>CAHIKZ030000667.1:407500-492500 GCA_903632075.3 Acanthosepion pharaonis | reverse complement strand
GAAGAAAGTTCCCCAAACCACACACCAACACGTTCGAAGAAAGTTCCGCAAAAAACTGATACCCACGTTCGAAGAAAGTTCCCCAAACCACACACCCTCACGTTCGAAGAAAGTCCCGCAAAAAACTGATACCCACGTTCGAAGAAAGTTCCCCAAACCACACACCCTCACGTTCGAAGAAAGTCCCGCAAAAAACTGATACCCACATTCGAAGAAAGTTCCCCAAACCACACACACTCACCTTCGAAATAAGTCCCGCAAAAAAACACATCCACACGTTCGAAGAATGTTCCACAAGTCACACACCTTCACGTTCTAAAAAGGTCCCGCAAACGACACACTCTCACGTACACATCAAGTGAAGAAGTAAATAAACAATAATTTGTCTCGTATTAGTCTGTAAAAAGTGCTATTTGAGAACCTTAGACTACCTAGGACAATGCCAACTAAGTCCACTTCAAAATACTCTCCTTCAAAAGTCAGTATCCCAGCAACCAATCTGCTTTTGACAAAGAAAAAAAAAGTTACAAAGGCCTTCTTTTGGGAAAATTATCAATTCACGTCCTCTTTAATATTATTCCTATCGTCTAAACAGCAATTTTAGTTTCTAGGCAAAGCCAAAATTTGCAAGGAGCCAAGCTTGGACAGTAGCGAGGGTGATGCTGTAAGGCCAAAACAACAAGAAAAAAATAATAGCAGACAAAAGAAAAGAAAAAAGAAATAATCCCAAAATGTCCAGACATTTCTTTTCGTATCTATCTCAGTCTTTTTATGTCTACAGAGGTGGATCAATAAGTCCAACCTTTCACACTAATTAACTGCATTTTTATATGGATTTTTCACTCTACAGTGTTCAATGTATGTGACTGTCGAAAAAGAGTTGGATTAAGTGCATTGCCAAGGAAGATTAAATTGAATAACATTTGCGGCGGATTTATTCTTCATGACATGTGGAAATACTGCCATCTATATATTTGTGATTCTCTCTTTCTCGCTGATATATATATATATATATATATATATATATATATATATATGAATTATTCACAAAACTAATGCAAAGGTTAATGATTTAAATGGCGAGACTTCCATCATCGCAAACAATTCAAATAGTATACAACATCTATTCTATACCTGAAGATGTCTGTAGGAACAGACAAAAGCTTGTAGTAAAAATAACAACTAATACGGCAGAAATTTATATAAACAAGGATCAATTCATTCATAACGGATCTGGAGGTTTTTGTATACTATTTGAATTGTTTGCGATGATGGATGTCTCGCCATTTAAATCATTAACCTTTGCATTAGTTTTTGTGTGAATAATTCATGTATTTGTAAATTGATTGCACGTTTATTGTAATTTAAATAACTGATCCAAGTGCGACTTTTAGATAATAAGTGCGACATTACTGTAATTATTGAACAATATAGTTCATGCCACTTTGACAGAAAAATTTACCAGTAAAATAATTTGTTCATCACCATATTTGGTATAAACGCAAACACTTTAAAAATTTAAAATCAAACTCAGCGTTGCTTTAAGCGTTCCAAAACCAATAACTCATTTTCAATAGCATTTTCGGATACAACAACACATATATTTTCGTTGTCCTCTTATTACTAAGAGAAAAAACAAGAACAACATCTATTATATACCTGAAGATGTCTGTAGGAACAGACGAAACGAAAGCTTGTAGTAAAAATAACAACTAATACGGCAGAAATTTATATAAACAAGGATCAATTCATTCATAACGGATCTGGAGGTTTTTGTATACTATTTGAATTGTTTGCGATGATGGATGTCTCGCCATTTAAATCATTAACCTTTGCATTAGTTTTGTGTGAATAATTCATGTATTTGTAAATTGATTGCACGTTTATTATAATATATATATATATATATATATATATATATATATATATATATATATATATATATATATATAAACCCCTTAACAACAGACTAATAGGGTGACCGTTAAAGCCAATTGTCCACAGATGGGAAAGGATTATTTTTTAGTTATAAAACCACTATAGTAACTACCAGTAGTCATGATAATGTAAATACTATAAACATGTATATATGGCATAAATAAATATATACTTAATATAGATATATTAATCAAAATAAGAAAAATAATAGATTTCTCACAGCCACTTTCTCACGTACACGCTAATGTATCGTACTTTCCATCTTTGTTTACAATTGAAAAGCCCGCCACCTCCTACAAGCGGTCACTTTGAGAACTAATATGACTCGTTCCGATAAGCCCGCAAATTTGGATATACATCGCTGACGACTTAGAATTTTTTTTTTTCCTGCAGAAATTTTTTTTTTATTTTGCCTGAAAATTTTGTCTGTTGGGTCCGAAGTCCGCTGGTGAGGAGGGACCGTAGATGTGAGGTTTGTCTATATATATATATATATATATATATATGAAAAAAAATTTATTGTAATATTTACGATGTTTCGGCTGTTAAAAGCTCCGGAGTTCTTCAGGTGATATAGGTTGGAATTTCCAACCGAACATTTTATTTAGTCCACTTGAGGGGGGGGGTTAAGTTGTTCTCGTTCCACATGCCATGCCTTTTCTGAATATCTCAGTTTTCAGGGGATTCCCTTGAGAAACTCATCTCTCCAAATCTAGAGGCTTTCACAATGTAAATACTTACAATAGCTCTTCTGAGGAAGACAAACAGATAGATATTAACAGAGTGAAATAGACAGATAGGCATAGAAATGAACTGACTTAGATAGATAGATAGATAGATAGATAGATAGATAGATAGATATGAATAGACTGAGATAAAGATAGATATATACGAATACACTGAAATAGATAGATAGATAGATAGATAGATAGATAGATAGATAGATAGATAGATATTAACAGACTGACATAGACAAATATTAAAAAGCTGAGATAGATAGATATAGAAATTAACGGACTTAGACACATAGATATCTAGAAATAAATATATAGAGAATGATATTAACAGATAGATAGATAGATAGATAGATAGATATGAACAGACTAAGGCAGAAAGATAGATATTAAGAAACAGCTAGCTAGCTGTTTGTTAATATCTATCTATCTATCTATCTAGCTAGCTTGATAGATAGATAGATATGAACAGACTGCAATAGATAGATAGATAGATAGATAGATAGATAATCAGCAGATAGATATCAAAAGATTGGGATAGAATTGAAGAGACTACGATCGATCGGTAAATAGATAGAAAGATAGATAGATAGATATGAACAGACTGAGTTTAGATAGATAGATAGATAGATAGAGAGAGAGAGAGAGAGAGAGAGAGAGATAGATAGATATGAACAGACTGCGATAGATAGATAGATAGATATGAAAAGACTGCGATAGATAGATATATAGATAGACAGATAGAGAGAGAGAGAAAGAAAGCGAGATAGATAGATGTGAACAGACTGCGATAGATAGATAGATAGATAGATAGATAGATAGATAGATATAAACGGATAGAGAGATAGATTCGAGCAGGCTGCGATGGACAGATTTAAACAGAATACGATAGATATTAACAGGCTGATAAATAAATATTACACACACATACTTATATATATATATATATATATATATATATATATATATATATATATATATATATATATATCCTTTATTTAGGTGTGATTTTGTGTGCTTTGGAACAGGCAGAGATAATACGCTGCCGTTTTTCGTTTTTATTCATTTTCTCACCTTATTCTTCACTTCTATCTTCTTTTATTATTTTCCGGATATTTAAAGCTATTTTTCCCTTCCTCATTCCGTTTGACTGCTCAAGATGTGGACTATATTTCGCCATTTTTCTTTTTCGTATTCCTGTTCTTCTACTTATAGCCTTAATGCAACGACAGAACAAATCAAATTATGCCACCACTTGTAGATATCACACATCCTCGAAGCCTTTTCGCAATTTCAAATAAGCTTCCCCCAGGTGACGACAACATGGTCGGTCACGTGTCGAAAGCAGTCTTTTCTTAGTTTTCTTACTTTTCTTTCTTTTTCATTTTCTTTTCCCTCAAATATTTCCAAATTTGGTTAAAGCTTTTTCACTATAGGAAAAACAAACTTGTATAAAAGAGGCCAGTGCTCGTGTAAATATTATTATGGCTTCGTTTTTAATTTTTTTCTTCTTCTGTTTTGAAGCTAATGAAAGAAATTCCTAGCAGAAATCAAACAAAAGGTCCCACAAATTTCATTATTTATTAAACTTAGACTGGCACAAAGCTACAAAACTGGAGCCCTAGTGAAAATAGAACCTAAATATATATGATCGACGTGACCGCAGACATCATGGAAGCACACATCATGAGGTTAACCAAGGATCACACCCGGCCGCCGAATGCAGAAATACGCGACCTCACACACAGAGTGATCAAATAATAAAGTAAATAAAATATCAAGCCATAAAATTTCAAGTCACGTACGATGAATGTGTCAATTTTAATAGTAATGTTTCACTTATTAAATTTTGCATTGTCTGCTTTTTGCGACGTACGGTGTCCGTTAATAATTAAGGATAACTCAAGATTTCAATGTTAGGATAAGACGTTATTTAATTACAACCGTAAATAAATACTTAACAAGTAAAAAGAAGTAAAACTCAACCAAAGATAATTAACCATTTCAATGAATATCTTGTTAGTAGCCCGGCTCCGCTTAACATCCGGTAGATCCTAAATCAAAACCCAAATCATCGATGCACAATAATTCACACTAATTCGACTGGATAGATCCACTCAATAGTCATCGCAGTCAGTAGCCTGACACTGCTACTTATACATCTGTCGAAAAAAAAAAAACATATTTATAATCCAGAGTTTCACGCTCGAACCTCGATGTCGGTAGTCACTCATTTTCTTCCTAGATGACAAATTATTATACTTTACATTATTTGCATTTTAACTAATATTTTTATCTTTGTTCTTATTGTTGCAATAATATCGAGAAAAAAATAACCACTAAACTAATTAGGTTTCTTTTTTCCAGGTTTTCAGATGAGTCGTTTAGCCATCTTGACACCATTTGTCGTAAGAATCAGGGAAAACCCTTTTCAGTTATTTTTGTGGCGTATGTTGGCCGTTATTAATTAAATATAACTCCAGACTTCAATGTTAAAATAAAACAGAATTTAATTAAAATCGCAAATATTTAACAAGAACGAAGAATAAAAACTCAACCAAAGATAATTAATCATTTCTGTGAATACCTTGTTAGTAGCGCGTAAATCCTAAATCAAATCCCAAATCATCGACGCACAATAATTCACACTAATTCGACTGGATAGTTCCATTCAATAATCACTGTAGTCAGTAGCCTGACACCGCTATTTATACACCTAGCGGAAAACATATATTCATAAATCAAGAGTTTCACGCTCGAATCTCGGTGTCGGTAGTTACCCATTGTCTTCCTATATGACACTGGTATAAGGACAGGATAATGGAGCGCCAACTATGAATGTAACTGAGTACGCGGTTAAATTTTGCTGAAGATTGTACTGCGGCACGGGCCTCATCCACTTCATAGGTTTTGTTTCCATAACTTACTGTCACTGGATCTAACCACCGCCTTTATCCATTGTACCATGTGTCCTTGAAGATCCTATGACAAGACTCAAAGAGTCTGAGTTCAATACCCGATTACGGCAGTGAAGAACTTTGCGAGGGGAAGTAACAGGAGGTATCTGTGGAACTAGAACACGTGGAACTAGAACAGTCTACCCCAGTGAGCGAAATAAAAGGGTTCAGTTCGACATTGCAACCACCTGAAGAAGGCCGGAGCGTACAACGGCTGAAACGTTGTAATAAATATGGCGACAAAGATGAGGACAATAGTCCGAATAATATAAAAAATGTATAAATTATTTTGTTACTTGGTGTAACACATTATTCGGCCATGGCGATAGAAATAAACTACATCTAGCAGAAAGTCCACTGATCGGGAGATTGAAGGTTTTGAAGAGTATTGAACCACTTCTTAATTGCTGTTGTTCCCAGAGTCACACTGACAAGAGACAGTAGAACCTGTTAGGGCGGTCCTGGGTATGACGATAAACTACATCCCGGCAGCAAGGCCTCTCATCGGGAGATTGAAGGCTTTGAGGAACGTGGAACCACATTTTTATTGCTGTTGTTGGCAATTCCACTCTGACTCGAGGTGTAAGCACCTGTGTGGGCGGTCCTGGGTATGACGATAAACTACATCCGGGGTATTGGAGATTTGAAGAGTGTGGAACCACCTCTTGATTGCCGTTGTCCCCAGAATCACCCTGACCCGAGATGGTAGTACTGTTAGGGGGGTCCTGGGTATGACGATAAACTATATCCGGCAGCAAGACCTCAGATCAGGAGACTGGAGATTTGAGGATCTTGGAACCACTTCTTAATTGCTGTTGTTCCCAGAGTCACCCTGACCCGAGGTGATAGCACCTGTTATGTCGTTCATGTGCATGACGATAAACTGCATCTGGCAGCAAGATTTGAGAGGAGTTTTGAGGTTTTGAGGAGTGTCGTAAAACCGCTTAATTGCTGTTGTTCCCAGAGTCACCCTAACCGGAGTCCTACACCTGTTAAAATCCCAGCTATGGGCAATAATGAATCCCAAGACGCACACAAAATATACTAATGTATATAAAATACATTTTTATAGCAGGAGAGCCCAGCGTTGCCCGGGGATGTAACAGTAAGAGATAGATCAAGTATTGACCATCATAAAGACTGAAAAATAAAATTGACAAAGATTATTGTTTAAGGTTGACGGACACGCATGTCTTAATTAGTTTTTTTTTTTTTTTTTTTTTACGAATTGGTCAAATCCAAACTCAAACAAAAACATTGTTTTCAGTCGTTATGAGTCTACCGATTGAATAGAATTTTATTATAAACAATTGTCTTGCAAATGGAATTTTTAAAGCATTCTGAATGTAAAAATAAAGAAAAATGTGTGCAAGACAATAAGAAACACTATCTGCCAAAAAAAAGTGAAGTTTTGTTGAAATCGGTTGAAAAATGTAGGAAATCCGATCCCATATATCAACGAACACACACACACACACACACACACACACACACACACACACAAAAACAACCTGGGTTTTATAATAAGTATAACTCGATATGAGTTGTCCCCCTTTCATTCTCGCGACAGCGATGCCTCTTAATCGTGTTTTCAAATTGATTTCGTGCAAAAGCAACTGTGTTTTTCCAATTTTTGGCGCTGTCAGAAGCACCGCAAGGTAATTTTACGTAGTCCTGTGAAGTTTTGTTGAAATCAGTTGAAAAATGTAGGAAATCCGATCCAATATATAAACGAAACAGACACACACACACAATCTGCGTTTTATAATAAGTAAGATTACTGGCAATACATTCATATAGAAAAATAGTAACAATACAATTTTATAGTAAAATTATCAGAAATACCTATTTATAGCAAAATGACCAACAATAAATTTTCTCTATAGTTTACGGCATACAATTACATTTAAAATATATTTAGTTGAAGCGATATACGTCAAAATATTTAGATTTCGTCTTAAATAGAGTTGTTGATATGTCGCTACGCAAAATGAAGCAATGATCGAATATACTGATATATATATATGGCAGGATTTTAAATAATTATTTTCGAGGTAGGCAGGACTTGGAAAACTGACGCAACACAGTCTTCCTATATTTTTCTTCGACATGATCATAATAAGGCGTAAACTGTTATTGATTGAAAGGTTGCTTGTCACATTCTCAGATTTTGTAAACTCTGAAGCATAGGAAGACATGCTGCATCAAATTTAGTAGCCACAGTGTTTAGTGTTTAGTTTAAACTGCCCCAAAAAATGGATGGAGTGTACAATATATTCTTTTCTCATTGTGTCGACTCTACTTCCCAGGGTCTGACCCAGCTAAGGAATATATTAATTAAAGAAAGTTGAGTTGCTCAACTTGTTAAGGCAGCACCGTGAAAGACAGGCTCCCGTGGCATAATAAGGGGGTTTACATATAATCAGGATGGAGAATACAATTACTTTCTTACTGTTTGCTCAGTTGGTTGAGAAGATTATTTAATCAGAGTGTTTGGATTAAAAGATAAAATAATAAGATGGATTGAAGCTAGAAAAAGAAATACTAATAATGAAGAGTGTATAGAGCCAGAGTGTTGGGATAAAAAGCAACAATATTAAGATGGAATAAAACTAGTAATAAAATAATAGTAATAATGAAGAGTGTATAGAGCCAGAGTGTTGGGATAAAAAGCAGCAATAATAAGATGGAATAAAACTAGTAATAAAATAATAGTAATAATGAAGAGTGTATAGAGCCAGAGTGTTGGGATAAAAAAGCAACAATAATAAGATGGAATAAAACTAGTAATAAAATAATAGTAATAATGAAGAGTGTATAGAGCCAGAGTGTTGGGATAAAAAAAGCAACAATAATAAGATGGAATAAAACTAGTAATAAAATAATAGTAATAATGAAGAGTGTATAGAGCCAGAGTGTTGGGATAAAAAAAGCAGCAATAATAAGATGGAATAAAACTAGTAATAAAATAATAGTAATAATGAAGAGTGTATAGAGCCAGAGTGTTGGGATAAAAAGCAACAATAATAAGATGGATAAAACTAGTAATAAAATAATAGTAATAATGAAGAGTGTATAGAGCCAGAGTGTTGGGATAAAAAGTAACAATAATATGATTGAATAAAACTAGTAATAAAATAATAGTAATAATGAAGAGTGTATAGAGCCAGAGTGTTGGGACAAAAGTAACAATAATAAGATGGAATAAAACTAGTAATAAAATAATAGTAATAATGAAGAGTGTATAGAGCCAGAGTGTTGGGATAAAAAGCAACAATATTAAGATGGAATAAAACTAGTAATAAAATGATAGTAATAATGAAGAGTGTATAGAGCCAGAGTGTTGAGATAAAAAGCAACAATAATAAGATGGATTTAAATTAGTAATAAAATAATAGTAATAATGAAGAGTGTATAGAGCCAGAGTGTTGAGATAAAAAGTAACTATAAGAAGATGGAATCGAATTAGTAATACAATAAGGATGTGTGTTTCTTGTCCTTGATATGAAGCGATCTCTTTAGCCTCCAGACTGCACTCTCAAATTTTGTTTGACCCTCAGTCTGGGCGAAAGTCGACCCGGTCTTTAAATCTGTGGGAAAAGCCACTGGAAGCGTCTGCATCATCTTTCAAGACAGCTTTCCTTCTGAACGGACACAGCATTAAAATAAAAATATAATAAGCAACTGTTTATTGAGCTCGAATCGAGGGATAAAAGCACGTGTTAAGACAGATTAAGGGTAATGATCTTTAAACGGGTGAGTCAAAGAGAAACGTTTATCTGTGAATCGTTATTTTTTACGCCAACTGGATTTGTCGTTGGCTTACAGAATTGATCTGCGCTTCAGGATGCAAATATATTGAGTAAACGTGCACTACGGTAGGTAATCTATGCGCGGTCGAAATAGCGTTACTTTCTCTCGTTCCCTCTCTTCCTCTCTTATCTTCAGAATGAAAAAGGAATATAGTTTATGCTTCTACCGCCTGTCTATTGATCTTTCTTTAAGCCTGTCAGAATACGATCCACTCTTTGCAGGATTTAAACGAATAAGTAGTGAATAAAACAATAATTTGTTTCGTATTAGTATTTACAACAATAATACTAAACATTATATAGGGATATATTTTCCTTTTTTTAATCAATTTACTCCAGGTAAAGCCATAAAGCCACTAGGACACAAGGGAGTTATTGAGTGTTAAGGAATTTGAGATAAATTTTGACTACTATTAAGGAGATAGAAAAATAATAGTACAAGAATTAAGAAGCGACAACTGCAAGAGAAGAAACTATTAGCATAGAACTTACGGTTCCATCTAACCATTTCAGATGAAAATGATGAGACCTAGTTGCCAATCTGGTAGTAAATTTAAATTCATAAAGCCATAGAGAAAGTACATCAGAGCAATCAACATGAAAGTATACCTATATAATATATGCCAAGTTCAGTGTGTCACGCTTTTTTCAATTAAAGAGACGCATCTCTCAATAGCTCATCTTCTTCTATATAATAAATGCGAATAACCGTGTGTCATACTTTTTCAACTTTACTCCTAGACACCGTAGCCCAGCATATACTATTTTAGAGTAAGGCCGACTCCGTGAGGAAATTAAAACCATTCCGGACCCGATCCGGACCCGCAATCCTGAAAATGTGGATTCCCAAGTTTTCATTACTGCGAATGTTTTCTGATCCCGCCATCTTGGCTTATACTGATGAAAACAATTAAAGGGAGACAACTCTCTAATTTTGAATAGCTCTTGTTCAAATGGAAAAAAAATACTGTTATCAAATTACAGTCTATCAAAATATAATTGTCCGTGTTTTCATCTGTATTCCTAGAGAACAGGGCCCAACATATAATCCGATTTGGAATCAGGCCGATTCTGAGAGGAAATTAAAAACATTCCAGGCTGAATCCGGAAGCGCAATACTGAAATTTTGGATTCCCAAGTTTTCAATACTACGATTGTTTTCGGCGATTGTTTACGTATATTTTTGGGACGAATTTTTTATACGCTAACAATTTTTATTGCTTGGAAATAAATTTGGGAATAATCGAAATTAACTGCGAAATCTAGCGAAAGTCACCCATGCAATAAAAATAAATACTTGTACTGAAAGTAATGACCTACGTACATCAAAATGTCTTTAAATTAAGCGGAGGCAGAAGAATTATCTTTGAACTTTTCAAAGATAAGCTCAAATACTAAATGCAGCGATCAATATTGAGTTCTTCGGTAGTTAATTGTTGCATATCGCATCGACTATCTAGCACATATATATATATATATATATATATATATATATATATATATATATATATATATATATATATATATAATTTATGAAAGAGACAACCTTAAGGTTCCATTACTATAATTTATTATTTAATTAATATTTGCTCTGATGTTACATTGACCTCTCTGGATCACATCCTCTTTTGGAGCTATCTACTCGATATACATGCATATATATATATATATATATATATATATATATATATATATATATATATATATAGCAGCAATTTTTCATTGATGCATGTTTTATTAAATAACATAGAAAGTTTTGTCTATTTATTTTAAGTAAGTTCCTTTTATATTGTCTGATAAGTTTAATAACATTCTCATTGAAAGACGAAAGGGAATCACCATATTGATACATGTTTAAATCCAACCTAAGCTTTTAACGGCTTCCCATACTTAATACTTCTCGTTTTCACTCACGCGTGGTCATGTGTGACGTCACAAGCTGCGACGCGATTTTCGCTTTCGCGTCTGGTATACACGAGTTAGTCGTTGCTTTAAAATTTTTCATGCAACAAAAACAGACTATCATTATTGTTTCTTCTGTGTATTGTTGGTTATATTGAAAAGTATTTGTTATTTTTTATAATGGCTTATATAAGCCGAAAGCTTAGATTGGATTTAAACATGTATCAATATGGTGTTTTCATTTCGTCTTTCAATGATAATGTTATTAAGCTTATCAGACAATATGAAAGGAAATTACTTAAAATAAATAGACAAAACTTGTCTATATTATTTCATAAAACATGCATATATATATATATATATATATATATATATATATATATGTGTGTGTGTGTGTGTGTGTGTGTGTGTATGTAAATGTACCTCCAAAAATTCGCTAAAAACAGGATAACATGATGAAAAACAACCCAAACTTGATAAAAAAAAAATATTTCGTCAAAATGTTTATGTTCTTATTAAGATGAAAGACCAAAGTATTTTTGATTATTTTATTAATTTTTTTAGGATTTCTAGCAGGTTTTGGAGAACAATCTTGTTTTTCTTGCATCAGCAGTTGGTCCAAAGATTAGTATGGGAAATTTAGTGTCTTTTTGCAGTATGGAATCCAGTTTTGGAAATTTTTGCAAAAATCAAATAATTCTCGGATTTTGGAAAGATAATCTGCAAAAATCGACTTGCACACATTATATTTTTTTACTCATTTCACCCCAAGTAAGGCAATAAAGCCTACTAGGACGCAAGGGGGGTTACTGATTATTAACATTTAACATTTTGAAGGTTAAACTAGACCAGGAAAAAAGAAGCCTGAAGAGAGTTCTGCAAGCGAGAAGTTCGATAGAAGGATCTGTTAGCATAGAACTTACAGCTGGATCTAGCCATTTCAACTCTAAAATGATGAGACCATGCGGTCAATCTAGTACTGAGCTCAGATTCATAAAGTCTAGGTACCATAGCGGAAAGTTTATTAGAAGAATTAACGTGAAAATATTGATAGAAAAGACAGAGGGAGCACAGATGGGAAAGGAACTGAAGCCGAGATGCCAGGTCAGGACTAATAACATTGCAGATTCGTCTTCGGATTTTATCCGGAATCTTTAAATATATAGCTGGAGAGTAATATTCAAAGCAAGGAAATATTGTCTAAGACCATGTAGTCGTGTTAAACAATTTCTTAGCTGCAGGCTTAGCAATTGATTTAATACTATGGAAAACATGGGAATACTTAGGGTAATGCCGCCTTTGTCCTCTTCAAAATACTCTCCGTCAGAAGTCAGTATCCCAGCAACTTATCTACTTTTGGAAAAAGTTACAAAGGCCTCTTTAGGGAACATTATCTATTCACATTCCCCTTATACTTTATTCCTGTCGTCTCAATTGCGGTTTTATTTCTAGTAAAAACCCGGGAGCCAAACCTAGACTAGGGGTGGATGGTGGCTGAGAATATGGGAAGTGCCAAAAAGAAAAAGAAAAAGAAAAAAAGGAGAACAAAAAAATCATAGGAGAACAAAAATAAAAGAAATATCTCAAAAATGACTAAGCAAATCGGTTCGTTATTTGACTTTTTATAACTGCAGAGGTGGATCAATATGTCTAAAACTTTCAAAGTGAACTTTTCACGCCTCAATGTTCAATGTATGCGATGATTGCGGAGATGGATTAAGTTCATCGTCAAGATGGGATTAAACTGAACAACACATCTTCGATGAATTTATTCTTCAGGAGAATGAAAATTTATGGAAATCCTACCGTGTATAAGTTTAGCGTTACTATCTCTCTCTCTCTCTCTCTCTCTCTCTCTATATATATATATATATATATATATATATATATATATATATATATATATATATATGTATTCTTTGAGGATATCGGAATTGATTCGCCCTTTACAGGATTTAAGAATATTTTAAGAAAATCTGTGATAATTCCACAATATAGACTTTCGTCCATATAAAAAATGTCTGTATTAATAGATTATTTATACTCAGCTGAGAAATGGAATTTTACAAAAAAAAAAAAAATGAAAGCGAAAAAAAAATGTCTTACTGATATTGTGAGGTATTGGCGAAGCGCCATAGACGTCAAGATTTTACAGGACTGAAAATATAATGGAACTCAAGACATTTGATGAAAGATTTACCGAAGTAAGTTGATGAAATTTTATATTTGTATACTAAAATGACTTCAGTCTACAACTACAACACTTCCGTTCTACTCTTCCTTGAGAAAAAGGAAAGGATCAATATCAATTTCTGTCTTCTGGTTATTTATTCTTCGTTACTCCTTTCTTTCCATCTCTTCATCGCTTATTCTTTATTTGTTTTCTTTTTCTTACTTTTTTATTGCGTTCTTTCTTTCTTTCTTTAATTGAATTTCATTCCTTCTCCATTTTCCTTTCTTACTTTTCCTCAAATTTCTTTTTTTTTTATCTTTCTATCTTTTCCGGTATTTGCTTCTTTCTATGTCTTTCTTTATTATTTTTCATCTATTTTCTTCTTTTCATATCTTTCTTTCTTATTCTCTGTTTTATTTCTTTTCTTATTTTTATTTCTTTTTTCTTTTTCTTTATTTCTTTTCCTCTATTTTCTTTCTTTGCCAATTTTTCTTTCTTTCTTTCTTTCTTTTTGATATCTTTCTTTCTTTTACTCGATTTTCTTTTCCTGTCTTTCTTTCTTTCTTTCTTTCTTTCTGTTTCCTCTATTTTCTTTCTTTTCCTCTATTTTTTTCTTTTCCTATCTTTCTGTCTTTTTTCCTTCTTTCTTTCTTTCATTTGGATATATTTCTTTCTTTTCTTCTATTTTCTTTCTTTTCCTATCTTTCTTTCTTTCTTTCATTTTGATATCTTTCTTTCTTTTCCTCTATTTTCTTTCTTTTCCAATATTTTCTTCTTTTTCCTATCTTTCTTTCTTTCTTTTCCTGCATTTTCTTGCTTTTCCTATCTTTCTGTCTTTTTCCTTCTTTTTTTCCTCTATTTTCTTCTTCTCAAATCTTTATTTCTCTCTTTTCGTCTATTTTATTATTTCCGTCTCTTTCTTTCTTTCGTTTCCGGTAATTTCTTCTTTTCATATCTTTCTTTCTTTCTTTCTTTCTTTCTTTCCTGAATTTTCTTCTTTTCTTATCTGTCTCTCTTTCTTTTCCTCTATTTCGTCTTTTCATATCTTTCTTTCTTTCTCTCCCTTCTTTTTACATTCTTTCTCTCCTCTTTATTTTTTATTTTCTTCCATCCATACTTTCGTTCTTCTTCTTCATTCGTTTCATTCAAAATCCCCAATGATGATAACCTTCCTGGTTACCCAGCAATACCAAAATAGAATTTCTTGGCAACCGTTTCGCCTCGACCAGATTTAGTTGAAAGCCAATCCCGCGATGCAAATCATCTTCGCTAACCGCACATCTTTTCATGACAGATTCACGGTGCAATTGCCCGCCATAAAATGTTAACTTGTAACCCCTACCATCTCGGACTCATCCGGGTACTCGCTCTAACACCTCTCCCCACTCCTAGGTCTGTACTGGTTACTTGGGATCATTTGTTCCCTGAAACCATACAAATGAGAAGAGAGCGTCCTTGATGACCTGGTACATTTCCAAAATGGTCTTCACGTATTCGTTGCCTAAGACTCATTTTAGAATGCAATTCTCCTGGCCTATCGACTGTGATGACAACGCTGACAGAAATAATGACTTCCTAGCGCCCTTATTTCATAGAATTTCGATTAATCTTCTTTATGTTTATATTACAACTACTTTTCAGCCGATTCATTCCCTGGCCTTCTTTTGCGTTGGCTGGATTTTCGAAATGGAATAACTACTAATTTATGCGGCTATCCGGTTGTTATTTTAACTTTTTAGAATTTTATCTAAAATAATTCGACCGATAAATTCTTTGGTCTTCCTAGTGTTTTCCTCATAATAACATTTTCATAATTCATGTGTCTGAAATCAAATAATTTCGGTAGTCATATAATCTTTAAAATGCTTTTTTGTAATTATTTTTTTTTAACATTTTCCTTTTTATTTTCGACCGATTCGTTCTCCCGGCTTTCTTAAATAATGAGATTTAACATTAGTTATTCCTAATATTTTTACAATAAGTTTTTTTAATCATTTCACCCATGCAAGGCAGTATAAAGCAACTAAGACGCAAGGGGGTACTAGAAGTTAGAGACTATAAGAAAAAAGTGACTAAAAGAACAAGAATTACGAAACAGTAAATTTAATGGACTAGTGAATAAAAATGTTGGTGAATTTAGTTATATATTGGTTGCGAGTTCAATCCCTAGGCAAGCAAAAAATGAACAGAACTAAATAAAAATAAGAACAGCTTTAAGAAAATGAGAACTAGACGAGATATCCCGAGACATGGGCAGTGGAACGAGAACAGTCTGCCATCGTAAATTAAATAATGGGTTCAGTTTGGAATTCCCTGAATATATCGATCCTAGTAACCTACAGGGCGAGCAATAAATGAGCAGTACTAAAAATAAGAACTAGACGAGATATCCCGAGACATGGGCAATGGAACGAGAACTGTCTGCCACCATAGATTAAATAAAAGGGTTCAGTTTGGAATTCCTTGAATATATCGATCCTGGTAACCTACAGGGCGAGCAATAAATGAGCACTACTAATAATGAGAACTAGACGAGATATCCCGAGACATGTGCAATGGAACGAGAACAGTCTGCCACCGTAGATTAAATAAAAGGGTTCAGTTCGGAATTCGCTGTAGCTTACTCAGATTGATATACACCTGAGTAAGGCCAGGACGGGGTCACAACGGCCAAAACGTTGTGATAAAAACAACAAAGATAAGGACAATAGTCAGAATATAAAATTATTATTTCTTGTACTTTTAATGTTCTCTCTCGCTAATATTTTTCTTCTTCTCATGTTTTTCTAACTCTCAGTAACTCTTTGCGTCTCAATGGCTTTATTGCCTTGCTTGAGCCTAAATAAAATTCCGAATGCAAGGCCTATTGAAAATTTAGAAACATCAAATATTGTTCAACAAATTAAAATTTACTCATCTTTCCTGTCAACAAAACGAAGGGTACCGTTCATAATTACGAGAAGATGCCCCTTTAATTTCGGCCTTGTGCCACTATGAAGCTACGTCTAGAGAATCACCATTGGTCACTCAACGTGGTATAATCGGTAGCAAGCTTGTCTCGCTAGATCAATTATTACTTAATAGTGAGTTCCATCCTCACTCGGTACCCGATAATTTCGGCCTTGTGCCACATCTAAGGTACGCTTAGAAAATGACTTCGCGTGCTTCGACGTGTTGTAATGGTTAACAAGTTTGTCTCGCTAGATCAATTACGGCCGAATAGTGAGTTCGATCCTCACTGGGTGCTCATACATTTGGCCTTGTGCCATATCTAAGCTACGCATTAGAAAGACCTTTGGGCACTTCGACGTGGCGCAATGTTTATTAAGCTTGCCACGCTAGATCAATTCAGACTAACTAGTGAGTTCGATCCTCACTGGGTGCCCCGTACTTTCGGCCTTTTGCCACATCTAAGGTAGGCTTAGGAAATCATTATTTCGGGAAGATTTGCCGCCGACATTTCACCATCACTTAAACATTTGTATGCTTTTATTCGACGAGGATTTTTGGCCTAGACAAATTTTAATTTCAACCAAAGATTTATCGCTATGTTTGGCCCGGACGGGATAGAGTGTTTTACATTGACTTTTCTAAATTTAATCATTTGTTATTCTTGTTATTATTATTATTATTATTATTATTATTTTATCACTGTTTTGTTGTCTTCGTTGTCGGAGCGCCGCCCGCGTCTCGGCGTCCGTGAAGTTACTGATAGCGAATATGATTGGTTGGCTGAAAAACAAACGCTAAAATTGAACGTTCGGTTTTGGTCTCCTCCATACAAAGTTACTTTTTTTCTCTTTTCTTTTTCCCATTTTTCTTTTTAATTTCTAGCAGTATTAAGAAGAGATTGCTAACAAAAACAAATTTACCTACATAGCTTACAGGATGACATGGAATTCCAGTAGGCTTAATCGACAAATACAGGCACGCAACAAGAAAAATATCACACACAGACTACATATATATATATATATATATATATATATATATATATATATATATATATATATATAAGTTAACTTATATGATAAGTTATCTATGATAAGTACGTCGTCTGGGACGTTTCTGACAGAGATATGATGATGGAAACAGTAACTGACATCAAACATCTTTACTGATTCCATATTTGGCAGAGAAACATTTAAGTCGTCTGACTATTTACTTGAAGTAATTACCTGGGGTTTTCACTCGATACACAAACAGAATTTTGACACGCACACATCTGAATCAATGAATATAAATATGTATAAAAAAAAAGTTAAATTGCAGATATATAGATTTGATTCTTTACTAACGTCTAGCGCTTATATATATATATATATATATATATATATATATATATATATATATATATATATATATATATATATCCCGAAAAGAGCCAGGACAACATAGGTAGGTTTCACCTACGATAGATAGATAGATAGATAGATAGATAGATAGATAGGCATGGACAAAGAAAACAGATTAATACGACCAGACTGAGATAGACTGAAAACAGGTAGATAAATATATATATGTATGTATGTATGTATGTATGTATGTATCTATCTATCTATCTATCTATCTATCTATCTCATTCTTGTCATCTATCTATATATCGATCTTATCATATCTTTCTATCTATCCTTTTATCTATCTATCTATCTATCTATCTATATATATATATATATATATATTTCAGTCTGTTCCTATCTATCTATCTATCTATCTATCTCACACTGATCGTATCTATCTATCTATCTATCTATCTATCTATCTATCTATCTATCTATCTATCTCAGTCCGTTTATATTTATCTATCTTCATCTGTTCATGGGTATCTCTCCTCATTACGATAATTATCTATCTCATTATTTTTATATCTTTTTCTCTCTCACACTTCTCCCTCTCTCTGTCTCTCTCTATATATGTATATATCCTCATGTTAATATCTGTCGTATATCTAAGCCTTTTTATATCCATCTGAGTTTATCTATCTATCTATCTATCTATCTATCTATCTATCTATCTATCTATCTATCTTCTTGCACAGTAATATATCTGAATATATTTACACATTTATTTTGCTATCTCAGTTGGTATGTAGTCAATCGAAACGCACATCTATTGTCAGAGGCTAAAACGACATGTCAATTCGTGTCTATCACACACACACATATATATATATATATATATATATATGATAGATATATTAAATTATAATAGACACACATATATATATATATGTTGTAATTTAATACATCTATCATATATATAAACATATATGATAGATATATTAATATATAATTCTTTGATAGATATATTAAATTATAATACACACATATACATATATTATAATTTAATATATCTATCACACACACACACACACACACATATATATATACATATATATATATATATATATACATGTTTAATGCAAGCATGCGACTGTATGTCTCTCTCTTTGTGTGTCTATCTATCTATCTTCATCTAATTATGTTTGTCTATGTTCATATCTTTCTTTCTATCTCTCTTTTTATATATATGTATATAGAGAGAGATAGTGAGAGACAAATATACATACATATATATATATATATATATATATATATATATATATATATATATATATATATATATATATATATATATATATATAAATCTAGTGATGAACAATATATATATATTATAATTTAATATATCTATCATATATAATAATAATAATAATAATAATTTAATATATCCATCATAATCTGAATGCTTTCGGCTATACATTTAGCCATTTTCAAGGATGCAATATTTTAAATGGTTTTTGCATGTATGTATTTATATAATATTTTCATTTTTCAAAACACGGTCAAGATATAAATCTAAATTCTACAATATATATTACACTACCCATCAATTTTAATTTCATTTTTCGTTTCATTTCACTTTTGGATCTGATGATCCGGCGTCCTTTATAAGGGCTCTGGTGAAATAAATTATTATAATGGTACCTTAAAATGGTCTGTTTTTCTTTAAATTTTTTATAACTTACAAATAAATTAGCGAATAATCGAAATTAATTGCGAAATCCGCCCATGAAATAAAAATAATTCTTTCTATATTTCTGAGATGAGGTACACTATTTATATTATTCGGACTATTATCCGAATCTTTGTCGCCATATTTATTACAACGTTTCGTTGTGCGGTCCGGCCTTCTTCAGGTGGTTGGAATGTCGAACTGAAACCTTTATTTCGCTCACTGGGGTAGACTGTTCCACGTGGCATGTTTAATGGATATCAGTTATCACCTGTTAATTCCCCTTTCTAAGTTCTCCACTGCCTTAACCGGGTATTGAACTCGTTGGGTCTTATCACTGGATCTAACCAATGCCTTTATCCTCTGTGCCATGTGTCCTTGTGTTCATCTGTGTATGATTTTCTGGGTATTATAAACCTAATGTCTTCAGCAACCATTTTTTACCAGTTCTCATATTGCAATTTTTTGCTGTTATAATTGCATATTTTTACCAGAGCTCATATTACAGTTTTCTTTGTTATTATCGCTTTTCTCTGGCACACCTTATTACTGGTTGTCATATTGTATTCATTTCTATGCTTTATCGGCTTAGGAGATTTTTGTGACCAATCATATGTGCTGATTCATTAAGTTTACAAATTTTCCAATGGTGTTCTTTGTCTATGATCTCAACGTGATCCCACAGAGAGCGGTGATCTCCCTTTTCTTTCTATACGTGGTCAGCCACACCTGATTTGTCCAATTTACCCAGTGTTACAGCTTTCTGCTGTCCTTGAAGCCTTACCTTAAGGGGGCGGCCTGTTTTCCCTTTATATTTTTTCCGTAGCTGCTCGGGATAGCATACACACATATGCAACAAAGATGAGCACAATAATTGTTCGTACGGAAAACATGCAAATACAACAAAAAAGAATGCAAATCCAGCAAAAATCTTCTAAGAATTAACTAGTGACACAAAATACCTGAAGCCATAGAATGGTTTACTAATATGAAACAGTAGAATGAATGTACATATATTCAATTCGATATTTGTGATTTTTAGTCGTCCATCAGCGAGAATCTGTTATATCGGCTATAAATATAGCAATGAATTACTGTCCAATAAGTAATAGCGAAATAAATAGCATAAAGCAGCCACAAACCATATACCAAAGAATCTATATAACGATAGATAGGTCAGTAAAGAATCAAGTCACTACCAAAAAATTCTAGGTAATTTACATAAATTAGTCCAAGTTAGATTTTCATGTTAGCCAGAGTTTCACGCAGAACGTAATTTAGGTGAGCAGACTCTATAGAGATCATGGCGTCACCTTCTTCCGTAAAACTAGCCCACGAACAGATTGAGAAAGAAACTGGTAAATATTTTTAAAGATCACGAACTAAATATTACTACCATCACCAATGCTAAAGTGATCAACTTCCTCGATGTAAGCTTAGACCTGAATAATCGTTATTATAAAACATACAAAAGGGAGCTGTATAAACATAAATACGTTAGTAAAGAATCAATCAACCACCACAAAATTTTAGATAATTTATATAAATCAGTCCAAGTTAAATTATCCACAAATTGTAGCAAGGAAATATTTGATGATAATAAAATTAAATATATAAAAGCTTTAGAATAAAGCAATCATAAAATAAAATTAGAAGATTTAGAAAAAAAAACAAAGAACATTAAACAGAAACAGAAACACCGTAAGCTTAAAATCATATGGTTTAATCGATCTTTTAATCATAATGTTCAGACGAATATCGAAAGAATTTTTCTAAATTTAATTCATAAGCACTTTAATCATTCACCGAAACTAAAAAAGATTTTTAACAAAAATGGCTTTATTTTGTCAGATATAGTTGCGTTAATAAAATAGATAAATCTATACCAAAACATAACAAAGTTTTATTAAACGAATATATTTTCAAGAAAGTCAACATTATTTTTAATGGCGTCTCTGTGTATGTGTTTGATAGAATCACTGAACAAAGCATTTCAGAAGAAATTTGTGAAAAGCATTTGAATATTTAAATATTTTTTATTTTATTTCCAACGTATCTCTCTCAATATATATGCGTGTGTGTGTAAAACAAGTCCACGAAAGAAGAACTGATTGAGAAAGGAAGTAATAAAACTTTGTAATAATCACTAACTAAAGATTACCACTACCACCAATGCTAAAGTGATCAACTTTTTCGATGTGACCTTTAACCTGAATAATGGTTAGTATAAACCATATACCAAAGAATCTATATAACGATAGATAAGTCAGTAAAGAATCAAGTCACTACCAAAAAATTCTAGGTAATTTACATAAATCAGTCCAAGTTAGATTTTCATGTTAGCCAGAGTTTCATGCAGAATATAATTCAGGAGACCGGACTCTATAGAGATCATGGCGACACCCTTTTCCGTAAAACTAGCCCACGAACCGATTGAGAAAGGAATTAGTAAATATTTGTAAAGATCATGAATTATATATTACTACCACTACAAATACAAGCGTGGTCAACTTACTCGAGGTAACTTTAGAATTTTTTTATACGATAACAATTTTTATAACTTGGAAATTAATTTGAGAATAATCGAAATTAATTGCCAAATTCATCCATGAAATAAAAAAATTGTTTGAAAGACATACAAATACACAAAAAAAGCATATAAATACAACAAAAACCTTCTAGGAATTAACTGGTGATACAAAATACCTGAAGCCATAGAATGGTTTACTAATATAAAAAGGAAGAATGAATGTACATATATTCAATTCGATTTTTGTGATTTTTACCTGTCGATCACCGGGAATCTATTATGTCGGCTATAAATATAGCAATGTATTACTGTCCAATAAGCAACCGAAAATAAATATCATTAAGCAGCCACAAAAACCTATACTTTTCCATAATGATTATCTGTGGACCAAAAAATAAAATAATCTGGAATTCAGTGTTTTTATGGGAGCGTATGACTCAGCGTAGGTATGTGAATTATTTGGTATTCTATTATTAGGGCTACTTAGATTTATTTTCGATATCAAAGACACTGGACTGAATTGTAGCAACAGATAAAATGAAAAGTACATGCAACTCGAAGAGAAAATAATTCCATAATCCTGATGTTGACATTCCACACTACTTCAAATAAAATGTTAGGAAGGAAACCCCTGTCAATAATGGAAAGAGCAATAACAACTACGAACTTGAGAAGCCTATTCTCTTGAAAAAATTTGTTTCGAGACTGAAAGCTCGGCATTTTCTCAATCAGAAATTTCTACCAACATCTTCTTTTCAAGCTAGTAATGAAAGAAGACTCCGTCTCGGCCAATAATGACATATAATTCATCCTGTTTCAACTTTCTTCTTTCATAAAACCTTGACCTGGCAAACTACACACGAATAATCTATTATTATCTTTTCACTGACATTCATATATACTTGATCATTGTTCGATGTTTTTTTTCTTTCATTTTTTTTCACGATCCTTTTGATATGAACTGTCTGCAGTTTTTTCAAATATAGCTTTCGTCGTTCATTGAATCCATCTCAATCAGTCGAGCTTTTGAATATTAGGAAATCTTTCCTTTTCAGTCGTGTTCATTGACCTCTCCTTTTGAACATCTTCTTCAAGATCTAACGTGACAAGTCGAAAGAAGACGCGGTCCGTTTCAGGGCGCCTTGAACCAACTGAAAAATAATGACACTGCCTTTGAAAAATTCATCTGACATTCGATCAACCACACCCAGTTCTTCTTTCACTCTAGTAAACCTTGACCTGGCAATGAGCTACACACGAATAATCTGATTGGCGAACACCTAACAATTTTCATAGTTATTTCTGACATTCTCGGGCCACGTGTCAAATAATGTTTCTCTTTTTTTCTTTCTTTTACTTGCCTTTCGCCATTTGATCATTACATTTTTCTTTCTTTCTTTTTTCTGCTGTTTTTTTTCTTTCATTTTTTTTTCACGATCCTTTTGATATTAGGATTCTTTCTTTCTTTCACTATTTCTTTCTTTCTGTCGTTTTTTTCTTTCATTTTTTTTCACGCTCCTTTTGATATTAGGATTAATCTTTCTTTCACTCTTACTTTCTTTCTCTTTTCTGTCGTTCTTTCTTTCTTTCATTCCTCACGCTCCTTTTGATATTAGGATTAATCTTTCTTTCAATCTCTTATATTAGGATTTTCTTTCTCTTTTCTGTCGTTCTTGCTTTCTTTCATTCCTCACTCTCCTTTTGATATTAGGATTAATCTTTCTTTCACTCTTACTTTCTTTCTCTTTTCTGTCGTTCTTTCTTTCTTTCATTCCTCACTCTCCTTTTGATATTAGGATTAATCTTTCTTTCACTCTTACTTTCTTTCTCTTTCTGTCGTTCTTTCTTTCTTTCATTCCTCACTCTCCTTTTGATATTAGGATTATTCTTTCTTTCACTCTTACTTTCTTTCTCTTTTCTGTCGTTCTTGCTTTCTTTCATTCCTCACGCTGCTTTTGACATTACGATTAATTTTTCTTTCGTTCTTTCATTAATTCTGTCGTTCTTTTTCCATTTTTCCTTTTGATATTAGGATTAATCTTTCTTTCACTCTTACTTTCTTTCTTTTCTTTCTTTCTTTCTTTCTTTCTTTCTTTCTTTCTTTCATTTTTCACGCTCTTTTTGATATTAGGATTAATCTTTCTTTCTTTCCTTCTTTCTTTGATATTAGATTATTCTTTTTTCTTTCTTTCTTTCTCTCTACTTTTTTTTGATATTAGTTAATTTTCTTATTTGCTTTTTCTCTTTTCTTTTCTCTTTCTTTCATTCTTTTCTTTTTTTTCCTTCTATCCTTCCCTTTTTTTCTTCCTTTTTTCATTCACTCACTTACTTTTTTCTGTTTCTGTCGTTCTTTTCTTTCTTTCATTCCACACCTTTTGATATTAGGATTATTCTTTCTTTCCTCTTATTTCTCTTTATTCTCAAGAAAATTTCTTTATCTATTTTTCTTTCTTCTTCTTTTTTCTTTCGTTCAATCTTTTTATTATTTGATCATTGCTTTTTCTTTCTTTTTTCATTCTTTCTTTCCTTCTTTCTTTCTTTGCTTTTGCTATTTAATAATCACTTTAGTTTCTGTATCTCTTTTTCTTTCTTTCTTTTTGGTATTTTGATTATTATTTCTTTCTTTTTTCTTTCTTTTTCTTTTCTTTTTTTGGTTTTTTTATTTTGCTTTTTTCAATCTTTCATCTTTTTTTTTCTCTTTTTGGTTTTCCTTTTTCTTTTCTTTTTCTTTTCAAACGCTGGTTAAATCCTAAATAAATTAGGAAATAATGAACTCGAAGATAAAGAGACAGAAACAGATAATGGAAGATATTTTCCTTGCTAATGCGGAAGTGAAGAAACGGCCATCTGAGTTGTCTCACCCCTACGAATTGGAACGATACGCCGTGAATTTACTTATTTTTACCTATCGAAAATCTGGCATGCGGGTAAAGCAAATTGCGGAATGGCTTTCTCTCTTTCTTGGGAAATTTGAAAAACGCATATCATTGGCGAAAAGAGAATCAAACGGAAATTATATTTTCATTAGCAAAAACGAATTGAGAAATAAAAACAGAGAATAAACCCGCTGCGAAGATTAGGATTATGAAAATAGATCTGTCATAACAGGACAGGTGATCTGATTTATATTTTCGCTAAGACGGCGACCGGCCTAAGGATGGAAAACATCATGTCCCTTTGTTGAGAATTTTGGTAAAGAAATATATTTTCATTGGTGAAAACAAATTGGGAAATATTTCTTATTTATCGCTCGGAATGTTAAAAAGAGAAGGTGATCTGGTTTGTGTTTTCGCTGGACAGGTGGGTCCAGGAAGGAGAGTCAGAAATTGAAATTGATAAGGAGAATAAAACACGTCCTTTCTCCTACACATTTTAAAAATTAGATTTATCACGAAGATAAGTGGGCATAGTTAGAATACCACAAAGGAAGGAAGAAGGAGCAGAGTTTAGCCCCGCTTGTGCGGAGTAGCAGTCGGAGATGTGAAGTGAAGAAGGTTGCAGTGAAGGGAGGAGCAATACATCTAACTACTCCCAAAGAAGGTGGATAATTCTCCAAATTTAAGAAGGCAGAAATAGGAAACAAAGAAAACCTGTACAAGAATTAATGAGAATTGGGGAATCTTCGACTTCCAAGAATCCTTCGACACCACGCCAGTTTGGGCCCAAAATGCATATAAGCAGTGGATTTGGGAGAGTTTGGAGACTTTGGACTGAGAATCCGCATCGTGTGTCTCTGAAATCCATGTTTCCCGATTCCAAGACTTTGTACCCAGCTCCGACAAAAGTTTAGTCAAGGCCCAGTGTCACTTTAGAGATTGACGCAGGAAGTGTTAATTTTTGTTGCACCAAGAGCTATATAAACCAACTGAAGATTAATCCCACGAAATCTTTTCTTTTTTTTTTCCTCGTGAAGATGGTTTTTTTTCCCTTAATATAGGACCTGCCACGGTTTGAACCAGCGCTGCCAGACTGCGGTCTTTGAGTTTTTACTGCTCTGAGATGAAGAATACAGCGTAGGAAGAGTTGGTGTGGAATGAAGCGGCCAGCGACAAACAAGCAGCTTGGACCAGCGTCAGTATTGACCAGCGCAGAGATAGCCCCGTGGTCAAAACGTCGTTCTAAGACCCTGAGGACAGGACCATTAAAACGTGATTACACCACCAGGGGGAGGCGGCGGCGGAAGCGGAAGCGGCGGCTAAAGATTAGATCATTACTTTCTTTCTTTCTTTCTTTCTTTCTTTCTTTCTTTCTTTCTTTCTTTCTTCTCTTTTCGTTCTTTCTTTCTTTCTGTAAGTTCTTCTTTCTGTTGTATTATATTGTACTTCCTTCCTTCCTTCATTTCTTTCTTTCTATATTTCATTCTTTCTTTCTTTCTGTAAGTCTTTCTTTCTATTGTATTCTATTCTCTTGTACTTCCTTCCTTCCTTTCAGTCTTTCTTTCTAACATTCCTTCCTTCTTTCTTTTTTTGTATTCTATTCTATCTTTCTTTCTTTCTTTCTATATTTCTTTCTTTTTAACTTTCTTTCTTTCTTTCTTTCTTTCTTTCTTTCTTTCTTTCTTTCTTTCTTTCTTTCTTTCTTTCTTTCTTTCTTTTTCTCTCTCTCTCACTGTCCTTTTGCTATTCATTCATTACTATTTTTTTTCTGTTTCTTTTTTACTTACTTTCTTTCCCCCGCCTTTTCCTATCTAAACTTACTTTTTCTTTCTGTATTCATTCATTCATTCTTTTCTTCTTTCTTTCCTTCTTTCTTTTTTCTTTTTTTCTTCCTTTAACTTTCCTTGCTTCTTTAACTTTTCTTGCTATTTGATCATTGCTTTTTTTTCTCCTTTTTCTATTCTTCCTACCTTCATTCTTGCACAGGCTTTTTGCTATTTAATCATTACATTTTATTTATTTATCTCTTTTTCTTTCTCTCTCTCTTTCTTTCTATTCCTTTCTGTCTTTCCTTCTTTCTTTCTTTCACTCTTCTTTTACTATTTGACCATTTTTCTCTCTTTCTTTTTTATTTCTGTCTTTCCTTCTTTCTTTCTTTCGTTCACTCTCTTTTTTGCTATCTGATAATTACTTTTTCTTTTTTCATTCTTTCTTTATATTTTTCTTGGATATTATTCTTCGATTAATATTTTTCTTCTTTTTCTTCTACATCGATTCGTTTTTTTCTTCTTCATTGATTATTCGATCTCTTTTTTTCCTCCGTTTCTTTCTTTTTCCCCCGTTTTATTTCGTAAATTTGTCTTCATCTTCCGTGATATTTGAATTCTTTCTTTTTATTCTTTACTTTTGTTTTCGTCTTCGTTCTTTTTCGTCACTTCTTTTTCTTCTTTTTCCTTTTTTCTTTTTTTTGCTTTTTTCTTCTTCTTTTTCATTTTTTTTCATCGTTTTCCTTTTTTCTTCTTCTATTTTTTCCTTTTTTCTTCTTCTTTTTCAATTTTTCTTCTTCTTCTTTTTCCTTTTTTCTTCTTTTTTCCTTTTTTCTACTTCTTCTTTTTCCTGTTTTCTTCTTTTTCCTTTTTTCTTCTTTTTCCTTTTTTTCTTTTCCCTTTTTTCTTCTTTTTCCATTTTACTTCTTTTTTTTCTTCATTTTACTTTTTACTTCTTTTTCCTTCTTTCTTCTTTTTGTCCATTTTTCTTCTTCAATTTTTTTCCTTTTTACTTCTTCTTTTTCCATTTTCTTCTTCTTCTTTTTCCTTTTTCTTCTTTTTCCTTTTTTCTTCTTTTTTTCCTTTTTCTTCTTTTTCCTTTTTTCTTCTTTTTTTTCCTTATTTCTTCTTCTTTTTTTTAATTCTTTTTTTCTTTCTTCTTTTTCCTTTTTTCTTCTTCTTCTTTTTCCTTTCTTCTTCTTCTTTTATTCTTCTTTCTACTTTGTTCTTCTTTTTACTTTTTTCTTCTTTTTCCTTTTTTCTTCTTTTTCCTTTCATCTCCTTCTTTTTCATTTTTTCTTCTTCTTCTTTTTCTTTTTTTAATTCTTTTTTTCTTTTTTCTACTTCTTTTTCCTTTTTTTCTTTTTTCTTCTTTTTTCCTTTTTCTTCTATTTCCTTTTTTACTCTTTTTTTCCTTTTTCTTCTTTTTTTCCTTTTTTCTTCTTCTTTTTCATTTTTCTTCTTTTATTCCTTTTTCTTCTTCTTCTTTTTCCTTTTTTCTTCTTTTTCCTTTTTTCTACTTCTTTTTCCTTTTTCTTCTTTTTTTTCTTCTTCTTTTTCCTTTTTTCTTCTTTGTTTTCCTTTTTTCTTCTTTTTCCTTTTTTCTTCTTTTTTCCTTTTTTCTTCTTCTTTTACTTTTTTTATTTTTTTTTCCTTTTTTCTTCTCTTTACTTTTTTCTTCTTTTTCCTTTTTCTCCTTTTTCCTTTTTTTTCTTCTTTTTATTTTTTCTTCTTTTTCCTTTTTTCTTTTTCTGTTTCCTTTTTTCTTCTTTTTTTCCTCTTCTTTTTTTTCTTTTTGTCTTCTTCTTTATCTCCCTATTGACCGTAATTCATCTTTTCTTTCTTTGCAACCTTTTCTTCATTGATTATTCCTATTCTCTTTTTTCTTCGTTTCTTTCTTTTTCGTCAATTTCCTTCCATCCGGTAACTTCTTCTTTACTTCCTTTCGATTCTACTTCCTATCTTCTTCTTATTCTTCTTCATTGATTATCCGATTTCATTTTTCCTTCCTTAATTTCTTTTTCGCCTTTGTATTATTTCGTAATTTTGTCTTCTTCTTCATTAATATTTAAATTCCTTTTTTTATTCTTTACTTTCATTTTCGTCTTCGTTCTTTTTCGTCACTTCCGTTTTTTTTTCTTCTTCTTCTTCTTTATCTCCCTATTGACCATATCTCAACTCTTCTTTTTCTTCGACTTCTTTATTGATTATTCCCATCCCGTTTTTTTTCCTCGTTTCCATCTTTTTCATTCATTTCCTTCCATTTGGTAACTTCTTTATTTCATTCCTTTCGATTCTACTTCTATCTTCTTCTTTCACTTCTTCATTGATTATTCGATTTCCCTTTTTCCTTCATCACTTCTTTTTCTTCTTCTTTCATTCTTCAGGTGTCAGCTGATGAATCAATTAATTCCTGCAAGCGTGCATAATTCGTCGGCCAGGATCGATGCCCGTCAGTCATTTTGTCCGACATGAAAGCGTACAATTTTCAGGCCGAAGGCAAAATACCACGTGGCTAAAGGCCAGAGACGTTCGCCAGCCAAGATCATGTCATAATTCTATCCTTATTCGTCTGAATTTTTTATTATTTATTTTGTCTGTCTAAAATTCACCTCATAGCACATCTAAGATGTCATCTCAAATAATATCATGTAACGACTCTTAGAGTATGTATAAAACACTTTATGCAAAATGGAGAATTAAACTAATTCATAATTCTGGAATTTCTCCCTGTATCCGGTCGCCTTTGGGCATACTTTTTTTCTAGTTATTTTTAATCTTTTGAAATCATCTCTCTCTCCCTCGCGCGCGCTCTCGGTCTCTCTCTCTCTCTCTCTCTCTCTCTCTCTCTATATATATATATATATATATATATATATATATATATATATATATATTATGAAATGGATTAAGTCCGACAATTATTTTAATAATATAGGAAAATATGTTGGTTCATTTTTTGCGAATACTCTCAAAAATGCACGCTGAAAGAGTTGGATGAGTCTAATGGTGAGTTCGAAGGTGTTTGGAGTGATCACTAGTGATTTCGACGTTATGCCTCTATTCATCTTCCCACAAGGCATCAGACTCAACACGGACGCCTAGATCAAGTGCTGCCCTGTGTGAAGAAATATAAAGACACTATGCCTGGCAACAGGACTCTGCACTATGCCACAGTCATGGCTTTCAGATAATTTCTGTGACCACATCTCCCCTTGCATCGGCCATCTAACTCTACAGACTGCAACCCCTTTTATTATTATGTGTGGGGCGCAGTTGACCGAGAGTCCCCCAAAAATTCTTTGTAACACCAAAGATGAAATGAAGGCAGATTATGGCAGCATACACCAACTTAAACAAGGAGACCGTCCAGAACAGTTGCAGGAGATTCCGACGTGGTCTGGAGGCCGTGGTTGAAGCTAATCGTGATTTTATTGAATAAATTCACTCTTTAGTATTTCAAGATATTTTTGTGTAATTTAGGTAAATATATCTGTTAAAATGAAATATCAGCGTTATCTTAATCATTGCGTAATTTAGACGACAACTATCCACCGCACCATATATATATATATATATATATATATATATATATATATATACAAAAAATAATCACATAGAATCAAACAGAAGTATTAATGCGATTATTGGCGACATGCATCGCTAAAACATAATATATGCATTAAAATACTGTTAATCCATAAATTCCTATAAAAAACTAACACCAAATAAACTGAAAACTACAGACATCAAGTTTATCGACGAGGATCACTTCACTCTATGGATTAACAGTATTTTAATGCATATATTATGTTTTTAACGATGGATATCGCCAATAATCAGATTAATACTTCTGATTGATTCTATGTGCTATTATTTCTTTGTATATAAATTTATGCCTAATGTTTTATTTATATATATATATATATATATATATATATATATATATATATATATATATATATATATAAAATTATGTGAAATAAAAATTTTAAACTATTTTTCTTAATCAATTTTCTATAGTTGCAAAGAAATTAATTCGTGGACTCGAAAGGATTAAAACTTAAATACATTTACATAATACATCTAAATTATTTAACCAATCCTGTTGGAAGATATATATATATATATATATATATATATATATATATATATATATATATGTATTTATGTGGATAAATCAAATAACTAAATTAGCAACCACATATACGTGCATTAGTTTGCATACACAGGTAAGCTATTGTGTGTAGAATAACAACAGAATAACAACACTTACCGGCGTAAGAGTCCCAGCTAGCGTCCAACTGGCAGACAAAAATAAAGCAGGCTGCAACTGAATACAAACCTTGCCAACTGACTGGAATCAAGCTGGTATTTATACAGAAATACCTCCACACAGGTACCATCAGCCAATCACGGCCCAAGCAATGGACTATCCCACTTGAGCACAATGAGATGCTCCATGGCACCATAAATAGCTCTCATTCTCAAGGTGGAGTGTTCATTCACTCAGCTTGTTCCACAACTGAGTGTTTATCTTGACGACGTTATTGTTCTACATTGTAGAGAAAACCAGGCAAGGGAAATACATATCTCATTTGTGCTTTCTTAAGTGTGATACTAGCCAAGCCTTGCATCGGGCGACAAAGTTACACTGATAGATGTAATTTGTTAAAGCCGGATTTTGATGGCGTCTCTGCTTAACGAAGCTGATCATGGTGCTTCAGTTTACTGTCTTCAAAACCCTTCAACTTAATGAAACATGTCATACGCCATTCCTTTCGGTTTGATGCTTGGGTTTCCCAGGTTTTCAAATCAAAGTTCACACCGTTTCAAGTTGTCTTTCAATTTGTCTTTATTTGCTATATATATATATATATATATATATATATATATTCGAACGGGTTTGGTTAAATAATTTAGACGTATTATGTCTATTTATTTTAGTCTTAATCCTTTCGAGTCCTCGAATTAATTTTTTGTTGGGTGTAGAAAATTGATTAAAAAATATTACAATTTTCTTTTCAAATAATTTTTATTTTCCCAAATATTATGTGAAATAAAATTTTGCCATTTTCCTTAATCAATTTTCTATGGTCACCAAGAAATTGGACTCGAAAGGATTAAAACTAATTTTACATAATACTTCTAAATTATTTAACTAAACCTGTTCGAATATATATATAGGGTGTCTCAAAATAATGTATACACTCTTAGAATCGTTATAACTTATTCAATTTATGTATTTTGACTATAAGATTAATACAAGAGAAAGAATACACATTTAAAGAATTTGAGAAAAAAAAAACAGAAAATTAACTTTAATAAGATAAAAGCTATTTGGATCAATGGCAGAATGTTCATATAATGATGAATTCGCATCAAGTCCTCAAACTGGTTGCCGTTCTGTTCAATACACTTTTCATATCTTGAAGAAATAGACCTACAAATGTCCAGTATCATTTCCTCTGGTATTTGAGCATATTATTCTTCAATTGCTACTCTCATTTCAGCAATTGTTTCAGGTTTCCTGCTGTAAACGTTCTCTTTTAAAACCCCTAAAAAAAAATCCAAAAGGTGTCAAATCTGGTGCTCTGGGTGGGGGATTCAACTGTCCCTCTTCTTCCAATCCATCTGTTTTGATATATTTTCATCCATATAAGTTCTCATATCACGCTAATGTATTATTAACTATTAATATTTAAAGAGTGTATACATTATTTTGAGACACCCTGTATATAGGTATTTATGTGAATAAATCAAATAAGTAGATATTAGCAACCGTATATACGGGCGTTAACTTGCACACACGGGTAAGCGAATAAATATTTACTCAATTTATTATAAAGTATAAACAAAAGAGTGCTCAATGTGGTTAAACAGAGCTAACAGGTATATATTAATAAATATACATATACCTACGTTCGAAGTGCCTTGTGTGAAGAAATATAATTATACTATGTCTGGCAACAGAACTGCACAATACCACACAAGCAGGAGAACCAAGTTATTACTGTCATACAAACTCTGCGACAAACAAGATGAACTGAAGGCACTCTGCAGGTCTTGAATTCAGAGTTGTCCTTCTCCTAGAACACTTGCCATCCAAGGCTATAGAAACCAGTCTGTCCTGCTATTTACCCATAGCTGGGGGGGGGGGGGCTAGAAGAGGATTCACAAGCGTATAAGTGAACTGAAGGAACGGATTATGGCACAATTTACCAACTTAAATAAGGAGACTGTCTAGATGTGATGCAGGAGATTCCGAAGTTGTCTCTACGCCGTGGTTGAAGGCAAAGCCGAATTTATTGAATAAATTTATTCTTAATATTCCAGGATATTTTTTGTGTAATTTTTGTAAATATATCTGTTAAAATGATATGTTAATGCTATTTTCATTTTGCGTCATTTAGACTAGAATTTATCCACACCACCCCATATATATATATATATATATATATATATATATACACATGGAGGCACGGTGGAGTAATAGATTGAGGAATCGGAGAGCCGAGTTCGAATTCCACTCGAATCCATTACATTCACTTATACGCTTGTGAATCCTCTTCTTCTCCCCCCAGCTATGGGTAAATAGCAGGACAGACTGGGTTCTATAGCCTTGGATGGCAACTGTTCTTGAAGTGTGGATGGTCCTGGACTAAACCTTTACCACTATAATCAAATCTCATGTGCCGGTGTCGGGCTGTCGGTTTCCTAGGAACTGGTCTGCTTGGCCCTCATACGTCGAATACGTTATATATATATATATGAAGAAATTTTGAAAAAACAAACAAAAATCCTTAAATGTAGTTAAATGAAAGAAATGTCGACGTCTGACGTTTCGGTTTATTAAACCTTTTTCAAGACAATATTCATCAAAATACAATTCAGTTCAATATGACAAATACGATGGACATAAAAACACAAGTCTTATTCAGAACAGATAACTGAAAATTTTTAAAATGATCAGCCTTCCGTCTAACATGGTCACGCTGTCGTCACATGGGCGACAACTTTCATAACAATATTCCTAAAAGTTTGTGATTATTTTGAAACTTTTATTTTGAACTTTTCGCCCGTGTGACGAAGCCAGAATACGTTGTGTTTTTATGTCCATCGTATTTGTCATATTGAACTGAATTGTATTTTGATGAATATTGTCTTGAAAAAAGGTTTAATAAACCGAAACGTCGAACGTCGACATTTCTTTCATTTAACTACATTTAAGGATTTTTTTTGTTTTTTTTTCAAATTTCTTCATATCCATTTACATATCCATTTATATATATATATATATATATATATATATATATATAAACAATAGCAAAAAAATATTTCATACAACTAAACATAAAAGACTTATGAAAAGAAAAGGAAATTAACACACTCACACCAAATAGACATAGTAAGTTAAATAATACAACCTACTAAAATTACTTATACAGTTAACACAAATACACATAGAGGCGTACACACGAAAACACAAGCATACACGTGCAGATGAGTGTGTGCCCGCATGTTTCTATGCATTTAAACACACATACTTGCGCATACATAGACACACACAGAAACACACCCCGGCACAAACGCACAAATACAAACATAAGTTAAGTTTAATTGTCAAAACTATGGAATTAAGCCAGAAATCAACGGACAATTTGAGGAAAGAAAACAAGAAAAGAAAGGAAAGAAAAGGAAAGGAAGATAAATCAACAACTAATAAAAAATCATTGAGTGAAAAGGAAAATAACTCTCATACCACAATAACAGTACAAACAATCGAGAAATATCAGCAGTTCAAGTCTGTTCTGAGGAGTGGTCACACCTATGTAACTAAAAAACTTCGACGTAAACAGGAGTTAATTGAAAAAACATTTAGGCATTAATTCTATTAACGCTCTATCTCTGTCTTCGATATGGAGAACTCTACCACAAATCCTGCTTGCTTTAAATGCATCTTCATCAGCAAACTTTTGGAAAACCAGCAATATTGGCTTCGAAATCAGTATTTCAAATTAACACTATATATATATATATATATATATATATATATATATATATATATATGTGTGTGTGTGTGTGTGTGTGTGTTTCTGCATATTTATATATATATATATTTATATATATATATATTTATATATATATATATATAGAGAGAGAGAGACGTAAATATATGTCTATATACGTACATATGTGTATATTTACATGCATATATATATATCTTACACATTTTAAACTGTCATGTATATATATATATATATATATATATATATATATATAAAAATATAGTTTTAAGGTGTGCTATACTTATGGAATAAAGTGCCCAATATCATAGACAGAGCGTAATTAAATTTTATATATAAGTGAACATTGAAGTCAGCTCTCACAGGTGTCCTGGCGATTGCGTCCAACATGAAACCTAAGTGTTGATTTCAGTGTTCATATATATATATATTTATATATGTCTATATGTGTGTATATATATATATATATATATATATATATATATATATATATATACATATTTTAAATGACATATATATGAAGAAATGTAGTTTTAAGGTGTACTATATTTATGGGATAAAGCGCTCAATATCAGAGACAGAGCGTAATTATATATATATATATATATATATATATATATATATAAAGTGAACACTGTAGTCAACACTCAGAGGCTGTTTCATGCTAGACGCAATCGTCATGCCTGAAAAGTGCGTCCTGCATGAAACAGTCTGTCTCGCCTGATTGTTTGAGTTTAGTGTTCACTTTATATATATATATATATATATATATATATATATATAGTCAAAAAATAGTACAAAAATAGTACAAAAATATCCATTTTGTTTCAACACCCTCGGTCGAGGGTGTTGAAACAAAATGGATATTTTTGTAGTGATTTTATAGCATACTTATGTTATAATTTTTTTATAAATAATAAAAAAAGGAAAGAGACAAACTCCTGGAATGTTATGAAATTTCGTAGTTTTCATTGGTTAAACACGTGTCACGTGTATAAAAGCCATAGATGATATATAAATATATGCGATGGACATTTAGGTGTTAAAGTGTCAGATAGTGTAAGAGCGTTTATGTGAAGAAAGTGTATGTAGGAAGGTAATGTTAATTCATGTATGTGTCTAAGTGTGTATGTGAGCGAAGTCGGTGAAATGTAGCGATATGTTGCAATATGATTTTGTATTTGGTTGAATTTTTACATCATTGTGTATGTGTGTGTGAGTAATATCTGTGTGGGTTGGTGAGAAGAATTAAGATATTGTAATAATCTATTTTTGTTTAAATTAAACACGCGTAATTTTTAAATAACTGCATAACATATATATGTGTGTGTGTATGTATGTGTGTGAGTGTGTGTGTGTGTGTGTGTGTGTGTGTGACTGTTTAAAATGTGGGAGATATTTCTGCTATTTCTGTAGCTAATGTTTTAGCATTATGTACGAGGTATTTCTGAGGAGAAAATTATTTTTGCCGCACACACACACACACACTATATATATATATATATATATATATCCAAGTATAGTATTGGTGTATACGGAATAAATTCCAATAACTAACAATAAACAACTTTATAAGACACTGGAGGTGTTGAAACAAAATGGCTATTATTGTAGTGATTTTCTAACATATTTAAGTTATAATTTTTAAGTAAAATAATATATATATATATATATATATATATATATATATATATATGTGTGTGTGTGTGTGTGTGTGTGTGTGTGTGTGTGTGTGTGTGTGTGTGTGTGTGTAAATAAAAAAAAAATAGTAAGATATATAATCCGGTGTTCTTATTGATAATTTTATTTTTATAAAATAGTGCTCAATGTAAATTTACAGAGCATTAATATTATAAATTAACTGATTTAAAATATGGTAGCGAAAAAACCATATTTTCTATCAGTTAATTTATAATATATATATATATATATATATATATATATATATATATATATATATATATATATATATATAAATAACATCACCACCTCCTTGAGTATAAGGTTCATGTTTAATTCATCTGACCAAAGAGCTATAAAAATTCACTACTCCATCCACAATTTTTAACAAATCTTAAAAAATAATGAGCTGGATAACCCTTGAATCCTATATAGTTCCCGTTAGCGAAAATATCTCGTTGTATAAGTAGAACTTTACATAATATATCTGGCACCTTGCATAAATTCCATCTTACTCAGTAACTGAAATCGTGGATTGAAAAATAGAAAAATGCCAACTGAAATTCCAACCACGTTCAACTCACAAAGCTCGGAATGAACGCTAAAAACAACATCTTAAACAGTGAAACATGAAAAATTAATAACACCTAAAATAAACACCCATGGAAATTGAAAAAAAAAACGTTTCCGTAAGCGTTTTGTACAATGGACAATACGAACAGTATTTGCGCTTTCTTACTCCAAACAAACGGGAAAATGTGAGACTAAATAAAAAAAAAATCATCCATTTTAGTTTTCTCGTATATTTAACGAGACATGTTTAAAGGAAAGATTGTTGCCCGAATGCTCTATTGTAATCGTACAACGCCTTCCCCGGTCGTCTAAGTCATCCAACACTGCGGTTCGTCGCTGAAGTGACCGCCTCAATCCCGAGCTAACCATATCCCACTTTGGGATTGTTTGATCATAAGGAGGCCGAGATCGAATCGTCGCAGGTATCTTCATGTTGGGCTGATCTAAGCAGGACGAAGATGTACAGGGAAAAATAACACACGAATAAATTGAACAAAAGTATATACTGTTTTTATATCTGTTGAAACTTGACTAATGCATAAAATAATAATGCAACACAAAAGGTACTTAGTACAAAATGTATTGAAACAAGAAAGTGTATACAATATTTACATATAGTCTTTTGTATATTCCTGGTAAGACCGTTCCTGGAGAATGTGTTGACTGAGTCGCAGTCGGGCAGAGTCTCTGGTTGAATCTCTTGATTCCTCCCTCTCTTCCCGGTACCAACCATATTTATATGATCGGTATTCCACTATGCAAATTAGGTGGATCCTACCACAACAATATCAGTTCTCCGAACAATAATTGGTTTAGATCAGAGTTCGTATGCAATTAATTATCAGCCCAACCCGCGTCTAAAGTCGGAAGTGATATTCTTATTGACCTGGCGAAATCTTGCTTGCTGTTGTTGGTATAGTTCAGCACAAAGCAGAAGTTGGAGGCTTTCGTCGGCAGTTAATCTCCTAGGCCTCTCCCCTGTCTCTGGTTTCGTCTCCGTCTCTTCTGCGAATCGTCTCCTGAATTCACTTAGCGCATTCGTATTTATTGATATTCGTCCAAATTGGTGAAGTAAGTTATGTGCCATACGTGATACACACGTAGGCGAACATGTCTCTTTCGATACATGACTGACGAGGCAGATTTTTTTTTTTCCCGCGGTAGGTTATCATTTCTTTCAGGGGTAGACCAGTTGCTATCCAAGTCTATAGAACCCGGTTCCTGTCCTGCTATTTACCCATAACTTGAGGGAGCAGAAGCGGATTTATACCATTCCCAATGGTAATTGCACGTAAGAGATTTCCATAATTCTGGAAAATTCCCTTCTTCCATGAAATCTACTCAGTGAGCATGGGGGGGGGGCTTATCCACGCCCTCCTGGTATTTCAACACAAATTTCGACCAGGGCAATTGATTCCAAATTCGTTGTTTACGAAAAATGCTTTACAGCTTGTATTTTCAGCTGCGTAGAACACATGTTAGTCGTCTTTGCCCTCTAAGTCGGGGCCGTTTTCCATTTTTCAAAACCTCGACGCACAATTCCAAGTGCCGGCTGTGTGTGAATTAAATTCTCAATTCTTCCCACAGGATTTTGGTATTAACCCTTCTCGTTTCAATGTCTCTCAGTACATAACACTTTCTTACGTTTTAACAAAACTTTCTTCCGTTTTACCGCGGCAACCACACATAGTATCACACTATTATTAAATTTCATGACCCGGAAGCCAACGTGGAAATTAACCCAATATCTTTTTTAAAGAAACATGTATAAAAGAGGGATTGCTGCTTAAAAATACAATTATTAAATTAAATAATCCAATAGCCAACAAGGAATGTAACCACAGTACCTTGATAGTCGTTTTTAACGAAACATGTACAAAAGAGAGTTGGCTTCCAAATACGCAATTATTAAAATACATGACCCGACAGCCAACAAGGAAAGTAACCACAGTACCTTGTCAGTTGTTTTTAATGAAACATTTCTAAAAGAAGGATTGCTGCCCAAATACACAATTATTAAATGAGATGACCCCGAAACGAACAAGGAAAGTAACTGCAGTACTTTTTCAGTCGGTTTTACCGAAACTTGTATAAAAGAGGATTGCTGCCCAAATACGCAATATTATATATATATATATATATATATATATATATATATATATATATATATATGAACAATAAAAAATATTAAAAATTAAAATCTTAAGACACACTGGGTTTGTAGATTAATATTCTTTTTTCTTTCTTTTCTTTCTTTATTATTATTATTATTATTATTATTATTTCATTTTTTAGATTCCACGACTAGTTTCGGCCAATATGGCCATCATCAGGAGAAAAATATTTCTGCTTGCTGGTAGCAGTGAACTACAGATATATATATATATATATATATATATATATATATATATATATATATATATATATATATAGTAGCTGGTGTATTAAAGTTTATTGTGCTAAATTCTCGAGGACTAAAGAACCTACCTCCACTTTTCGACCCAAAAGCGTTTATCATTATTAGCAAGCAACAATAGCTCGAATTCTTGCGATCTTGTGCAAACGATCCGATGAGCCATTGGAAACTTTCTATTATTCTTCTGTCCTTTGACTCTGATTCTAAAGCCAACTAACTCTCCGACCATTAACGATTCTGACATCTCCATAAATAAGCTAACACATCGCCCTTCTACTGAATGTCTCGTAAAAAATGTGGAAAACGCTTGCGTCATTAAAATAAATCTGTGTTAACGGTCGACTCGGCGGCAAAATAAGAAAGTCTCGTCTGTCGCCGCGAGATCTCGTTACTCGCTGCCTCTTTAATGAATAAATGTCGTTAGGAAATACAGTCTTGAGGCTTCGATACTGATTTCTTTTCTTTCTTTTCATTCTTTTTTTGTTACTTTTTTTTCGGGTGTTGCCTTTCTTTTATTTTTTTTTTTTTTCTTTTCTTTTTTCATTTTTTTTTCAGTTCAATACTTATTTTATTTTTTTCGCCATTGTTTCTTTTCAGGTTTTCTTTCATTCCTCTTTCTTTCTTTAATTTAAGAAATATTTTCTTTTATATCTGTCATTTTAATTTCCTTTTTGTACTTTTTCCTTTATTTTGGTCTTGGTTTCTTTATTTGTTGCATTAACATTCTTTCTTTTTTTTTCTTTCTTTTTATTTTTCGTTTCTTTTATTCTCTTTCTTTAATTTTCATTCATTCTTTCTCTCTTTAAAACTGTATTTTTTTTCTTTAATTTACTTTCTTCCTTTAATTAATTTTTCGTTTCTTTCTTTCTCCTTTTTCTCAATAATTTTTTCTTTTACTTTTCTTTCTTTTTCTTTCTTTCTTTCTTTCTTTCTTTCTTTCTTTCTTTCTCATTTCTTTTATTCTCTTTCTTTTATTTTCACTTATTCTTTATCGCTTTCATTCATTTAATTTTTATTTTCCTTTTTTATTTTTTGTTTCTTTCTTTTCACTTTTCATTTATTCATTCATAATTTCCTTCATTCATTCATTGTTTATTTCTTTCTTTCCTTCGTTCTTTGCTTCTTTCTTTATTTCTTCCTGCCACGCTGATGGACAATTTTCATTCTCTTTATTTTTCCTTGTGATATGAATTATTTCCTTTTCTTTTTTCATCATTTTTTTTGGTTTTCTTATTTTTGTCTTCATTCATTCATTTTTTATTTCTTTATTTCTTTCACCCTTTCTCTCTCTTTCTTTCTTTATTTTTTCTTTTAGCCAATGTTCCTTCATTGTTCCTTGTGCCATGAATTCTTTTCTTTGTTTATTCTTTCTTTTTTCCTTTATTCCATTTTCATTCATTCATTAATTCTTTCTTTAATTCTATCTTTCTTTAATTATTTATTTCTTTATTTAATTCTTCATTTAATTCTTCATTCTTTCTTTCTTTCTTTCTTTCTTTTCTTTCTGTTAGCCATTTTGTATTCTTTTATCATGAATTTCTTTCTTTGCTTTGTTTATTCATTCTTTTGCTTTCCTTCCTTTCTTCATCATTCATTTATTAATTCTCTCTAATTTCTTTAATCATTCCTTTATTTCTATAATTCTTTCTTTCTCCTTTCCTTCCTTTCTTTTTCTCTTTCATTCTTCTTTCTTTCTTTCTTTCTTTCTTTCTTTCTTTCTTTCTTTCTTTCTTTCTTTCTAGTAGTCAATTTTCCTTCATTTTTGCTTGTACCATGAATTCATTTATCAATTCCCTCTTTCTTTCATTTTCTTTCCTTAAATCTTTTTCTTTATTTCTTTAATTCTTTCTTTCTTCTTTCCACTCTTATTTTCTTTCTCTTTCTTTTTTCTTTCGTTCTTTCTTTCATTCTTTCATTCTAATCATTGTTTGTTTCTGTGTTTCTAGTCTTTGTACCGCTTTCTTTCTTTCTTTCTTTCTTTCTTTCTTTCTTTCTTTCTTTCTTTCTAGTAGTCAATTTTCTTTCATTTTTCCTTTTGCCATGAATTAATTTATTAATCCTATCTTTCTTTCAATTTCCTTCCTCAATTCTTTTTCTTTATTTCTTTAATTCATTTTTCTTCTTTCCACCTTTACTCTCTTTCTATTTCTCTTGCTTTTTTTCTTTCTTTCTTTCTTTCATTCATTCATTCATTCAAACCAGTGTTTGTGTGTTTCTGTCTTCCTTTCTAGTCCTTGTACAGTTTTCTTTCTTTCCTTTTTCCATTTTTCTTTTTTTCTTTCTTTCTTTCTATCTTTCTTTCTTTCTTTCTTTCTTTCTTTCTTTCTTTCTAGTAGTCAATTTTCCTTCATTTTTCCTTGTGCCATGAATTCATTTATCAATTCCCTCTTTCTTTCATTTTCTTTCCTTAATTCTTTTTCTTTAATCATTTCTTTAATTCATTATTTGTTCCTCCCTTCCTCCTTCCTTTCTTTCTTTTTTCTCTCTTTCTTTCTTTTTTTCTTTCTTTCTTTCTTTCTTTCTTTCTTTCTTTCTATATTTCTTTCTTTCTTTCTTTCTTTCCTTCTTTCTTTCTAGTAGTCAATTTTCCTTCATTTTTCCTTGTGCCATGAATTCATTCATCAATTCCCTCTTTCTTTCATTTTCTTTCGTTAATTCTTTTCCTTTAATCATTTCTTTAATTCATTCTTTATTCCTCCCTTCCTTACTTTCTTTCTCTTCCTTTCTTTCTCTCTTTCTTTCTTTCTTTCTTGTCCATGAATTCATTGTTTATTCATTCATTTCCTTTTCTTCCTTTCTTATTCCTTCCTTCATTCATTCATTTATTCATTCATACTTTTCTATTCTTTTCTTTAATCTGTGTTATTCTTATTTTTTTCATTCCCTTTTTCTTTTCTTTTTTTTTATTTAATTACGAAAAACTTTATGAATGGTCTACGTGATTATATTGAATCTATGACAATCTGTGTTATGAGCCATGACTTTTATGTCTTAACTCCCTCTCTCCCTCTCTCTCTGTGTACTTGACTCGCGCTTTTCACATCTTTCTTCCTTTTATCGCCATTTGCAATTACCACTTATCCTTTTCCTCAAATCTTGATTCATTGACAAATTTTATTTATTAGACGTCATCGCACGATTCTTTGCATTTGCTTGAATAAAATAACATGCAGGACCTCTGTCGCAATGAAGACCAGTAAGGACCACGCAACACAGACCGTTCCCTTAAGAAATCTATTTATTTTACTTATTTTAAGCCCACTATAAGGCTCAAGAGTGAATAGTTTCTTTTTTTCTTTTCTTCTTTTCTTCTTTCTTTTGTTAATACTTTCTTTTTTCTCTAATTTACGTTCTTTCTTTCTTTCTTTCTGTATCGCTGACGGTCAATTTTCATTTTCTTCATTTTTTCTTGTGGCTTGAATTATTTCCTTTTCTTTTTTAATCATTCTTTGTTTTTCCTTATTTTCATCTTCATTCGTTTATTATTTCTTTCTTTCTTTCCTTCACCCTTTCTCTCTCTCTCTCTCTCTTTCTTTCTTTCTTTCTTTCTGCTTCGCTGGCGGTTAATTTTCATTCTCTTTATTTTTCCTTGTGGCTTGAATTATTTCCTTCTCTTTTTTAATCATTCTTTTTTTTTTAATTTTCATCTTCATTCGTTCATTCTTTATTTCTTTCTTTCCTTCACCCTTTCTCTCTCTCTCTCTCTCTCTCTCTCTCTCCTCTCTTTCTTTCTTTCTTTCTGCTTCCTTTGGCAATCAATTTTCATTCTCTTCATTTTTTCCTTGTGGCTTGAATTATTTCCTTTTCTTTTTTAATCATTCTTTTTTTTCTTAATTTCATCTTCATTCGTTCATTCTTTATTTATTTCTTTCCTTCACCCTTCTCTCTCTCTCTCTCTCTCTCTCTTTCTTTCTTCCTTTCTTTCTTTCTTTCTTTCTTTCTTTCTTTCTTTCTTTCTTTCTGCTTCGCTGGCAATCAATTTTCATTCTCTTCATTTTTCCTTGTGGCTTGAATTATTTCCTTCTCTTTTTTAATCATTCTTTTTTTTTATTTTCATCTTCATTCGTTCATTCTTTATTTCTTTCTTTCCTTCACCCTTTCTCTCTCTCTCTTTCTATCCTCCTTTCTTTCTTTCTTTCTTTCTTTCTGCTTCGCTGGCAGTCAATTTTCATTCTCTTCATTTTTCCTTGTGGCTTGAATTATTTCCTTTTCTTTTTTAATCATTCTTTTTTTTTATTTTCATCTTCATTCGTTCATTCTTTATTTCTTTCTTTCCTTCACCCTTTCTTTCTCTCTTTCTCTCTCTCTCTTTCTTTCTTCATTTCTTTCTTTCTTTCTGCTTCGCTAGCACCCAATTTTCCTTCTCTTCATTTTTCATTGTGGCTTGAATTATTTCCTTCTCTTTTTTAATCATTCTTTTTTTTTTATTTTCAACTTCATTCGTTCATTCTTTATTTCTTTCTTTCCTCCACCCTTTCTCTCTCTCTCTCTCTTTCTTCCTTTCTTTCTTTCTTTCTGCTTCGCTGGCACTCAATTTTCCTTCTCTTCATTTTTCATTGTGGCTTGAATTATTTCCTTTTCTTTTTTAATCATTCTTTTTTTTCTTATTTTCATCTTCATTCGTTCATTCTTTATTTATTTCTTTCCTTCACCCTTTCTCTCTCTCTCTCTCTCTTTCTTTCTTCCTTTCTTTCTTTCTTTCTTTCTGCTTCGCTGGCAATCAATTTTCATTCTCTTCATTTTTCCTTGTGGCTTGAATTATTTCCTTTTCTTTTTTAATCATTCTTTGTTTTTCCTTATTTTCATCTTCATTCGTTTATTATTTCTTTCTTTCTTTCCTTCACCCTTTCTCTCTCTCTCTCTCTCTTTCTTTCTTTCTTTCTTTCTGCTTCGCTGGCGGTTAATTTTCATTCTCTTTATTTTTCCTTGTGGCTTGAATTATTTCCTTCTCTTTTTTAATCATTCTTTTTTTTTAATTTTCATCTTCATTCGTTCATTCTTTATTTCTTTCTTTCCTTCACCCTTTCTCTCTCTCTCTCTCTCTCTCTCTCTCTCTCTTTCTTTCTTTCTTTCTGCTTCGCTGGCAATCAATTTTCATTCTCTTCATTTTTCCTTGTGGCTTGAATTATTTCCTTTTCTTTTTTAATCATTCTTTTTTTTCTTATTTTCATCTTCATTCGTTCATTCTTTATTTATTTCTTTCCTTCACCCTTTCTCTCTCTCTCTCTCTCTCTCTCTCTTTCTTTCTTTCTTTCTTTCTTTCTTTCTTTCTTTCTTTCTTTCTTTCTGCTTCGCTGGCAATCAATTTTCATTCTCTTCATTTTTCCTTGTGGCTTGAATTATTTCCTTCTCTTTTTTAATCATTCTTTTTTTTTATTTTCATCTTCATTCGTTCATTCTTTATTTCTTTCTTTCCTTCACCCTTTCTCTCTCTCCCTTTCTATCCTCCTTTCTTTCTTTCTTTCTTTCTTTCTGCTTCGCTGGCAGTCAATTTTCATTCTCTTCATTTTTCCTTGTGGCTTGAATTATTTCCTTTTCTTTTTTAATCATTCTTTTTTTATTTTTTCATCTTCATTCATTCATTCTTTATTTCTTTCTTTCCTTCACCCTTTCTTTCTCTCTTCTCTCTCTCTTTCTTTCTTCATTTCTTTCTTTCTTTCTGCTTCCTTCTTTTAATTTTCCTTCTCTTCATTTTTCATTGTGGCTTGAATTATTTCCTTCTCTTTTTAATCATTCTTTTTTTTTTTTTTTCCTTCATTCGTTCATTCTTTATTTCTTTCTTTCCTCCTCCACCCTTTCTCTCTCTCTCTCTCTTTCTTCCTTTCTTTTCTTTCTTTTCTTTCTTTTCTTTTCCTTTTGGCACTCAATTTTCCTTCTCTTCATTTTTCATTGTCGCTTGAATTATTTCCTTTTCTTTTTTAATCATTCTTTTTTTTCTTATTTTCATCTTCATTCGTTCATTCTTTATTTATTTCTTTCCTTCACCCTTTCTCTCTCTCTCTCTCTCTCTTTTTTTCTTCCTTTCTTTCTTTCTTTCTTTCTTTCTTTCTTTCCTTCCTTTTTTCTTTCTTTCTGCTTCGCTTTCTCTTCAATTTTCATTCTCTTCATTTTTCCTTGTGGCTTGAATTATTTCCTTTTTTCTTTTTAATCATTCTTTGTTTTTCCTTATTTTCATCTTCATTCGTTTTATTATTTCTTTCTTTCTTTCCTTCACCTTTCTCTCTCTCTCTCTCTCTCTCTTTCTTTCTTTCTTTCTGCTTCCTGGCAGTTAATTTTCATTCTCTTTATTTTTCCTTGTGGCTTGAATTATTTCCTTCTCTTTTTTTAATCATTCTTTTTTTTTTTTTCATCTTCATTCGTTCATTCTTTATTTCTTTCTTTCCTTCACCTTTTCTCTCTCTCTCTCTCTCTCTCTCTCCTCTCTCTTTTTCTTTCTTTCTTTCTGCTTCGCTGGCAATCAATTTTCATTCTCTTCATTTTTTTTCTTGTGGCTTGAATTATTTCTTTCTCTTTTTTAATCATTCTTTTTTTTTTTCTTCATTCGTTCATTCTTTTTTCTTTCTTTCCTTCCCCTTTCTCTCTCTCTCTTTCTATCCTCCTTTCTTTCTTTCTTTCTTTCTTTCTGCTTCCTTTTTTTTTCAATTTTCATTCTCTTCATTTTTCCTTGTGGCTTGAATTATTTCCTTTTTTTTTTTTCATTCTTTTTTTTTTTTCATCTTCATTCATTCATTCTTTATTTCTTCCTTTCCTTCACCCTTTTTCTCTTTTTCTCTCTCTCTCTTTTTTTTTCTTCATTTCTTTCTTTCTTTCTGCTTCTTTTTTCTTTTAATTTTCCTTCTCTTCATTTTTCATTGTGGCTTGAATTATTTCCTTCTCTTTTTTTAATCATTCTTTTTTTTTTTTTCAACTTCATTCGTTCATTATTTATTTCTTTCTTTCCTCCACCCTTTCTCCCTCTCTCTCTCTCTCTCTCTCTCTCTCTTTCTTTCTTTCTTTCTTTCTTTCTCTTCCTTATTTTCAATTTTCCTTCTCTTCATTTTTTTTTCATTGTGGCTTGAATTATTTCCTTCTCTTTTTTAATCATTCTTTTTTTTTTATTTTCAACTTCATTCGTTCATTCTTTATTTCTTTCTTTCCTCCACCTTTCTCTCTCTCTCTCTCTCTTCCTTCTTTCTTTTTCTTTCTTTTTTCTGCTTCGCTTCTCTTCCCATTTTCCTTCTCTTCATTTTTTTTTTGTGGCTTGAATTATTTCCTTCTCTTTTTTTTATCAATCTTTTTTTTATTTTCATCTTCATTCGTTCATTCTTTATTTCTTTCTTTCCTTCACCCTTTTCTCTCTCTCTCTCTCTTTTTCTTTCTTCCTTTCTTTTCTTTTTTTTCTTTCTTTCTTCCTTCTTTCCTTTTTTTATTCTCTTCATTTTTCCTTTTTTTTTTGAATTATTTCTTTCTCTTTTTTTTCATTTTTTTTTATTTTTTCATCTTCATTCGTTTCATTCTTCTCTTTCTTTTTTTCCTTCACCTTTCTCTCTCTCCTTTCTTTTTTCTCTCCTTCTTCTTCTTTCTTTTTTCTTTCTGCTTCTCTCTCTCTCTCTTTTTTCAATTTTCCATTCTCTTCATTTTTTTCTTTCTGTTCCTTTAGCAATTCTTTTTCCTTTTTTTTTTCATTCTTTTTTTTTTAATTTCATCTTCATTCGTTCATTCTTTATTTATTTTTTCCTTCACCCTTTCTCTCTCTCTTTCTCTCTCTTTCTTTCTTTCTTTTCTTTCTTTCTTTCTTTCTGCTTCCTTTTCTTTTCCGTTTTCTTTTCTTCATTTTTTTTTCTTTTTTTTTTTCATTTCCTTCTTTTTTTTTTCATTTTTTTTTTTTTTTTTTTCATTCTTTCTTTCTTTCTTTCTTTATTTCTTTCCATCCTTCTCCTTCTCTTCTTTTTCTTTTTTTCTTTCCTCCTTTTTTTTTCTTTTTTTTTTTTTTTCTTTTCTGTTCCTTTATTTCTTTCTCCTCCATTTTCCTTCTCTCTCATCTTTTCTCTCTTTTCTTCCTTTCTTTCTTTCTTTTTTTTTTTAATTTTCCCTCTTCATTTTTTTTATTTTCATCTTCATTTTTTCATTCTTTTTTTTTTTTCTTTCCTTCATTCTTTTCCCTTTTTTTTCACCTCTCTCTCTCTCTCTCTCTTTCTTTCTTTTCTTTCTTTTTTCTTTTTTCTTTCTCTCAATTTTCATTCTCTTCATTTTTTCCTTGTTTTTATTTCCTTTTCTTTTTAATCATTCTTTTTTTTCCTTTTTTCATCTTCATTCGTTTATTTTTTTCTTTCTTTCCTTCACCTTTCTCTCTCTCTCTCTCTTTTTTTTTCTTTTTTTCTTTCTGCTTCCTTCATTCTTTTCATTTCTTTATTTTTCCTTGTGGCTTTTTTTCCTTCTCTTTTTAATCATCTTTCTTTTAATTTTCATCTTCTTTTTTCATTTTTTTCTCTTCCCTCCTTTCTTTCTCTTCTTTTCTTCAATCCCTTTCTTTCCTTCTCTTCATTTTTTCATTTTTCCTTGTGGCTTGAATTATTTCCTTTTCTTTTTTAATCATTCTTTTTTTTTATTTTTTCATCTTCATTCGTTCATTTCTTTATTTATTTCTTTCCTTCACCCTTTCTCTCTCTCTCTCTCTCTCTTTCTTTCTTCCTTTCTTTCTTTCTTTCTTTCTTTCTTTCTTTCTTTCTTTCTTTTCTTTCTTTTTCCCTTTCCGTTCAATTTTCATTCTCTTCATTTTTTCTTGTGGCTTGAATTTTTTCCTTCTCTTTTTCTCATTCTTTTTTTTTTTTTCATCTTCATTCGTTCCTTTTTTTTTTTCTTTCTTTCCTTCACCTTTCCGTCCTCTCCTCTCTTCCTCTTTTCTTTTTTCTTTCTTTCTTTCTGCTTCGCTTTTTCCAATTTTCATTCTCTTTTCCTTTTTTGTCCTTGTTTATTTCCTTTTTTTTTTTTCCTCATTCTTTTTTTTTTTTTTTCATCTTCATTCCTTTTTCTTTCTTTCCTTTCACCTCTTTTTTTTTTTCTTTCTTTCTTTCTCTCATTCTCTTTTTTCCTCTCTTCATTTTTCATTGTGGCTTGATTATTTCTTCCTTTTTAATCATTCTTTTTTTTTTTCTTCATTCTTCATTCTTTATTTCTTTCTTTCCTCCACCCTTTTCTCTCTCTCTCTCTCTCTTTCTCTTCTTTCTTTTTTCTTTTCCCCTCTTCTCTTTTTTTCATTGTCCCTTTTCTTTTTTTTCCTTTTTTTTCTTTTTTTCATCTTCATTCGTTCATTCTTTATTTATTTCTTTCCTTCACCTTTCTCTCTCTCTCTCTCTCTTCTTTCTTCCTTTCTTTCTTTCTTTTTCTTTCTTTCTTTCTTTCTTTCTTTCTTTCTCTTCTTTTTTCATTCTCTTCATTTTTCTGCTTCGCTTTCTTTTTTCATTCTTTGTTTTTCCTTATTTTTCATTCTCTTCCTTTTTCTCTCTTCTTTTCTTTCTTTCTTTTCCTATTTCCTTCTCTTTTTTTTCCTCTTTTTTTTTTCTTTTTTTATCTTCGTTCATTTCTTTATTTCTTTCTTTCCTTCTTTCTCTTCTTCTTTCCTTCTCCCTTCTCTCTCTCTCCATTCTCTTCCTTTTTTCTTTTCTTTCTTTCCTTGCCTATTTCATTCTCTTCATTTTTTTAAATTTTCGTTATTTCTTTTTTTTTCTTTTTTTTTTTCATCTTCATTCTCTTTTTTTTTTCCTTCACCTTTCTCTCTCTTTTCTTCCTCCTTTCTTTCTTTCTTTCTTTCTTTCTCCTTTTCAATTTTCATTCTCTTTTTTCCTTGTGGCTTTTTCTTTCTTAAATCATTCTTTTTTTTCATCATCTTTTCGTTCATTCTTTATTTCTTCTTTCACCCTTTTTCTCTTTTTCTCTCTCTCTTTCATTCTTTCATTTCTTTTCTTTCTTTCTGCTTCCTTCCTTTCCTTTTCTTCTCTTTTTTTTCATTGTGGCTTGAATTCTCTTTTTTCATTCTTTTTTTTTTTCAACTTCATTCGTTCATTCTTTATTTCTTTCTTTCCTCCACCCTTTCTCCCTCTCTCTCTCTCTCTCTCTCTCTTTCTTCCTTTCTTTTCTTTCTTTCTGCTTCCTTTTTTTCAATTTTCCTTCTCTTCATTTTTCATTGTGGCTTGAATTATTTCCTTCTTTTTTAATCATTCTTTTTTTTATTTTTTTTTTCATTCGTTCATTCTTTATTTCTTTCTTTCCTTCCACCACCCTCTCTCTCTCTCTCTCTCTCTCTTTCTTTCTTCATTTCTTTTCTTTCTTTCTGCTTCCTTTAGCTTTTCCTTCTCTTCATTTTTTTTTGTGGCTTGAATTATTTCCTTCTCTTTTTTTTCAATCAATCTTTTTTTTTTTTTCATCTTCATTCGTTCATTCTTTTTTTCTTTCTTTCCTTCACCCTTTCTCTCTCTATCTCTCTCTCTTTCTTTCTTCCTTTTTTCTTTCTTTCTTTCTTTCTGCTTCCTTTTTTTCCAATTTTTATTCTCTTCATTTTTCCTTGTGGCTTTCTTATTTCTTTCTCTTTTTAATCATTCTTTTTTTTTATTTTCATCTTCATTCGTTCATTCTTTTCTTTCTTTCTTTCCTTCACCCTTTCTCTCTCTCTCTCTCTCTCTCTCTCTCCCTTTCTTTCTTTCTTTCTTTCTGCTTCCTTGGCAATCAATTTTCATTCTCTTCATTTTTCCTTGTGGCTTTGAATTATTTCCTTTTCTTTTTTTTCCCCATTCTTTTTTTTCTTAATTTCATCTTCATTCGTTCATTCTTTATTTATTTCTTTCCTTCACCCTTTCTCTCTCTCTCTCTCTCTCTTTTCTTCCTTTCTTTCTTTCTTTCTTTCTTTTCTCTCTTCCCTTTGGCAATCAATTTTCATTCTCTTCATTTTTCCTTGTGGCTTGAATTATTTCCTTCTCTTTTTTTTCATTCTTTTTTTTATTTTTTTCTTCATTCGTTCATTCTTTATTTCTTTCTTTCCTTCACCCTTTCTCTCTCTCTTTTCTATCCTCCTTTCTTTCTTTCTTTCTTTCTTTCTGCTTCTCTTCCAGTCAATTTTTCATTCTCTTCATTTTTTTTTCCTTGTGGCTTGAATTATTTCCTTTTCTTTTTAATCATTCTTTTTTTATTTTCATCTTCATTCGTTCATTCTTTATTTCTTTCTTTCCTTCACCCTTTCTTTCTCTCTTTCTCTCTCTCTCTTTCTTTCTTCATTTCTTTCTTTCTTTCTGCTTCCTTCTTTTAATTTTCCTTTTCTTCATTTTTCATTGTGGCTTGAATTATTTCCTTCTCTTTTTTTATCATTCTTTTTTTTTTTTTTCAACTTCATTCGTTCATTCTTTATTTTTTTTCCTCCACCCTTTCTTTCTCTCTCTCTCTCTCTCTCTCTCTCTTTCTTCCTTTCTTTCTTTCTTTCTGCTTCATTTTAACTCAATTTTCCTTCTCTTCATTTTTTTCATTGTGGCTTGATTATTTCCTTTTCTTTTTTAATCATTCTTTTTTTCTTATTTTTTCATCTTCATTCGTTCATTCTTTATTTTCATTTCTTTCCTTCACCCTTTCTCTCTCTCTCTCTCTTTCTTTCTTCCTTTCTTTCTTTCTTTCTTTCTGCTTCCTTTTGGCAATCAATTTTCATTCTCTTCATTTTTCCTTGTGGCTTGAATTATTTCCTTTTCTTTTTAATCATTCTTTGTTTTCCTTATTTTCATCTTCATTCGTTTTATTATTTCTTTTTCTTTCTTTCCTTCACCCTTTCTCTCTCTCTCTCTCTTTCTTTCTTTCTTTTTCTTTTCTGCTTCGCTGGCAGTTAATTTTCATTCTCTTTATTTTTTTCCTTGTGGCTTGAATTATTTCCTTCTCTTTTTAATCATTCTTTTTTTTTATTTTCATCTTCATTCGTTCATTCTTTATTTCTTTCTTTCCTTCCCCTTTCTCTCTCTCTCTCTCTCTCTCTCTCTTCTCTTTCTTTCTTTCTTTCTGCTTCCTTTGGTCAATTTTCATTCTCTTCATTTTCCTTGTGGCTTGAATTATTTCCTTTTCTTTTTAATCATTCTTTTTTTTATTTTCATCTTCATTCGTTCATTCTTTTATTTATTTCTTTCCTTCACCCCTTTCTCTCTCTCTCTCTCTCTCTCTTTTTTCTTCCTTTCTTTCTTTTCTTTTTTCTTTCTTTCTTTCTTTCTTTCTTTCTTTCTGCTTCGCTTTTTTTCCAATCAATTTTCATTCTCTTCATTTTTTCCTTGTGGCTTGAATTATTTCCTTCTCTTTTTTAATCATTCTTTTTTTTTTTTTTTCATCTTCATTCGTTTCATTTTTATTTCTTTCCTCCTTCACCTTTCTCTCTCTCCCTTTCTATCCTCCTTTCTTTCTTTCTTTCTTTCTTTCTGCTTCGCTGGCAGTCAATTTTCATTCTCTTCATTTTTCCTTGTGGCTTGAATTATTTCCTTTTCTTTTTTAATCATTCTTTTTTTTTATTTTCATCTTCATTCGTTCATTCTTTATTTCTTTCTTTCCTTCACCCTTTCTTTCTCTCTTTCTCTCTCTCTCTTTCTTTCTTCATTTCTTTCTTTCTTTCTGCTTCTTCTTTTAATTTTCCTTCTCTTCATTTTTTTGTTGGGCTTGAATTATTTCCTTCTCTTTTTTAATCATTCTTTTTTTTTTATTTTCAACTTCATTCGTTCATTCTTTATTTCTTTCTTTCCTCCACCCTTTCTCTCTCTCTCTCTCTCTCTTTCTTCCTTTCTTTCTTTCTTTCTGCTTCGCTGGCACTCAATTTTCCTTCTCTTCATTTTTCATTGTCGCTTGAATTATTTCCTTTTCTTTTTTAATCATTCTTTTTTTTCTTATTTTCATCTTCATTCGTTCATTCTTTATTTATTTCTTTCCTTCACCCTTTCTCTCTCTCTCTCTCTCTTTCTTTCTTCCTTTCTTTCTTTCTATCTTTCTTTCTTTCTTTCCTTCTTTCTTTCTTTCTGCTTCGCTGGCAATCAATTTTCATTCTCTTCATTTTTCCTTGTGGCTTGAATTATTTCCTTTTCTTTTTTAATCATTCTTTGTTTTTCCTTATTTTCATCTTCATTCGTTTATTATTTCTTTCTTTCTTTCCTTCACCCTTTCTCTCTCTCTCTCTCTCTTTCTTTCTTTCTTTCTGCTTCCTTTGGCAGTTAATTTTCATTCTCTTTATTTTTCCTTGTGGCTTGAATTATTTCCTTCTCTTTTTTAATCATTCTTTTTTTTTTAATTTTCATCTTCATTCGTTCATTCTTTATTTCTTTCTTTCCTTCACCCTTTCTCTCTCTCTCTCTCTCTCTCTCTTCTCTCCCTCTCTTTCTTTCTTTCTTTCTGCTTCGCTGGCAATCAATTTTCATTCTCTTCATTTTTCCTTGTGGCTTGAATTATTTCTTTCTCTTTTTTAATCATTCTTTTTTTTTTTTCATCTTCATTCGTTCATTCTTTATTTCTTTCTTTCCTTCACCCTTTCTCTCTCTCTCTTTCTATCCTCCTTTCTTTCTTTCTTTCTTTCTTTCTGCTTCGCTGGCAGTCAATTTTCATTCTCTTCATTTTTCCTTGTGGCTTGAATTATTTTCTTTTTTTTTTTAAATCATTCTTTTTTTTTATTTTCATCTTCATTCGTTCATTCTTTATTTCTTCCTTTCCTTCACCCTTTTTTTCTCTTTTTCTCTCTCTCTCTTTCTTTCTTCATTTCTTTCTTTCTTTCTGCTTCCTTCTTTTTAATTTTCCTTCTCTTCATTTTTTTTCATTGTGGCTTGAATTATTTCCTTCTCTTTTTTAATCATTCTTTTTTTTTTATTTTCAACTTCATTCGTTCATTATTTATTTCTTTCTTTCCTCCACCCTTTCTCCCTCTCTCTCTCTCTCTCTCTCTCTCTCTTTCTTCCTTTCTTTCTTTCTTTCTGCTTCGCTGGCACTCAATTTTCCTTCTCTTCATTTTTCATTGTGGCTTGAATTATTTCCTTCTCTTTTTTAATCATTCTTTTTTTTCTTATTTTCAACTTCATTCGTTCATTCTTTATTTCTTTCTTTCCTCCACCCTTTCTCTCTCTCTCTCTCTCTCTTTCTTTCTTCATTTCTTTCTTTCTTTCTGCTTCGCTGGCACCCAATTTTCCTTCTCTTCATTTTTCATTGTGGCTTGAATTATTTCCTTCTCTTTTTTAATCAATCTTTTTTTTTATTTTCATCTTCATTCGTTCATTCTTTATTTCTTTCTTTCCTTCACCCTTTCTCTCTCTATCTCTCTCTCTTTCTTTCTTCCTTTCTTTCTTTCTTTCTTTCTTTCTGCTTCGCTGGCAATCAATTTTTATTCTCTTCATTTTTCCTTGTGGCTTGAATTATTTCTTTCTCTTTTTTAATCATTCTTTTTTTTTTATTTTCATCTTCATTCGTTCATTCTTTATTTCTTTCTTTCCTTCATCCTTTCTTTCTCTCTCTCTCTCTCTCTCTTTCTTTCTTCCTTTCTTTCTTTCTTTCTTTCTGCTTCGCTGGCAGTCAATTTTCATTCTCTTCATTTTTCATTGTGGCTTGAATTATTTCCTTTTCTTTTTTAATCATTCTTTTTTTTTTTATTTTCATCTTCATTCGTTCGTTCTTTATTTATTTCTTTCCTTCACCCTTTCTCTCTCTCTTTCTCTCTATCTCTCTCTCTCTTTCTTCCTTCCTTCCTTTCTTTCTGTTAGCCATTTATCCTTCATTTTTCCTTGGGTCATGAAATTGCCTTCTTTGCTTTGTTTATTCATTCTTTTGTTTTCCCACCTTTTCTTTCATTCATTTATTAGTTCTTTCTTTCTTTCATTTTCTTTCCTTAATTCTTTTTTCTTTAATCATTTCTTTATTTAATTCTTTCTTTTTTCTTTCCTTTCTTTCTCTTTTTTCTTTCCTTTCTTTCTTTTTCTTCTTTTCTTTCACTGACAAATTTTATTTATTAGACAAGATCGCACGATATTTTCTATTTGCTTAACTAACAAAGACACAAACTCTGTCCCAATGAATATCAGTAAAGACGACGCAACACTGACCGTTCCCTTAGGAAATCTATTTATTGTACGCCCAATATAAGGCCCAAGAGCCACTCAATAGAGAGAGTAAATATTTGAAGTTTTTGTGTGAGCGTAAGAGCAGAGATTAAAGAGATATGTTATGAGGTTACTTTTTTTTAATCATTTAAGCCCAAGCAAGACAACAAAGCCACTAAGACGCAATTATGGACGCCAAAGAATAAGAACAAATGAAACACTCTGATTTCACATGTTTAGCAACTTTAAAAATATATCTTGTTGTCCCTTCCTATGGTAGAGAGTCTTCTAATCATTTCAAAATTATGGAATTTTATCTACAGTTCTTTGGATGTCGTTGTTCAACGTCCATAATATAGTTGTCCGCGGTTTTCTCTGATAGTTTCCTGAATTGCCCTTCTCAAAATAAAACCTCACAATCCATCTTGTTCATTTATAAATCTACCATTCGTCAGTGCATTGAATATTTCTGTCAAGTGCTACTTGTGTTTCTTCTAATCATTTCACCCCAAGCTAGGCAGTAAAGCCACTAAGATATCAGATGTTACTGGATATATACATATAATGAAAAAATCGGTGAGCCGAGTTTGAAAATGGGTCTTGGTTGTTACAGTATTTTGTGCAATATTCGCTCGAAGGAAAAGAATTACTGTCAAAATCACAAATTATAAATAATACATCTCTATCTATAAAAGGCAGGATGTGTGTGTGTGTGTGTGTGTGTGTGTGAGTGAATGTTGTTTAATACTGTTTATTATAAAAAGAGAGCATTTACTTCAGTATTTGTATTCATAAAAAAGAATGTCTAAACATAAAAATGTCTTATATATATATATATATATATATATATATATATATATATATATATATATAGTTAAATTCCCAGATCAATTCTGTGGCCAAGACAACAAAGACATTTCATTTTTGCCTTGAATTTTTTTTTCAACCATATATATATATATATATATATATATATTCTTCTTTCTTCTGTCATTGATTGTTGCAAACTTTACCAATTCTCTTTGTTTCGAATTTCTTCCAATTCCATTTCACCTTGCCTAATTACTCTACAAACTTTCCTCTATAATAGCTAGACTTTATACATTTAAGCACAGTACTAGATTGGCGGTTAGGTTCCATCACAGTTCAACCTGATAAATGTAATCGGAAGCTATATGGTTAGAGTATCTTTTCGTTCTTTACGTCAGTTTGTTGAGCATTTCTGCCAATTACATTAAGCCAATTAAGACAAGTACGGTACAATATATCGTAGATTGTTTAGACATTTAGATATTTATCAAAGCTTAACCTCCCAAATATGCACGTTAAAGTAACGCGAATTAACAGCGACTAAGAATTTAAATGAAACCTGTCGTGTAATTGATTGGGGTTGTTGTAGCTTCTTCCTTTAATGTCGGTCTTATATCTAGAGACGAGTTAAATTTGAGCAACATCCAGCCGACACACTGGGGTTAAAAATAGGAAATTGAAATGATACATATGACACACTCATATCCTCTCTCCCACCTCACTTCCTCACTTCGTTAATTTTACGTATACTTGATTAAGTCCGTCAAAAACGTGTGAATTTCTTTTCATTTTTTATTTCAGCTTTTGGAAGTAAAGTCTGATGATCCAGAACCCTGTTAAAGGGGTTATGGTGAAATAGCTTATTACATGGAATCTTAACGGGGTCTGTCTTTTATTCAAATATATATATATATATATATATATATATATATAAGGCAGGATGTGTGCGTGTGTGTGTGTGTGTAACGAATGAACGGCCGCAATTTTCGACGGATTTGCACCAAAATTTACATGCACATGCTCCAAGTTAGCGGAAACGCCAAGACCGACATTGCATTTCCCAACTCCCATCGATAGTGGAAATAAACGATTTCTTTTTATGTTTCTACGGCAGTTTTCATGTAGTTTGCGACCATTTTCTACTGCCTAGAGTAGGAGCCTATTGGCTGGCTGCCACGAATAGGCAGGAAGATTCTATTGGCCAGCGTGAGAGCCAACAGCTGACTGAAACGAATGTTAACTAGCATGCAAGCATGCAAAAAAAATCGATAGCTGCATTCGTCACAAGTGGGAAAAATTTTAATCTGCATGGAACTTTACTCCAATTGGCTAATTCGCTTGCTTAAACTCAACGTTGATTCTGATTCCGCCGAACTGGGTTGGGTGTGAAAAAGTATTTGTTGTTAACATTCTTTTTTCATTCGGTTTTTCCAGTTACGAGTCCTTTTTTAAAGCTGATCTTTTTGTGTTCATTTTGTTTAGTTCTTTTTTCGTGACAGATTTAATGTTTAGTATAGAGCTTAGAAAAATTCGCATTGTGAGATAGGCAAGAAGTAAGGCATGAAGCAAAATCAGCACGGCAAAGGGCACTCCTTTAAAGGCAAGGAAGGGCAAAAATATTTTAAGTCAAGTGATAGCGATTGCTGTATGAGTCGTACGATTTTTGAATCAAGCACGGGCAACGCCGGGCCATGCTGCTAGTATATACATATATACAAATATATAACTATATCTACACACACGCGTACGCGCGCACACACACACATATATATATATTTATACACAAAAAACAACATAAAAACTATTACTAAGAACTGAGATATTTTAAATATATCTACTGTAAACATTTTAAAACATTTTGAGCAGTATTCATACTTAATTTTATTAAGGTGTTTTCTATTTTTTAAAAAGTCATATGGACATTTCAAACTTCTAACGAGCTTTCTTCATTTGTACTGCATCCACGCTAAACGTAAGCGTAGTGCTAGATTGGCAGTTAGGTCTTATTATTATACTGATGAAATACCTATATGTAACCGTAATTTGTATTCTAATAGTTCCCTTTTTTGGTATTTCTCCCCGGTGGAAAGCACTTCCTGTTTTTGTTTCCCTCTAAACTATAATCTTGAAAAATATAAACGCAACATCGAACTGTAAAATTCAGACGGTGATGCGATGATATATATATATATATATATATATATATATATATATATATATATCCGGATTTATTCTGTCTTACTTTTTCTTCGATTTATTGAGTGAAATCTTTCATTATCTTTCGCCACAAGTCGTCGAATGATTTGGCATTCATGACTCCGCACCTGACACAGGATTTGGAAGTCTCTTGACAGTAATTCCTGATTCTTCGACACGGGAAGCATAATGGACTTCCAAATTCCAGTGTCGGAAGTTTTCAGTATCTTTGAACCATCCGAAAGGAGAAGAGAGAAGCGCTTACTCATTAGCATTTTAATAGAATATAAAGAAGAGAGACAATCTTATTTCCTGAGTTTCATTTCTATCGTCAAATTAAATCCACTGAATCTATTTTGATAAACATTGAACTAAAATTGTATTACTTACCATTACATTACTAAAACCAAATGAAAATTTTTGTTCCATTTTTGTATTCTTCGATGATTAATAGAATTATTCCAATGGAATTGGTTGTTTTTTATTCTCCAACAATTTTTCTAAGGTAATTAACATATTTTTTATTCTACAAAGACTCACGTAATTATTCCAAAATAATTATCATTCTTTTATTCTACGAAGATTAACGGAAATAAATCCAGTGTAATTAACAACTTTTTATTCTGCGAGGATTAACGGAATTATTCTAAAAGGATTAACATATTTTTATTCTACGAAGATTAACGGAAATAATTCTAATGTAATTAACATTTTGATTCTACCAGTAATTCTTCCAAAGTAATTAACATCTTTAATTCCACGAGGATTAATGTAATTATTCCAAAGTAATTAACATTTTTTATTCTACGAGGATTAACAGTATTATTCCACTGTATCGCACAATCTATTTATACATTATAAAACCTAGGAATTTGCAGTGCGTATTATACAAGAGAATTAATTATTAACCTTTCTCGACAATTGACTTGATTATATTGCCAAATTAAATTTGAATCTCTTTTTAAAACCATATCCTAAAATTGTTTCCCTTGACATTAGATTAATTGTTTTTCTTGATATTAGATTAATAAAACATCAAATAAAAGTTTTATGCCATTTTTATATTTGACTAGACTTAATGCAGTTATTCATATATAATACATAAGATTTAAAAGCATATAAGTTACAAGTGCGCATTATGCACGAAAAATAATATTAACTTTTTTCTGGCCACTTAACTCGCCATATCTTCGGAACCGTATGACCGAAAGTAAGTTATATCCAAGGTCCAAACTTTAATGTGTAACAAAGAACTCCGATGTCTAGCTGCATTGATGAGCTGTGAAACAGTGAAAGAGTCTGTCTGTGGATAACAATATATATATATATATATATATATATATATATATATATATATATATATATATATTGATATCAACATTAAATGCATTTCTACTCCACTGCTATCCGTGTCAAAGTTAGATTTCATGACATATTATACTAGAAATTATTTGTAACCCGCTGACGCCTGTTGAAATACATTATACAGTTCACGTTTTAACAATTTCTTTAATTTAATTTTATGGTAAACAATTTTTTAAGAAAACTTTTTTTCCCATTTAACGGTGGATTTCTTACTCTTAAGCATTCAACATACAACTGGCTGTGCGTAAACATTTCTTTCTGGGGTCAAATTCCAGTTGTTTGAAGCGTTTGCCTTTCTAAATTTTTATAGTTGTCTTAAACGCAGGAAGAACTGAAAACTGGATTCTTGTATATAAAAATTTAAAGGAAGATATGCAAAAACAATATTGCATTTTTATTAAATAAGTATTTGTTATTTTAATAATTAAGTTGTTTTTATAATAGTGGGGGTATTTTTATATTAAATAATCAAACTTTTAATCTTTCCCCAACATTTAATGAAAATTTATTGTACTAAGCAACACTTTGTAGTAAAACCAATTGTACTTTGTACCTGCTTCCCTGTTTGCATTTTTCTCCAAAATTTCTTTTCGATCATTCAATGTATGGCTATTTTAGAGGGTGTGATGGATAGACGGGCGGAAGAACAGACGGCCGGACTAGCAGAAGTCACAGAATTTTATATGTGAATTTTGCCACTCACATTTCTGCGTCATCTGTGATACCGTCGTTGTCCACAGAGCCATTTAATCCTTCTTCCTCAGAAAGGATTTCAATCAGTTATTTTAAATAGGTCCTTGAGTTTCATATTTGGCATCAGCAAGAGTGGGTTAAACGGCAGGAAGGCGTTACCTACTTGAAATATATTCAAATATTGGAGCAACAAATAGTAGTCCTATGTCCTTGTATGCGATATCAGTTGTTTCTGTCAGGTTAAACTGAGTTCAATAAATATTGTAGTGAATACATGTCATCAATGACCTACTGTAGTTGTTTTAGTAAAAAATATTTATATAAATATTAATCTGAAATTAACTACAGTATTTAGGTTTGGTTTGGTTTGTTTTACGGCACGTAAGCCACAATGGGTTATTCAATGCCGACAAGATTTTTATTGCTGGTAATATTTTCTTCCAAAAATATATTCCTGTTAATATTCAAAACTTCATTGTTGGTAATAATTTTTTACGAAAATATATTGTATAAAGGACAATGCAGCCCTAACTTTTGTCTCGAGGGGAATTATTACAAGTAAGACCCTCTCGCTTTTTCGACTCTTTCACACTGCTTGTTGCATATATATGTTATAGTTTCTCGGCGTGGGAAAATTTTGTGATAAGTATGTATATATCAGTATAAAAAACAATTCATGTATGTAATTTCTTTCTTTCAGTTATTTTGTCTCCTCCGGTTACCGCGTATATATTAATACCTATAATGAGGTTTGGTTTGGTTTATTTTGTTTTATGGCATATCAACCTCAATGGGTTATTTATGCCCACAAAAGATTTCATTGCTGATAATATTTTGTTTTGTCAAAAATCTGCTTTTGGTAATATTATTTCCTCAAAATTGTATTGCTGGTAATATTTTTTTCAAAAAAGTATTGCTGGTAATAGTTAACTATTTACCCATAGCTGGGACCCTAACAGGTACTACCACCCCGGCTCAGGGTGGACGTGGGAACACCAGCAATTAAGAGGTGGTTCCTCGCTTCTGGAATCCTCCTTTACCGTCTTATCCGGGACGGCACGGTGTTTCTGTGTAAAAATGTTGCGATAAAAACGAAAAGTTTCATCCTTAATTTTTTACTTGTTCTAACGAGGTTCTCATTGAACGAAACGTTAACAACAAGAAATATCAGTCAAATTATTTTCACACCGACACACACTTAGACACAAACACACATGAACACAAACACACTTACACACACACATACACACACGATAATGATTACATATGGTATATAATGAGTTAAATCGGTAGAGACTCAATCGCATATCTGGACACACTGATGAGCTGTGGTACAGCAAAACAGTCTGTGGGTGACAATATATATATATATATATATATATATATATATATATATATATATATATATATATATATATATATTTAAAATCCGAAATCAGGTGAATTAAAATACGCGACCGTGGTTTTGACGTGACGTTCTCATCGATTGATATTTTTAAACGAGTCATTTAAAAGTATCGACCGAAGTGACCGTCGTCGCCTATTTTAATCCACATCCGGATTTTTTTAAAGTTAAAAGCTCTACATGTTATTTTATTGTTACTTATATTTTTCACGTATTGTGCAATTTTTAATACCACGGTTTCCTCGTCTGATTCAAGTAACCTGTTTATATATATATATATCCTCGTCTGATTCATATAACCTTTATAAATATATATATATATATATATATATATATATATATATATATATATATATATATATATATATATATATATTAATATAAATATACATACATATACAAAATATATAAATATATATATATATATACATAGGTGCATACACATAAATGTATATTTTTTGTTTTTAAAATTCCAAGAGGATAGAATCCAGGTAGTACTCAACGTCCAGGACAGAATAAGGATATAATAAAAAAGGCTTAAACACTATTTAAGCCTTTTTTATATATATATATATATATATATATATATATATATATATACGTGTGTGTGTGTGTAAGTATAAACATTACAACCTGTGACTTTTTTCTGTCGTTCTATATCAAAAGCAAGGTGTATACAACTAAATCACGCCTTGACGAAAGAATCCACATGGCGTGCATGCGCGCGTTCGTGCGAGATCGTGGAAGACATGCTGTAAAACGACGGAGAGGCCCGCGTTCGAAAGTGGCTGAAGGTTGCCGCAAATGAAGTCGCTCATGTGAAGGTATACAACTAGTTCTCAAGGCGTTGGTAGTCCTGGGCATGACGATAAAATACCTCTAAGAGCAAGTCCTTTAATCTGTGGAATGGAGGTTTTGAGGAGCCTAGAACCACATCTTAATTGCTGCTGTCCATGTTGACCCAGGATGCTAGCACCTTCTAGGGCAGTCCTAGGTCTGACGATAAACTAAACCCGGCACCAAGGGCTCTGATCGGGAGATTGGAGGTTTTGGTGACCGTGGAAGCACCTATTAATTGCTATTTTTCCAATGTCTACCAGGACCATGTCTGGTAGCATCTGTTAGGTTCCCAGCTATGGACAAATAGTGAACACCCAAACAAAACACTATGAAAATAGAAGAAAAACAGTTTTATATTAAAAATACCAGCAATACATTTTTACCAACAATATGTACATACTAACAAATTGTTACGACAATTCGGAAAATGTCAAAAATAGCCACCAAATACCAATACATCTCTAGAATATGTTACCAATACTATCAGTATTTTGGAGGTTAAAAGATGATGATAAGACTCCTATATATGAACCCTGTTTTCTGTGTTTACATGAAAATCTGAAAATCATCATATTTTTTGACAAAAATTCATTGTTAAATCAAAGAAGTGAATTAACTTTTATTTGTAGGCACAGTTTACCTTTTACCTTGCAATTTAGTTAAACTTTGAAATTTGATAATGTTTTTTCTGATATTTTAGTTGTACTGCGTTGCACTGTATATGGTTTATCTTTCTATTTGTAAGACTAATTAATTTTTAATATAATTTGTATTACTTTCCCAGTAATAATGGTAATAACCCTCTCAAGTTGTATTGTTATTTGGTTGCTATTTTTTGGCATTTTACAATTATTGGTTAGTGTTATTAACATCTTATACGATGGATCTTTATTTAACTCTTCATATTAATATACCAAATAGTTCCATATGTTTAAATTATTTACTAGTTTGTTAAAGACGCTATTTGTTTATCAACTACAAAATGTTTTTTATGTAAGAAATTCAAAAAGCATATAACTTGTTTAGCATTTTATTAAATTAACTCTCAGCCCTCTTTTGATTTCTTAGGTAAACTTGTCTGGTTTGGATAATTTATGTAAGCATTTGTATCCGCTTTAGTTGATGCCTGGCTGCCGTTAGCTGCCAATCGGCGGTTCATGAACCATTTCTAAAAAATAATTTTTAATTTTAGCTTCTTAGTTTAGTCTAAATTTAACGTATGTCATGTTTGACTGGTTGATCAATGTAAAGCCCACAAAATTTATAATCCCCCTTTTTTTTAGTAAAAAGAGGTTGTATTTTGCTTTAAACTCTTAATAAACTGTTCACACGCCAGTAATTTAGAATCGCCTGATGAGATGCATTGACACGCACTGAAACACAACTGCAATTGTATAGCGATTTTTACATGTTTTCAGTGTAATATCCTAATATATATATATATATATATATATATATATATATATATATATATATATATATATATATATATTATTATTTATATATGTATCTATCTATCTGCTTCTCTTTCTTACTATCTATCTATCTGTCTATCTATCTCAGTTTAGCTAACGCGATTATCCCATAAATTATTCGCTGACGGCCGATTGCCCGTGTGTCATCTTGTGGGCTCATCACTCAGAAAGGTTAATAACTTAAATTCAGTTCCTCTAATTTGATTTCTGGGTGGTGGGTGGGGAACGGGCCTCTGTCATTTAAACGGCAAATTGATTGAGAGAAAAAAAGAAAGAAAAGAAACAAGAAAGAAATGAAAGGGAGAGACACAAGGAAAAAAAAAAGAAACGAAACGAAAATAAATCAAAACGAGAAAGAGACAGAGAGAAGGCAATGAAACAATAAAAAGAGACTAGGAAGAAAGAGAGGTGAAAGAAAGAAAGAAAGAAAGAATGAAAGAAAGAAGTACAACCAGGAAGAAAAATAAAGTACATACATACATACATGCAGAAAGAAAGAAAGAAAGAATTACAAACAGGAAGAAAGAAAAAGTACATAATGTATACACACAGAAAAAAAAAGAAAGAAAGAAAGATTGGCGTAACAGAAAGAAAGAAAGAAAGAAAGAAAGAATGAATGAAGAGAGTAATGCTAGATTTAAGAAAGAAAGAAAGAAAGAAAGAAAGAAAGAAAGAAAGAAAGAAAGATAGGAGTAACAGAAAGAAAGAAAGAAAGATTGGCGTAACAGAAAGAAAGAAAGAAAGAAAGAAAGAATGAATGAAGAGAGTAATGCTGGATTTAAGAAAGAAAGAAAAAAAGAAAGAAAGAAAGATAGGAGTAACAGAAAAAAAGAAAGAACGATTGGAGTAAAAGAAAGAAAGAAATAAAGAAAGAAAGAAGGAAAAGAAAGAAAGAAGTACAACCAGGAAGAAAGATAAAGTACATACATACATACATACATACATAAAGAAAGAAAGAAAGAAAGATTTGCATAACAGAAAGAAAGAAAGATTGGAGTAACAAAAAGAAAGAAAGAAAGAAAGAAAGAAAGAAAGAATGGATTGACAAAAAGAAAGAAAGTAAGAAAGATTGGAGTAACAAAAAGAAAGAAAGAAAGAAAGAAAGAAAGAAATTGGTAAATTATTGGCGAAAGAAAAAAAAACATGATAGAAATATAAAAAAGACGAAAGGAAAAGAAAAATGAGAGAAAAAGAACGATAACTAGAAAGAAAGAAAGAAAGATTGTTGCAAAAAAAAGAAAGAAAGAAAGAAAGAAAAGAAAGAGAGAAAGAAAGAATGAAAGAAAGAAAGATGAGCGTAACAGAAAGAAAGAAAGAAAGAAAGAAAGAAAGAAAGAAAGAAAGAAAAAAACAAGAATGAAAGAAAGAAAGATAGAAAGATTGGAGTAAGAAATAGAAAGAAACAAAGAAACAAAGAAAGAAGGAACGAAGAAAGGAAGAAAGTGTAAAGAAAGAAAGAACAGAAAGAAATGAAAGGAAAAGAAAGAAAGAAAGAAAGAAAGAAAGAAAGAAAGAAAGAAATTGGTAAAATATTTGCGAAAGAGAAATATAAAATATAATATTGCACGAATGGGTGAAATAGGAGGATAAAGAAGAAAGAAGAGAAAAAAGATTGAAATGAAGGGAGATAAAATAAGAAGTAAGAGAAAAGAAAGAAGAGGAAAAAGAATAAAGAGAAAGGAGGAAGAATGTCGGAAGCTATGGAGGAGGCGAAGGATGTTATGGGAAGAAGAAGAAGAAGACGAAGAAGAAGAAGAAGACGAAGAAGAAGAAGAAGAAGAAGAAGACGAAGAAGAAGAAGAGGAAGACGAAGAAGAAGAAGAAGAAGAAGAAGAATTGAAAGAATGTAGAATAGCTATTTTAAGGAAAAGAAGGGGAGGGAGAAAGGAAGGAAGAAACCGGACGTGAGAAAAAATGCGCGCGCATACAAAGTCTAGCATATGAAAAAAAAAAAACCCAAAAAACAAGTTAACGTTCGTTAATTAAATGGACGACCATCAAAGTTGGTCTCCCAAAATGGCGTTGTTCTCCTTGACCGCTGCGCCCCTGGTCAACAGCCCTGTTTCTGACATAGACCAGCTAGGGGAAGTTGAGTACTTCGATCTGAAGAGACTGTCTAGTCGTTGGCCCAACACACCATTGCTGTGTTTCGCGCTCCGTGCCGGGGTTTAAGAGACGCTGTCTTTGACACGTAAGGAGGTTGAAATAAAGGGGAACTTGCGCTCCTGGGTGTGGTTAAGATTGCTTGTTGATGTCAGTGAGTGATCAAAGACCAAACCTTCTTCTCTTGTAGTCTTCCGTGCCTGCTTTGTCAGACTTTGGGATTTGGGTGAAAGAATCCTATTATAATAATGCTTGTTCCTCCCTTGCTTCGCATGATCGTTACGCCTTGCCAATACCTAATAAATAACGGACTATTTCGTTTTAACCTTGTGTGAAGACAGAAATGACATATTAGAGACGCTACTTGGTTTCAGTAAGAAAATGAAATAAAGAGAGAAAGAAAGAACCCTCTTTATGTTAGTTTATTACTCAGTTGGTTACGCCCAGACAATACCTAATAAATAATAGATTATTATGTTTTGATCGCGTGGAAAGACGGGAAATGTATATCAGAGACGCTACTTGGTTTCAGTGATGAATTTAATGAAAAAAAGAAAGAAAATAAAAAGGGAAAATAGAAGTGTGTGTGTTTTTTTTTAATTTCTTTTTCATCTTTTCACCCTAAGCAGGACCAAAAAGATGAATCCGAATAATCCATTATTTATGAGGTATTGGCAAGACGTAACGGTCGTGCAAAGTAAGGGATGGACAGGCCGTATTCTTGCTGCACAGGACCAATGCTTGCTTACTAGAAATTGCCAAACACACATACTGAAAAATTGTGTTAACGCAACATGAAGATTCTATAATAAATATCCAGAAGGAATTGACCATCTTGTGATCATGTTGCACGGTATTGGCACCCACTGAATATAAAACTCGGCAAGATAGAGTGCGCCAATATCAGCACTGGAAAATCTGTAATTTTTACTGGAAGGAAACTGCAGGAAACTTGTATGAAAATCAACCAGAGACAGTTAAGGTGATAAGACCTGTGACAATTTTATGGGGCTTTACAATAACCATAGACAGAACAATTAAAGCTAATCGACCAAACATCGTAATTGAAGAGCACAAGAACGGAAAGTGTTTTCTTATTGACATGGCATTCCCTGAAGGCTGTAATGTATCTTTGAGGATCTTCAAAAACCTATCAAAATACAAGGAATTTTAAGTAGAAATCTAAAAAAGAAAGTGGCTCATCAATAATTCCTCGGATCGATTGGAAAATGTTCCCTTAACCTCATTGAAGAGATTCCTTAAAAATAACAAAAACTGTGCTCACAAGTACAGCTCAGACTTTACGAAGAGATTTATCAATGTAAAATGTGTGCTATCATAGGTGTGCTTTTGTTTTTTCAAAAATGCCATTTCTGAGCTTAGGTCTTTGCTTGGCACCCGAATGGAAATAAACATACAATAGAAATCCAAGGAAATAATAACACAACCACTGCACTAATAATAATAATAATAATAATAATAATAATAATAATAATAATAATAATGTTAGCCCAAAATGCAGATTCTGTGAAAACAATTGATCATCTTTTATCAGGTTGCACGATATTATCACCCACTGAGTGTAAAACCCGGCATGACAGAGTGGGCTAATATCTGCACTGGAAAATCTGCAACTTCTACGGGAAGGAAACTGAAAGAAACTGGTATGAACACCATCCAGACCAGTTACGGAGATGGGACCTGTTACAATTCTGTGGGACTACACAATACACACTGACAGAACAATCAAGGCCAACCGGCCAGATATTGTTATTAAAGACCACAAACAAAAAAAGTGCCTCCTTATTGATATAGCAGTCCCTGCTGACTGCAATGTATCTTTGAAGATATTCAAAAAGCTGTCAAAAATACAAGGACCTTGAAATAGAAATCTCAAAAATGTGGCATATAGGAACATCAACAATCCCTGTTGTAGTTGGAGCCCTAGGACTGGTTGGAAAAGATTGCAGTAGACTAATTGAAGGGATAATAATAATAATAAATGGTATGAACACCACGCAGACCCGGTTACAGAGATATGACTTGTTACAATTCTATGGGACTACACAATACACACTGACAGAACAATCAAAGCCAACCGCCCAGACTGTGAGCCTTTGACTAATACCCCTGGGAAGAGGTTTGAGTCCTCTATAAATATAAATAGTAGGACAGACAGGGTTCTATAGCCTTGGATGGCAACTGGTGTACCACAGAAAGAAATGGCAACCTATTGCGGGAAAAAATCTGCCTATTCAGTCATGTATCGAAAGATACATGATCGCCTAAGCGTGTATCATGCATGGCACATAACTGACTGACTGACTTTCCAGTCGAATCCATTACATTCACTTACGTGCTAATACCATTGCGAAACATATGAATCCTCTTCTTCTCCCCCAGCTATGGGTAAAATAGCAGAACAGACCGAGAAGAGAAAGAACAGACAGATTAAGAATTCACCGTTTTAGCATTTGCTTTTTTTTTTTACAAAAACTGCTCGATATAACGTAGAGGAAAATATAAAAATTAATAATTTTTTTTATTAGAAATCATCAGGTGATGTTGGGTAACTTACCCAAAATCATCTGATGTTGGAATAATTTTTATGTTATGAATCATAGAAATTTTTTCTGTAGCGATGCAAAACATTTTATAGTATATATATATAAAATTCGCAGACACTGCTGTTTCACATCTCTTCAGTTTGACTAGGCATCCGAATGCCTCAAGCCCAGATCGAAATCCAAAAGATTTGGTATCAGTCAGAGTTCCTACCACTGAACTATCTTCACTCAGAAGAACGAGACAGCGAAATCTAGCGTCTTGTTTTTACAAATGTAAAAAAAATGCCCAATAACCGCCGGAGTGCTGCATTCATTTTACTAATGAGCTTCGCATTAACACAGGTGGCTGTTGTTTGTAGAAATAACTTGTCATTCAACAGTACTCAAAAGAATTTTTTTCAAGAGATTTTATAATAAAAGAAAGAACAATAAGATATATAATCCAGCGTTCTTATTAATATCTTTATTTGTACAAAACAGTGTTCAATGCAAATTTACAGAGCATATATATATATATATATATATATATATATATATATATATATATATATATATATATATATATTGAACAATAAAAAAAATATTAAAAAATTAAAATCTTCAGACACACTGGGTTGTAGATTAATATTCTTTCGTTTTTTTTTTTTTTTATTATTTCATTTAGATTCCTCGACTAGTTTCGGCCAACATGGCCATCATCAGGAGAAAAATAATTTTCTCCTTGCTGCTAGCAGTAAACTACAGAAATGAATGTCTTGATGGAGAAAATTAACTTTTGTCTGTAGTTTTCATTTGTTTTTTTTATTTTTTTTTATCTTTTTAACATGAATCTTTTAACATTCCTTGTGTTGGTCAAACAATCTCTTTTAAGTTGTTATTTGAGATAAGTGTTGGATGGATCTATGCTTCTCTGAATTCTCCTGATCAGTTTGACAGTTTTATTGGTCCTGGAGAGGGGATGTGTCTTTGTTTAGTGTTTGTGTGTGTGTTATTTGGTTCTTAGGGAGTGAGTGAGTATGATATGAGTAAGCGTGTGTATTGCTGTGGGTGTGTGTTATCATTTGGCTCATTAAGGAATGAGTGAGTATGATGTGTGTAAGTGTGTATATATTCGTGTGGGTGGGTGTATAGGAATGGATAGGATAAACAAATCTACAAACTGGTCTTTCGTAAAAGCTAACGTTCGTAAAAGTGAACCGACCTAGCGTAAAGCTAACAAGCTGTTACCATTAATTTGCATGAGAAAATGTTTTGAGCGTTCTGATACCCCCCATGTAGATATTTACTTGACCCCCCCCAACTGAGTCAGGTTGTGACACAAGTTCGGTTTTTAACTTGAGGACTCGAATGTTTTCACTCGGGCCGCTGGTCCAAGCTAATCTTAGCTGGCCATAGCTTGTTCAAGCTGGCCAGAGCTGGTCTAAGCTAGTCATAGCTGGTTTTAGCTTGTCATAGCTGGTCGAAGCTGGTCATAGCCGGTCCAAGCTAGTCGTAGCCGTGATACCACTAGGACAGGGACGGATCCCTATGACAGGCCCCAAGTAAACTTCTTTGCTTCTGCCTCGCCGGCGACGAATGTCTAGATTTGTTGAAGGCTTGAAAGGTGACAATATTCTTGATGCATTTGCCTATCATTCAGTCTTTTTGTCGGCGCTCAAAACAACTTGCCCTGAAAGTACGTAATTCGTCAATATCGAAATCATTCTTTTCCGCAATCACTATAACAATGTCAATTGAAGTGAACATAGGAATGTTTTTGCGTGGTCTCGGGACGCTCAAAAACATTTTCTATATAAATTAACGGCAGTTTCCACCGCAAGGAAAGTTGGCTCCCTGTGCCGCGCCAGGAAATTTTTTCTCGCCGGAGTTGATCCTTCAAATCTACAAATTAACCATTCGCCCTTCGATGGAGTATTGCTGCCATATATGGTCTGCTGCCCCTTATGGTTGTCTCAAGGTTCTTGATAAGATCCAGAGACGGATATGCAATGTAATTAACCCTGATCTGGCATCTCGTCTGCAGTCGCTCTCTCACAGACGTGCCGTCGCCTCCCTCTGTCTTTTTTACAAATACTTTCACGGTAACTGCTCCGATGACCTTCTTTCGCTATTTCCCAGACTTCATGAATTTAAGCGCTCAACTAGTCTAACATCTTGCTCACAGCCTTTCACTGTCGAAACTGTTAAATGTAGCCGTCTCTTCTACTCCAATATCTTCATGTCTCGCACCTCTCGCCTTTGGAACTCCCCCTTTTTCCCGTTTCCCTGATAGCTATAATCTCTAACTATGCAAATGTAATGTCAATCGACGTCTCCAGATGCCCTGATCTATCCCCTAACCGTCTCTTCATCCTTTCCTCTATCACTCCTATTTGCTCTCGCTCCAACTCTCTGTAACCCCTTGCGTGCTAGTGGCTTCCCGCCTTGCTTGGGGTGAAACGCTTAAAAAAATAATTGCTTTCTCACTTTTAACGATTTCGACTTACGTAATATACCATAGTGACAGTCTATTTTCAGTTAACAGGGTAGGGGTACACTCGCTTTATTATCCGTCTCATTTTCAACCACATTTACAGATATTGATGCGATTAAAAAATTGAATAGATTCTGATGAAATTGGTTTGTCTGATTTTAGTAAGCAAATATTGACCCTAACGTTTCGTTTACCCAACCACCATCTTGGATATTTACTAGCGGTCTCTAAAAGGCGGGAATTTATTAAATATGGCGGATGAAGGATGCTTACTTGTACTGATCTATTTTTTCTTTTCTTTTTTTCTTTCTTTTTGAGAACAAATGTTAAATAGAAAGAAAGAACATGAAGAATGAACATTAGTACGGCCAGTCATATACTAGGCGCCTTTCTTAGTCAAAAGCAAATGTTTTTAAGTCTTTTCCCCGACAAATATGGAAACCTCTGCAGGCTAATTTATTATTTAATTATATTTCTTGTTCAGGAATATCGCAAACTGGAAAAATTGATAATTGAATGAGAAAATAGAAAAAAAAAATCCGAAAAAAACTTCCTACAGACTATAATCTTTTTTGCCACTAGAGTCGTCTGTAGATCAGAATGGGACGAAATAACACAGTCTACAGTTCACAAAACTACATCGAGAAAGTCTGAAGGTATAAGTTTGTTTCTCTTGCATTTAATTTAAACTTTTATAAAAATGGTAAAAGCTTTGGCGGTTGACGTATTTAGATACTTTAAAATAGCCGAACTAATTCATCATTCATTTAGACTTCTTTTTTTTTTCGCAGCTGTTTTTAATTATTTCCTCATCGTAACTGCAGTCGTTTTCTTAGGAAAGGAGATACGCTTTATTGTGACGATGTACTTCGCCCGTCCGATCGGTTGGATATATATATATATATATATATATATATATATATATATATATCGCCTAGCTATATTCACAGGTTTGTCTTCTTAGCCGTGATCGAATTCAACAAAGAATAATGGCAAACAATTTTCAAGACTCTCGGGTTTGGAAATAGGAAGAATACGAATTCTCACTTTGTTTTACTTCAGCTGAACTACAATCTTCCTAACTTCCGGCCACGGGAAGAGGACACACATTCACTGATTGTAGTAGGCGACTGCTACTCACATACTAGTCGACTAACTATTCATTTACAAAGGACGGATAGGGGTGGTCGGACTCTAGCCACTAACCGTATAAGTAGAGATAGGTAGGGACCATATAAGCAGAGACAGGTAGGGACCTATCTCTGCTTATATGGTTACTGGCTGGAATCCAATCACCCCTCTACGTCCCTTTGTGTTCCGGCACAAGAAACCAGACATTCGGCTTTTTGGATGGTCATCTTCATCAAAGAACTACTTTTTTGATCTGTCTATATTTCTGAGATGAGGTATTATATACACTATTTACATTATTTGGACTATTGTCCTCATCTGTGTCGCCACGGACACAAGGCACAGTGGACAAAGGCGTTGGTTAGATCCAGTGACAGGACCCAAAGACTGTGAGTTCAATACCTGGTTAAGGCAGTGGAGAGGGGAATTAACAGGAGATACTGATAATTGACATGCATTAAACATGGCACGTGGAACGAGAACAGTTTACCCCAGTGAGCGAAAGAAAGGGTTCAGTTCGACATTCCAACCACCTGAAGACCGGAGCGTACAATGGCCGAAACGTTGTAATGAATATGGTGACCAAGATGAAGACAATAGTCCGAATAATATAAATAGTGTACTTTTATGATTATCTAAAATCACTGACAACATTTTATATTTGCCAATTCAAAGGCAGCTGGGACAGAAAAACCCTGACACTGAAAGACGCACTGGAGAGGAATTTCTTAATAAAAACAAATAACTAATTGAATTTTAAAGGAAAAGGAATTTATCTTCTAATTTCCTAGGGATATGTGAGTGATTGTACATGGACGTAAATTAAAAATACGTTAAATATTGTAAATAATACGGTTTATGTTTTTAAGTACCTAAAAATATGATTAGAAATTACTTTTTCAGAATAATATGGTTTATATCGATGTAAATATATTTTATATATAATTTTATAATGTGGATATAAAGTGGGGGACCAATTCTACATTACAATCAATATATAAGCTGATACCTAACTTTGTGGTCACATTAGTTTCTATACATTTCTATTCCAGAGAATGTAAATAAATCTAGAAGACATGCCTGTGTAGCTAAACAGTATTTCATTAATTGATTTGGTTTGTTTTCTACGGCTTATCAACAAAAAAGAAATTACAATGTCGATATAAAGTGGGAATTCGATATTACAATCATACTTACTAGCAAACCCAGGTTGTGTGTGTGTGTGTGTGTGTGTGCGTGTGTGCGTGTGTGTTTGTGTGTGTGTGCGTTTATATATTGGATTGGATTTCCCACATTTTTCAACCGATTTCAACAAAACTTCACAGGACTACGTAAAATTACCTTGCGGTGGTTCTGACAGCGCCAAAAATAGGAAAAACACAATTGTTTTTACACGAAATCAATTTGTAAACACGATTAAGAGGCGTCACGAGAATGAAAGGGGGACAACTCATATCGAGTTATACTTATTATAAAACCCAGGTTGTTTGTGTGTGCGTGTGTGTGTGTGTGTTCGTTTATATATGGGATCGGATTTCCTACATTTTTCAACTGATTTCAACAAAACTTCACTTTTTTTTGGCAGGTAGTGTTTCTTATTGTCTTGCACACTTTTTTCTTTATTTTTACATTCAGAATGCTTTAAAAATTCCATTTACAAGACAATTGTTTATAATAAAATTCTATTCAATCGGTAGACTCATAACGATTGAAAAGTATGTTTTTGTTTGAGCTTGAGTTTGACCAATTCGTAAAAAATAAAAATAAAAAAAACTAATTAAGACATGCGTGTCCGTCAACCTTAAACAATAATCTTTGTCAATTTTATTTTTCAGTCTTTATGATGGTTGATACTTGATCAATCTCTTACTGTTACATCCCCGGGCAACGCCGGGCTCTACTGCTCGTTAATATATAAACTTAAAAAAAATTTGTGTTGGCATTAAATAACCCATTGATGTTGATATACCGTAAAACTTCATCAGCAAAGAACAGCTCGAAGACCTCACGATTTCTCACCCAGAGACATCATCCATTATAGTACACATCTAAACTTACTGCTCCTACGATTCCTAAGCAGTCACCAATCTAGGTTTCAGCCAGGCTCAACATTACTTAACTTCGGTGATCAGACGAGAACCGATATTTCAACGTGATATAACCGTAATCATTTTCCCCCGAGGAACGACAGGAATTAAGAGTTGGTTCCACGCTCCTCGAACCCTCACGATGGATGTAGTTCATTGTTATACCCAGGAAGAACGGAATTATGAAGTTGCCTTGCAAAACGGTAGTAATGCAAAATCAAAAACATGTTGCAGAATAAATTCGATGTCGAAACTAACTAAAAATTCCTCAAAAAACCAAAAGAACTTTGCGAAGATATAAATAGAACCAACATGAGGTATACATGATACGAATTCGATAAACCGGCCAATTTAAAATTGATCTTTCTTTAGCGAAAAGGTATTTGCGAACTGAATCTCTCTCGCCTAGAACTTGCTACTTTAACCCGGGGAAATGCCACGAGAACTGATCCGGTGACCAGGGCAAAAGGGATGTGTTGGGGGTCAGTATAAACTGACCCCAAGGTTAGTTTGCAATGTTTAATCGTTCCTTGGCTGTTTCAGATTATATTCGTCATTTGAAGATTTGACCTGATGGGGTCAAGCGATCGATGTTGTGTGCTACTGTCAGATCAATAAAATGTATCTAGTGTTATTGGTATAGTTAGAGATTGTGTTTGCCTCAACGATATGAATTTAAACCATTCCAAAGAGCTTCATTTCAAATATTTATTTAAACGATGTGGGAGGGGAAAAGAATGCTTCCGGCCATATATCACGTTGAAATATCAGTTCTTGTACGGCCTCCGAAGGTAAGCGTCGTCGAGCCTGATCGGAAACTAGGTGGGTGACCGATTTGGAAAAACATGTGCTATAAGCTTAGGTGTGAGTGTGCTGTGATGGATAATGGGGTGAAAAAACGGAAAAGTGAGTTCGAATTCCAGTTAGGTTCGTTGCATCACTAACGCAGTATCCTCGGCTATTTTGAGTCGATGAAGCATCCAAGCGTGTAAAATCCTCTGCTGACAACACGCATTGGACACGCGTTTTCCTGTCTTTCGTTGTCCTAAAATTTGAATCATTACAACTATTTGGGTTCCTGGTTTTGCCATCTACGTTTTCTTTTAGGAGCCAAGTCACTCATCCTATCTTTTATAGACCTAAGACACCTTACACTCCTTATTTGGCCTTGTTCTGACATCCATATCTTTTATATGTCATATTACGTCAGGGCGTAAGCGATCATCGCTCTCCACATCTTCCTGCTTCTAAGAAACCTTACACTCTTTATTTGGCCTTGTTCTGACATACATATCTTTTATATGCCATATCACGTAAGGGCGTAAGCGATCATGACTCTCCACATCTTCCGGCTTCTAAGACTCTTTAAAATCCTTATTTGGCCTTGTACTGACATCCATTTCTTTTATATGCCATATAACGTCAGGGCGTAAGCGATCATGGCTCTCCACATCTTCCTGCTTCTAAGACACCTTACACTCTTTATTTGGCCTTGTTCTGACATACATATCTTTTATATGCCATATCACGTCAGGGCGTAAGCGATCATGACTCTCCACATCTTCCGGCTTCTAAGACTCTTTAAAATCCTTATTTGGCCTTGTTCTGACATCCATTTCTTTATATGCCATATCACGTCAGGGCGTAAGCGATCATGGCTCTCCACATCTTCCTGCTTCTAAGACACCTTACACTCCTTATTTGGCCTTGTTCTGATATCCATTTCTTTTATATGCCATATCACGTCAGGGCGTATGAGATTAGGCTCTCCACATCTTCCTGCTTCTAAGACTCTTTAAAATCCTTATTTGGCCTTGTACTGACATCCATTTCTTTTATATGCCATATCACGTCAGGGCGTAAGCAATCATGGCTCTCCACATCTTCCTGCTTCTAAGACACCTTACACTCCTTATTTGGCCTTGTTCTGACATCCATTTCTTTTATATGTCATATCACGTCAGAGCGTAAGCGATCATGGCTCTCCACATCTTCCTGCTTCTAAGACACCTTACACTCCTTATTTGGCCTTGTTCTGACATCCATATCTTTTATATGCCATATCACGTCAGGGCGTATGAGATTATGGCTCTTCACATCTTCCTGCTTCTAAGACTCTTTAAAATCCTTATTTGGCCTTGTACTGACATCCATTTCTTTTATATGCCATATCACGTCAGGGCGTAAGCAATCATGGCTCTCCACATCTTCCTGCTTCTAAGACACCTTACACTCCTTATTTGGCCTTGTTCTGACATCCATTTCTTTTATATGTCATATCACGTCAGAGCGTAAGCGAGCATGGCTCTCCACATCTTCCTGCTTCTAAGACTCTTTAAAATCCTTATTTGGCCTTGTTCTGACATCCATTTCTTTTATATGCCATATCACGTCAGGGCGTATGAGATTATGGCTCTCCACATCTTCCTGCTTCTAAGACTCTTTAAAATCCTTATTTGGCCTTGTTCTGACATCCATTTCTTTTATATGCCATATCACGTCAGGGCGTAAGCGATCATGGCTCTCCCCATCTTCCTGCTTCTAAGACTCTTTAAAATCCTTATTTGGCCTTGTTCTGACATCCATTTCTTTTATATGCCATATCGCGTCAGGGCGTAAGCGATCATGGCTCTCCACATCTTCCTGCTTCTAAGACTCTTTAAAATCCTTATTTGGCCTTATACTGACATCCATTTCTTTTATATGCCATGGCACGTCAGGGCGTAAGCGATCATGACTCTCCACATCTTCCTCATTTCTAAGATCCTTTACAATGCTTATTAGTTCTTGTTCTACCATCCATTCATGTGTTATGTGCCATGTCACGTTAAAGCGTATGCAATCATGGCTCTCCACATCTTCCTGTCTTTTGCTCTTCTAACACTACAATCATTATTTGTCTTTGTTCTGCCGTCCATTTACTTTTGCTTTTATGCAAAATCTCATTTCAGTGAAAGTCCTATCATGGTTCTCCCCGTCTTCCTCTTTACAGTTTTTATTAGGACTTGTTCGAACATCCATTTATTTCTTTTAAGTGCCATGTTACATCTGTGTGTATGTGATCATGGCTCTCCACATCTTCCTGTCTTTTGTTCTCTAAGTGTTAGTCATGCCGTTTATCTACTTTTGCTTTTATGCTCCATCTTATTTCCTGGAATGTTCTATCATGACTCTCCACAACTTCCTCTTTTCTAAGACATTTTACAATCCTTATTTGTCTTTCTTGCGACCCATTTATTTTATGTGCCATGTAAAATCAGGGCTTATGCGATCATGGCTCTCCCCATCTTCCTGCTTCTAAGACTCTTTAAAATCCTTATTTGACCTTATTCTGCCATCAATTTATTTCTTTTATGTGCCATGTCACGTGAGGTCGTATGTGATCATGGCTCTCCACATCTTCCTGTCTTTTATTGTTCTAAGACTACAATCATTAATTGTCCTTGTTCTACCATCCATCTACTTTTGCTTTTATGTCCAATCTCTTTTCTAGGTAAGTCATATCATGGCTCTCCACGTCTTCCTGTCTTCTAAGCCTCTTTACAATTTTTATTTGGCCTTGTTCTGACATCCATTTTTTTATGTGCCGTGTCATGGCAGGACGTATGCGACATGGCTTTCCACATTTTGCTGTTTTTTGGTCCACTATCAGGCGTTAAAATAATTTGTGTTCTTTTCCTAACATCTATTCAATATATTTTCTTGTAAATGACATATCACTTCATAGCTCTCCACATCTTCCTCTCATTTCTTATCTATCTCTCCATCTCTCTATCACTATCTCTATCTACATCTCTGTATCTCTATCACTTTCACACTCTCTCTATCTCTCTCTCTCTCTCTCTATCTCTCTCTATCTGTCTATATCCCTAACTCTATGATTATCTCTATCTATCTCTGCATCTCTCTCTCTCTTTCTATATCTATCTATCTCAGTCTTTTCCCATCTCTCTATCTATCTATCTATCTATCTATCTATCTATCTCTGGAAATTTATTTTTAGCCAGATCGATAACCATCACACGAGCATCGTGATCTCCGATCGTACCTCATACCTGAATGAAACCTAGCCAATAAGATGGACCGGAAGAGGAGGTTCTGTAGAATGACCTCCTCGTTCAGCCGACCTCACTCATTTAGACTTCTTTCTTGTGCGAATACTTAAAAGATAATGTCTACGTTGCAAAGCCGGCAACAATCTTAGAGCAAGAATGTAGCCAAATACCTACGAAAATGTTAATGGTTACTTGTGATTCCATTGCGTCTTCTGTTCAACAATGCCTGAATCATAACGGACGTCAAATTAGAAACATACGACGACAAAATCTGAAAAAGCATATATTTATAATAAATATTGTCTTCATACGCAACATTTAAATTAGATTGAGTTGGTTTTAGATGCCTAAATTATTTATTAAGAAGACTTCAAAATGTTTATACATTTATATATTATTTTTGAGTATCTGTCTATATTTCTGAGATGAGGTATTATGTACATTATTTACATTATTCGGAATATTGTCCTCATCTTTGTCGCCATATTTATTACAACGTTTCGACCCTACACTATCTGTCTATATCTCTAAGATGAGGTACTATGTACACTATTTACATTATTCGGATTATTGTCCTTATCTTTGTCGCCATATTTATTACAACGTTTCGACCCTTCACTATCTGTCTATATTTCTGAGATGAGGTATTATGTACACTATTTACATTATTCGGACTATTGTCCTCATGTTTGTCGCCATATCTATTACAACGTTTAATTCCCCTCTCCAAGTTTTTCGCCGCCTTAACCAGATATTGAAATCACACTCTTTGGGTCTTGTCACTGAATCTTCAAAGACGCAAGCCACAGTGGATAGAGTCGTTTGTTAGATCCAATGACAGGACCCAAAGACTCTGAGTTCAATTCCTGGTTAAGGCAGTGGAGAACTTGCAGAGGGGAATTAACAGGAGATAACTGATAACTGACATCCATTAAACATGGCACGTGGAACTAGAACAGTCTTCCCCAGTGAACGAAATAAGGGGTTCATTTTGACATGCCAACAATCTGAAAAAGGCCGGAGCGTACAACGGCCGAAACGTAATAAATATGACGACAAGGATGAGGACAATAGTCCGAATATTGTAAATAGTGCACATAATACCTCATCTAAGAAATATAGACATGCCTCAATTATTTCTTGATAAAGCTTTAAAATGTGTATATTATTCTTCGAAGCTAAAATATGTAGAAATCAAGTGAAATTTGAACTCGACTCTCGTGTTTCCAGTTTCATTGTAATTTTATTACACCACCCGGACATCCAAGCTTACAGAACCTGGTATTCCCAAGCCGTCACCCATATATTTACTGACCAGGCACTACGCTGCTTAATTTCAATGATCGTTCAGGCGCCGTTGTTTCAACGTGGTATGGCCGGAAGCTGTTAAATCAATTTCAGAAAGAAACGAATTGAAGATGGCAACTCTGATTAGACACACCCTACTCTCTCCAGAAATGCCTTCTTGGGGCAAAGATGAACCCTAACCTTGCTTCAGAGTTATAATAGGCGAATGGCGTTTAGCTGACTGTCTGAGACATGCAGGTGTTTCCCAAATTGGGCGCATGCCCGGAGACATGACACAAACATTAGTCTTATACTGGCATTAATTTCTGAACACTGACAATCCCTTTTCTCCTGGTTTTCAATGACATACAGGGTGACTCAAAAATGTATACAGATTCTTAAAGTGTATAGCTCAAGTCAACTCGATTTTGTTTTCAGATTTACACTTTACGTATTACTAATATCCTCCGGGCTCAGCGTTGAACAAAGAAAGTTGTTCCTCAAAGACTACTTGAGGTCTGAAAAAGCAGTCGATGTCCAACGGCCTTATCAAAGAGAGTTCCATACCGATCTACCCACGCGTCTTACAATCTGACGAATTAGAGATAAGTTTAAAGATGATAACACAAGAACTGTCCTGAAGACCATGAATATCAACCACAAACTGTGAAGCAAGAAACGGTGATGGAAAGGTTTCACAGAAGTCCAAGAAACCTATCGAAATGTTAATTGCTGCTTGTGGATTCTATTACGTTGTCAGCAATGTCTGGATCATAACGGACATCAATTTGAAAACATGCGATGTAAAAATATTAAGAGTATGCCTTTCTAATAATAAATACAGAGGTGTCATATGTATTAATTAATTTATAGAGAGTTGGTTTTGCAGTGTGCTCAATAAAAAAGCGGAAAAATTTATTATCACTTTTTTTTTATCTTTCAGGAATTATTGACCTTAAATAAATTTATTGACCATTCATATCCTTAAATAATCATTCAACTCCCGCGTAATGACTTTACTCTGATTGGTTCTTTTATAATTGATTAATTGATGCTCGATCATGTGACTCGTCATTTAAATGTTTATTTGCAGACAACAATTTGTCTTTCATTCTGTCCTTTTCGTATGGCTTATCAACTCCTTTATTCCGAGCATCTGTTTATCGTATTTTTCAAAGAAGAATATCCCACGTGGGAATTGACGATATCTCCAAAAATTCTTCCTGATTTTTTCATTCACAACATTCGTCACCAATTTTCAACCTATTATCTCACGTCTCTCTTAATTTATCGCTTTTTACTTGGCACCATGTCGGACCCAATGAGCAGAACACATTTCAACTGCAGGTGGAACATGTCAACTTATTAAAGCACCAAGTTTACATTAGCTAAAGGCTATAAGTTCAATACTTGTGCTGGGTAGTAATTGTACATTTGCGCTATTTAAAAACTTAATGCTTACTTGGACATATTTCGTTTCTGATGATAACATGTTGGGTGAGAGTCCAAGGAATTTATTTATTTCTCTTAGGCTATATGCGGGTTGTTTAAGTGATCTCTAATTGTGTGATTCCAATGAATACAGGGCAATTATCTGGTCTATTAGCGGGGATAGACGTTATTGCCTGTAATAGATGTATGCATGGAAGACTACTAAAAGAATGTGGTAAGTGTATCTCAGGCCTTTTTCGTCGATGACGACGGTCGGCAGCGGAAAATTTTAAAACACCACGGCTCATGGCTAAAACAACCTAAGCATGATCGGCACGGTTTTTGACAACGACCACAGTAGTAGAATACCGTGGAGTCATCGATCGGAGAGCATTTGCGTCTCTACGACCCGCGAGACTCTATACACTTCATAGCTCTTTGCTCCCGCGAAAACAGCAACTCTGAAACCCGTTTGATCCCGGTCAATCGCACCCTAGTTTGCAACATGCATAGCAACATTGATAGAAAATTCATCATGGATGTTTTACATTTGTCGTTTTATAATTTGGTAGCTCTATACGTTTTTGGGGATCAGATTAGCATTGGGTGTAAAAAAAACGGCAAATTTATTATCACTATTTCATCTTTCAGGAATAATTGAATAAATATCTTGAATATTCATTACCTTGAAAAATTTCGCTTCGTCAGACGTGGCTATTTCAAAACAATGAATAGATTCAAAAATTATTCCAGGAATTAACCGAAAAACGATTAACAAAATCCATTTTAATCTTTTCTCTTTTTCTAAATGAGTAACTCAAAGGGATTCTTAGAGATTATTACAACAAATGTTGTCAAGATGGCTAAAAGTTTATCTAAAAACCTGAAAAAAGAAACTTAATTAGTTTAGTTGTATTTTTTTAGATGTGTGGAATGGAAAATTATCCCATGTTGTTACATAATTTTAGACAATTTTTTTTATTACAACCGATATATATTTAATATAAATATAAAATTTGTCACTTACTTGATTGATGTTATATTCAGTATCTTGACTCCAGAGTTTTTTCGACGGACTTTGCGTAATTTTTTGGCCTTACCCCCTGGCCAACTCAATTGTAAATTGATGGGACCTTATCGCCAATCTAGTACTGCGCTGAAAGTTATAGAGTCTAGTTAATATGGTGGAAAGTAATATTTATTTTGTGTAGATATAGTGGGACTGACACAAAACGATTTTAACCTGTTCTCTTTCTAGCTGAATAAATCAAAGAGTTTTTCAGTGATTCTTACGACAAATGGTATCAAGATGGCTAAAAGTCATATCTGAGAACTCAATTATTTTAGTGTTAATTTTTTTTTCTAGTTAATAAACATTTTTTGGGATGGACAATTATCCCATGTTGTTACACGATTTGGACAATTTTGCTATTACACCGGGTAAATCTATATTCAGACAATGAAATAGAAGCCAATTTCATTCAAAGCCAATCATTCCTTAACGGAAAAAATATACTTATTTTTTATTTACCAAAATGTGAAACTTAATATTCTCCCGAAAGATTTCATTATTTCATAATGACTTTTTTAATAACATTTACCAACACATTTTATTTCATTTATTTTTTTTTCTATTGAGCTTCGTTGCTAACACTTAATCTAGCTTAAAAGATATTTTTTGCCTCTTTTGACTCAATACCATAGCCTCTTTCTGATACAGTCACCGCAAGAGAATAAAAAATTGGGGTAATGTCTAATACAACGTTTCTTTAAATTTAACCGCCCGTGAAACGACTTTTGAGATTATCGCAATTATATATATACATACATCAATGTGTCTACCTAGCTATCTCAGTTTGTTCATATCTATCTATCTATCTATCTATCTATCTATCTATCTATCTATCTCAGTTTGTAAGTATGTATGTATGAATGTGTGTATGTATGTATGTATGTATCTATCTATCTCACTCTGTCCATATTTACCTATACAGTAGCGTCCAAAAATAAGGGACAAAATTTTAAAACCTAATATTTGTTAGAAATAACAACTGTGAAAAGCTGAAATTTTGACAACTGGTAGTCGTTATCATCCATAATAACATACTAAAATTTGAATCATTTGCAAAGGATAGAAAAAGAATTATAACAATTATTTATTTATTTTCAAAATAGGATCGTCCAAATGTAAGGGACAAAATTGAGAAAAACAATGTAAACAATATGCTATATTCAATTTTTTTGATTTCCTCTAAAGAATAAGTCTTACTTAGTCATTTGTAAACGTTGCATCAGCCGGCACCATGGCGAAACGCCAAAAACTTGATTACTCTGTGAGACAAGCTATTGTGAAGCTACACAAGGAAAAGCACACCATTAGAGAGATTTCAGAGAAAGTGAAACGTTCCAAGAGTGTTGTAGGCAGGGTCGTTAAATCCTACAATGATACTGGCAAAATAGTTAGTGCTTTTAAAACCGGCAGACCCCGCAAAACTTCGGCAAGAGAAGATCGAATAATGCAGCGTATGTCATTAAAGGACCGTTTTAAGTCTTGCACAGAAATTAAAAGGGTTATGAATGTGTTAATGTGTCAAGACAGACTGTCTGTAGACGACTGCAAGAAATAGGGCTGTTTAATCGAACCCCAGGGAAGAAACCACTTGTTAGTTCGAAGAATAAGAAGAAGAGATTAGAGTTTGCAAACAGGTATGTAATTTGGACATATGAAAATTGGGCAAAAGTATTTTTCAGTGATAAAAGCAAGTTTAATTTATTTAGAAATGATGGAAAAAACAATGTAAAGAGACGTATTGGTGAAAGATTAAGTGCAAAGTATACTAAGAAAACTGTCAAGTTTGGGGGCGGAAGCGTCATGGTATTTGGAATGTTTTCTAGCCAAGGTACAACGCCTCTTGTCCGGTTACAAACTCGTGTAAACGCGCAGATCTATAAAAACATTGTTCAAGATCATGTTGTGCCAATCATACAGAATTCAGGTTTCGATAGGGCTACCTTTATGCAAGATAATGCCCCATGTCACAAGGCAAAGGTGGTAATGAGTTACCTTAGCGAGCAAGATTTGGAAATTATGGATTGGCTACCGCAAAGTCCTGACTTAAATCCAATAGAAAATATTTGGAAGACCTTAGGAGTGAAAGTTATGGAAAGAAATCCCACTAACACGGAGGATTTGTGGGTGAAGCTTCAAGAAGAATGATCTAAAATTAGTATCGAGTATTGTCAAGAACTGATTCGTTCTTGTAGTCGAAGATGTGCAGCTGTCATTGAGAGCAAGGGCTCATTTACTAAATATTGATTGTACATGTATTTTTATTGTTTTTTTGCCGTTTACATTGTTTTTCTCAATTTTGTCCCTTACTTTTGGACGTTCCAAATTTGAAAATAAATAAATAATTGTTATAACATCAATTATTTTTAGACAATTATTTTTTCTCGGGTATTTCTAGGAAATAATATTTTCATCAATATAAAAAATAAATAAATAAATATAAATATATATATGTTTATAGGATGTTTAGTTCTCTTGGATGAACCAGAATTTGTTGAGACTTGGGTGCGGTGTTTTACAGCCCGGGTTAGGGCTAAAAACAATGAAAGACAAACAGGCAAGAGGGGAAGAAAATGAAATAACTAGACTCTTTCTAGCTTCGTCTTGTTGTGAAGCTTTGATGAAAATTTCTCTTATGGTATTCCCCAAATTTTCAGATTTTCAAATTTTCAAAATTTCAAATTTTCAAATTTTCAGAAATTATACAAAGAAATCGACTACAGATCACGTGTCGTAAAACAAGACAGTAATTAACAAATCAGAAATAAAATAAAAAAAATTAACAAGAAATATTGTCGGTGTAACATTAGATCATATTTTGATAAGCAGACCAGACTAAGAACTATTCAGGAGACATTGATGAATAACTTTGTGTATCTATCTATATGTCTGTTGAGTTCAAACAACAATGAATACAAATCAGTTCGAATTTCGCCACCTACTAATGATTAATTTTTTTTTCTCTACTTTACGAACCCCCAAATTTCTGTAGTGGGTTCGTAAATCGGACTCTACCTATTTGCATATGTTAAATAAAAGTGATATAGGGTTTATATTAAACTAAAAGACAAGCAAGAAGTTGATTACTGATCACGTGTCGAAGAACAACACATTAAAACAATATGGTGTCGTCAATATGATGTCTAAGTCGCTTGGATGAACCAGTACTTGTCGAGACTTGGATCCGGTGTTTTGCAGCCCAGGCTAGGGCTAAAAATAGTGAAAGGCATCCAGGTAAGAACGGGAGAAAATGAAATAACTTAACCCTTTCTAGTTTCGTCAGATTGTGAAGCTCAAATGAAAATTTCTGTTACGGTATACCCCGCCCGCCCCCAAACCGTCGAAATTTCAGAAATTATACAAAGAAGTTGAATACTTATCACGTGTCGCAGAACAACACAGTTAAACAATAAATAAATCAGAAATAAAAAAAACAGCAAAAAAATAGTCGGTTTAAACATTTGATCATATTTGGTAAGTGGGTCAGACTGAGAACTTTTCAGCAGACAGTGATGAAACTCTTTGTATATATATCTCTATGTAACTATTTGAGTT
>CAHIKZ030000667.1:365000-405000 GCA_903632075.3 Acanthosepion pharaonis | reverse complement strand
TCTTCTTCTTCTTCTTCTTCTCCTTCTTCTTCTATGTCTTCTAGTGTTTTCTTATTCTTCTTCTTCTTCAATGTCTTCTACTGTTTTCTTCTTCTTCTTCTCGTCCTCTTTTTTCTACTTTCTCTTCTTTCTCCTCCTCCTCCTCCTCTTCTTCTTCTTCTTCTTCTTCTTCTTCTTCTTCTTCTTCTTCTATTACCGCTTTCTCTTTTATCTGCTTATCTTCTTCTATGTCTTCTACTGTTTTCTTCTTCTTCTTCTTCAACTACTACTACTTTTTTTTCTTTTTCATCTTTTCTTCTCCTTTTCTCAATTACGATTATTTTTTCCTCTACTTTTTCTTCTACTTTTACAACTCTTTCTTCTAATTTTTCTTTTTCTTTTTCTTCTTCTTGTCTTCTTCTTTACGGTGTCTGTCTACTTTCTTTCATTCACTTACTACAAGTTTTTCTTTCTCCTCTTTCATAATTTTCCTGTTTATTCTTTCTTTGCCTCTCGTCAAATTTACTTCTTTTACTTATTTTTTCTCGATACCCCTCCTTCTGTCTTCTATGTTTATTTCTGCTACTATTCCTTCTCTTTCTTCTACTTTTTCTTTTTCTTCTTTTTTTCCTTCTTCTTCTACTACGAGAAATTTTTTCTTCTTTTACTTTTCGTTTTACTTCTTCTACTACTTTTTCTTTTTCTTCTACTTTTTTCTTTTTCTTCTTCTACGTCTTTTACTTTTCCTTCTATTTTCCTTCTTCTACAAATACTTTTTCTTATTCGTCGTTTTTTCTTGTTCGACCTGATTTTCTTTTTCTTCTTCATTTTCTCTTTTCTTCTTTTCTTCTATTTATAATATTTTTTTCTTTTTCTACCATTTCTTCTTCTTCCTCTTCTTCTTCTTCTTCATTGACATTTTTTTCAATCAACATATTTTTCATTTTCTCTTCAACTTTTATATCATATTTTTCTTCTACTCCATTTTCAAACTTTTCGATCATTTGTACAAGTTCACGCTTTTCTTTTTTCAACTATTTCTTCTTATTTTCTTCTTCTTTTTCATTTTCTTCTTCCTCTCCTTCTTCTTCTTTTTATTATTAAATACGAGGGTCATTTAATAAATAAGGTGAATTTTTCGGTATAAGGACTTCTAATACAGATAGAAGCTTACTTTTTTTTATTTTTTTTGTTTTACTTCTTTTTCACATGGATTTAATTTCTTTTGCAGATTAAAAAAAAATCTTTGAGAGTTTTGGCGATTAACAAAGATGGCCGACCAAGAAGCATGCTCTAGGATTGAACAGCGGTCAGTTATCAAGTTTTTGGTTGCTGAAGGGTGCAAACCAGTTGAAATTCATAGGAGAATGTCAACTGTGTATGGTGCCACATGTCTCAGCCAAAAAACGTCTACAAGAGGGTTAAATTGTTTAAAGAAGGCCGGAGCAGTGTTGAGGATGAAGACAGGCCTGGGAGGCCTACAGAAGTGAGGTCTCCTGAGGTGATCGAATCAGTCAATGACCTCATTCAGTCTGACAGAAGAACTACTGTGAACTTCTGAGGCAGGTCAAGAAAGACATAAAGAACAAACGCAGGGGGTCATCAGTCAGAAGGAGTCATCCTGCATCATGACAACGCAAGGCCTCAGACAGCAGCCCAAAGGGTGCAGACCATCAACGAGCTGGGCTGGGAACTGCTCCCTCATCCCCCTTACAGCTCAGACCTTGCTCCTTCAGACTTTCACCTGTTTGGTCCCTTGAAAGTGTTTATGAGAGGCACGAAGTTTAAAAGTGACGATGAAGTCAAAAGTGTCCAAAGATTTTTACGCTGAGGGAATACGGAAGCTTGTGCACAGATGGGAAAAGTGTGTGACAGTGCTGGGAGACTACGTTGAAAAAGTAAACTTCTATCCGTATTAGAAGTTCTTATACCGAAAAATTCACCTTATTTATTGAATGACCCTCGTATATTTTCCTGTCTTTTTTTCTAATTTTCTTCATATTATTCGTCTTTTTCTGATTTCATTCATTCTTTTGCTTTTCTACTACAGTGTAACCCGGATATAAGAGACCCGGATATAAGAGAAACCCGAATATAAGCGATAATTTCTCTGGTCCCAAATTAGAGTCTGTGTTAATGTATATAAAGTAGACCAAACCCGGATATAAGAGAAACCCGGATATAAGAGACTTCTTCTCCGGTCCCGACAACTCTTATATCCGGGTTACATTTTCGAAAATTTTCTTTTAGTCATATTTATTTTTTCTTCCAATTTTTTCCTTTCATCTTGTCTTTCTCTTTTTTATTCCTTCGACTATTCTCATATTCTTTTGCCTTTTCGACAATTTCTTCTTCTTTCTCGAATTTAATTTTTTTTTCCTTTATTTTTTCCTTCTTCCTGTCCATATGTCTCTTTTCTAGCTTTTTTTTTCTTTTTCGTTTTCTACTTTTCCTTTCTTCTCCTCTTCAGTTCGTTTTTATTTATTTTTCTTCCATCTTTAATTTTTCATTTCGATTTTCTTGCGTACTACTTTCTTTCATTCACTTTTTCTTTCTCCTCTTTCATAATTTTCCTGTTTATTCTTTCTTTGCCTCTCGTCAAATTTACTTCTTTTTTCTCGATACTCCTCCCTGTTTGTCTTTCTTCTTTTACAATCTCTTTTTTTTTCTTTCTTTTACATTTTACGCTGTTTTTCTTCGTCCTTTCTCCTACTTTGATTCCACTAATTTCTTCTTTTATTCTTTCTTGTCTTTTTCTTTTCTGCTTTTCTCTCTTTATTTATCCTCCTCCCTTTAACGTCTTTACTCTTAGCTTCTCTCTCTTCTCTCATTCACATTCATTCTTTCTCTTCTTCTTCTTCTTCTTCTTCTTCTTCTTTTCCTTTCTTTTCGAATTTTCCTTCTTTTTTCACTCTTTTCCTTTATTTGTTATTTATCTACTTCTACCACCATGCTTTTTTAATTCCTGTTCTGTTTGTTTAACAGATTATTATTTTTAAGGGAAGTCTATTTCAGCTCCCACTTCCGGAGATTGATAATCGGGGTCAGATGTGAACCAAATAGGGAAGATTTTGATTGGTTGGGCTAGCGTGGGAGAGAAGAGATAGGTAGAAAGGTTTACAAGGAGATGGTTCTTACACGTCAAGCGATGTAGCCGTGTTATTTTTCGTGTCCGAAACGGATCCCCAGTTTAGATAATATAGAAATCAACATGATTAATCAAAAAGTTTAACATACTCTGTGTTAGAGTCTTTTCAGTGCCGAACCGAAACGGTTGGCTACCGCCGACGAAGAGGAAAAATTCCGAGCTGAGATCATTTATTGGTGTCAACATATTTTCAACTTTCTCCTGCCCATTTGTCTTTCCACCATGTTTGCCACGTTTACGGCCACATCACGATGAAACATTGGTTCCTTTACGATGACCAATTATTATGCAACGTGAGCCGCCCAGAATGTTATCAGAAAGAGCGATACAAATGGAGGAGGACGTGTACCTATATTTCATAGACTAAGCAAAGATATTCAGCAAAGTACGACACAAGGATTTGCTGGATTACTTTGAAGAGAAATAGCGCACATTTGCTTCGGTAAGAATTTTAGTTTGAATTCTTTCATCCCAGATTTTACTGCATAATAACACCAATTTTAATCTCCCGGAACATAAATAATAATAAACAATAATAATAATAAACAATAATAATAATAATAATAAATAGAAATGCATAAGTAAATATAAGTGCATTTTTTTTCTTTAATAAAATCAGTTAATTCTACGTTTTTATTATACTTAATATCAGAAAGTGACAGTTGACATTCCTAGAATACATAATGAGGAAAGAGGCCTTGGAGAGTTTGACACTCAAAGGACACATTATAAGTTATATAGACATACACATTATAAGTAAGGGTGACAAACGAAAACAGTATGTAACCTTATTATTTAAATTATTGAAGTTGTGGAGAGCCATGATCGCCAAGGTCCTGAAGGGACACGGAACATAGAAGAAGAATGATCTTGAGTAAATGGATGGCGGAACAAGGTTTAGGAGAGATAAAAAAAAAGACAAAAAATTATTAAGAACTACAAAGGACAGGAAATTGTGGAGAGCCCTGATCACCAATGTCCTGAAGTTTCACAGCACATAGAAGAAGAAGAATGAGTTTGAGTAAATGGATGACGGACCAAGGTTTAGGAGAGATAACAAAAAGACAAAATTTATTAAGAGCAACAAAGGACAGGAAATTGTGGAGAGCCATTATCACAAATGTCCTGAAGTTTCACAGCACATAGAAGAAGAAGAATGAGTTTGAGTAAATGGATGGCGGACCAAGGTTTAGGAGAGATAACAAAAAGAAAAAATTTATTAAGAGCAACAAAGGACAGGAAATTGTGGAGAGCCATTATCACAAATGTCCTGAAGTTTCACAGCACATAGAAGAAGAAGAATGAGTTTGAGTAAATGGATGACGGACCAAGGTTTAGGAGAGATAACAAAAAGACAAAATTTATTAAGAGCAACAAAGGACAGGAAATTGTGGAGAGCCATTATCACAAATGTCCTGAAGTTTCACAGCACATAGAAGAAGAAGAATGAGTTTGAGTAAATGGATGACGGACCAAGGTTTAGGAGAGATAACAAAAAGACAAAATTTATTAAGAGCTACAAAGGACAGGAAATTGTGGAGAGCCATGATCACCAATGTCCTGAAGTTTCACAGCACATAGAAGAAAAAGAATGAGTTTGAGTAAATGGATGATGGACCAAGGTTTAGGAGAGATAAGAAAAAGACTAAATTTATTAAGAGCTACAAAGGACAGGAAATTGTGGAGAGCCATGATCACCAATGTCCTGAAGTTTCACAGCACATAGAAGAAGAAGAATGAGTTTGAGTAAATGGATGACAGAACAAGGTTTAGGAGAGATAAGAAAAAGACAAAATTTATTAAGAGCTACAAAGGAGAGGAAATTGTGGAGAGACATGATCACCAATGTCCTGAAGTTTCACAGCACATAGAAGAAGAAAAATGAGCCAAAGTAAATGGATGACGGACCAAGGTTTAGGAGAGATAACAAAAAGAGAATATTTATTAAGAGCTACAGAGGACAGGAAATTGTGGAGAGCCATGATCACCAATGTCCTGAAGGGACACGGCACATCGAAGAAGAAAAATGAGCTTGAGTAAATGGATGGCGGAACAAGGTTTAGGAGAGATAAGAAAAGGAAAAATTATTAAGAGTTACGATAGACAGGAAATTGTGGAGAGCCATGATCGCTAACGTCATGAAAGGACATGCCACATAGAAGAAGAATGAGATTGATTAAATGGTTGACGGAACAAGGTTTAGGAGAGATGACAAAAAGACAAAATTTATTAAGAGCTATGAAGTAGAGGAGGTTGTGGAGATCCATGATCGATAACGTCCTGAAGGGACACGGCACATAGACGAAGTAGAATGGATGGCGGAACAAGATTTAGGATAATTAACAAAAAAAAAATATTTATTAAAAGCTACAAAAGACAGGAAATTGTGGAGAGCCATCATCGATAATGTCCTACAAGATCACAGCTTAAAGAAGAGGAAGGGAATCTATTTTTTTCTCTTCAAATATCTTTTTCGGAATCACGTCAGTTTTCTGCCATTCTTCCCGCCTGTCCTGAACCATTTTTTTTTTTTACTTCTCATTCTCATCTTCTTATTTTGAATAATTCTGATTTTTCTCTTTATTTTTCTGTTAGTTCTGCAATTTTTGTCTGTCATAATTAATCTTTCATTCCTCTGCCTTGTCTCGTTCGCAAGTCCCTTGCGAATAGATTCGACATAAACTTCAACGTAGTAGTAGTTGAAAAAGTAGTCGGTATCTTCCTCAAAAGGTAATATTCCTCCGCAGATGCACTCTAACATTTCCCAGATCGTCTCCTAAGCCGTATTTATTATTTAGACAGACACCGTTTCTTTCATCTACCCAATAAAAAAACTTTCTAATTATTTTTCGTCGGTGCTAATTGCTAGGTTTTATTCCCGCGATATTTTTAACATAATTTACGATTTTTGTATGAGATTTCCGTTTGTTACTGCCAATATTGGTTAATCACGAAGACAGACGACAAAGAAAACCTATCTCTCTTTTTCTCACTCTCTAAAAAGGTTAGTTTTTTTCTTCTTTTTTCTTTTCTAGCAAAATACATCAGCTATAAACAACACCATTTTTGCTAATTAGATTCCTCACTTTTGTGAATAAATGAAATTAGTCGCTGCCGAAAGCGAGGCTAGAGAAATACCGATATGATTGCTGAAGCGGACCAAATTTTGGTCTACCCAGAAACGAATGGCGTTTTCATTAAAAATCAAAAAAAAATATTCGGAAAATCATTGTTTAATCAAAGGTTAGTCAACCCACGTCCCATAACATCAAAGAGTTAACTTCCTGTCAAATCGACAATGGTGATAATCGAAGCTAGCTCTCATTGTCAAAAAGTGAATGTTTAAACACGTTTTTATTTCTCATATATATATGTAGATAAGTTCCGGGCCACCTCTAGGCGGTGTAATGGTTAGCAAGCATGTCTCGCTAGAACAATTACCACTGAGTAGTGAATTCGATCCTCACTGGGTGCCCCCTACTTTCGGCCTTGTGCCACATCTGAGCTACGCTTGGAAAATTGCTATATGTAGATAAGTTCCGGGTTACCTAGAGGCGGTGTAATAGTTAGGAAGCTTATCTCGGTAGAACAATTATCACTGAGTAGTGAGTTTGACCCTCACTGGGTGCCCTCTAATTTTGGCCTTGTGCCACATCTAAGCTACGCTTGGTAAATTGTTATATGTAGGTAGGTTCACCCATCGTCGGGTTCAAACTCTGTCTCGATATTTGGAACAGGAGCAGAAGGTTCTCTCTTTAGGATTGGTTTTCCGGTTCCTTCTAAAGTGTTTTCATTTTCTTTCGATTCCAGACGCCGTTTTGGTGGTTATATCCCCTTCTGAATGAGGGGGCGGCAGCTTCCGGCCCGCGAAGGATTTTTCTCCAGCTAGCCAGCTTAACACCTAGACCCTAATTATCTAATTATTTTGTGGTGCAGTTGGTAGAAGTCACCATCTGAAGTTAATCGACTTACAATGCGACGAACTTTTTAAATAAAAAAATTTCATTCCGAATCCAGTGCTGACTTACCGTCCTGGGTATGACGATTAACTACATCTTGCAGCGAGGCCTCTGTTCGGGATGTTTTGTCAAGCGCGGAACCGCGTCTTAATTAGTGTTGTTCCTCGATCCAACGTGACAAGGGTTGGTATAGCACCTGTAAAGTGGCCAGCCATGGCAATATAAACTAACCTGGTGTCAAAACAATCTGAAAGTCTAAAAATAGATTTTTATAGGAACAATACCAGTAATACATTTTTGAAAAAAATATTACCAGCAACACATTTTTGAAAAAAATATTACCAGCAATACATTTTTGAAAAAAATATTACCAGCAATGCATTTTTGGGAAAAATTTCGATGAAACCTGATCTACAAACTGTTTTTTTTACAAAGAATACATATTCTGTTCTTACGAACCGATCTTAAAAATCTTGTCGGTATTAAATAACCCATTGAGGTGTTGATATGCCGTAAAACAAAATAAAAAATAAACCAAACTAAAAATACGTCAATGAAACCTGATCTATAAACTGATTTCTTACATAAAATACATATTCTATTCATATGAACCTATCCTAAAAATCTTGTCGGCATTAAATAACCCATTGAGGTGTTGATATGCCTAAAAAAAATAAACCAAACCAAAAATACGCTAATGGAACCTGATCTACAAACTGATTTCGTACAAAGAATACATATTCTATTCATAAGAAGCTATCCTAAAAATCTTGTAGGCATTAAATAACCCACTGATGTGTTGATATGCCGTAAAACAAATTAAACCAAACTGCTGACTCATATAAGAAATAGTTTATGCCAAGCTGAAAATATAAAATTCTGTTAAATAATGCGAAAAAAATGGTATCATTATATTTGGAAGGACATGCTTGTGGACAACTATTTTCGAAAACAAAATATACTAAAGGTCGTTTAAGAATGATTGCTGGTAACCAATTGGATGATGTTTCGCTCCTGCCATCGGTAAATATTTCACCAGATGAGGAAAAGTTATCAAACAATAAGCAGAAACAAGTGTCTTATTAAAGAATTTGCCATTTCTAACTATTTCGTTTGTAGTAAGGAATTGGCATTTTTTGTTGATTGTGTTAGCTGTTATCCTGTAAGGAACTATGATTAAATAATATAACATTAAATTCGTTGTTATTTCTTTAAACTTCCAGACAAAGGCAGGCTTCTGGACAGAGCCGTATGAGGTCGAAACAGTTTCTTATAGTAAATTTGATATCATGGACATCCTCTGAGACACTGCATAGCTATCTGCTCTGCTCACTCCAAAAAAGATTGCCGATCCCTTGTTTAATCAATGATAAACATATAAATTTATCAATAAATGTTTGAAATGAAATATTATTAATTGTTTTTTTTCCAGCTATCTATTTTCCAATATACCTATTTATCTTACCATGGTTCTCCAGCACTTCCCCTCCAAAGGTTCACAATTTTCCTCCGTTTAGATCTGTCAAGGGCGAGCCGCAAATTGGCGAACCATTTGCCGTTTCTTTTTCCCGAATTCTTCTTTAACTGGTATGTCCTTTTTTGCCAAATCCTAGATATTCTGGAGTCTTGAGGTATTCAATGTTGTAACGATCGAGTAAGTACTTGACTCCTGATGTTATATACAACCTTTACAAGAGCCAAATAAGGCCTAAAATGGAGCATTGCTGTCATATATAGACAGAGGCCCCTCTCTATCTCAGCTAAATATTGCGTTGTGCATGAAACTCAAAATTATGGTACCCTGAGGCAAAATGTATTTTTATTATTAATATATGAATTATAAGTCTATTCTTCTACATTCTTCTGAATGTGTGATATTATATATATATATATATATATATATATATATATATATATATATATATATATATATATATATATATATTTCATTAAATGATATAGACAAGTGTTGTTTATGTTATGTAAATTCTTTTCATAACGTCTGATGAGCTTAATAACATTATCATTAAACGAACAAAGAAAATCACAATATTGATACATATTTTTTAATCCAATCTAAGCTTTCGGCTTACATAAGCCATTATCAAAGATGACAATTACAGTACAATATATTAAGCAATACACGGACAAGAAAGTGATGATAGTCTGTTTCTGTTTACATGGATGATTTCTAAGCAACGACAAACTCGTGCATATAAGACGCTGGAAGCGAAAATCGCACCGCAGCTCATGATGTCACACATGACCACGCGAGAGTGAATTCGAGAAGTATTAAGTATGGGAAGCCGTTGGTATAAACCAATGGCTTCTGTTATCAATTATAGGCATTTAAGAATATTTGTGGAGATTTCATAGTTTATTTTGTTCAGGTTAGGTTTCAATTGTTTTATGTATATAGCTTCAAGAATTTTTAGTTTTGGTTCATTGTTTTCATGTTTAAGTATAGTTGTGTTTTCAACGAGGATTTTCCAGAATTGTGTAGGCGGCCAGTCATGTTGTTTGAAATGCCTAAAAATGTTAGAATTTTCATTCAAATGTAGTGTCAAGCGTCGTGAAACAACACTTGTCTATATTATTTAATGAAACATGTATCAATGAAAAAATGATGCCTAAATACACACACACACAAACACACACACACACACACACATATATATATATATATATATATATATATATATATATATATATATACCATACAATGGGCGTATGTATAAATTACCTCCTTGTAATAATATTAGTATATATGTAAGGAGAATGAATATATATACACATTCTAGCAAAGACACACACACATACACACACACAGTACACAAAAAAGGAAAAAGGTTTTAAAAAGATAAGAAAAATGACCTTTCTTTTCCTTTTCCCTGATCAGTCCGAATTGTTTTATTACACCTTAAGCTAAGGAATATTTTTACGCCAGTCCAAGAAGAATTTAGATTAATACCACACACAAGAAACAATGGTTAAATATAAGAAAAACATAAGAAAAAAAAATTCTTTCAATAATATGTGAAAAAAACGATTCTTCGCCTGATGAAGGTCACAAGATTAGAAACTCGTACAGCAAAAATATGGAAAGTAATGTATAATATATATATATATATATATATCCACATTCTAAAACAAACTTTTGCAGTTTTTCTTTATATATATATATATATATATATATATATATATATATATGTGTGTGTGTGTGTGTGTGTGTTGTGTGTGTGACGTCCCCAGCCCTGCTCTTTCCTCGCTGCTTCGTTCGGGTGTCGCCGCTTCAAACGTGACATCCGCCTGTCTGCGTCAGTCGTGTTGTCCCGTCCTGTGACGACCAACTGGCTTGGTATTGGTCGCGGCACCCAAATGTGACGTTCTAACATTTTGGTGATTTGGATGGGAATCTGGTCAGATCCGATATCAGCCTCGTCGTTCCCAACTCGCTTCCAACGTCTGGTTACCGAAGTAACTGCTTTGATCTTCAGTCTGCCTACCTACGTTGTGAATTGATCTTAGGCAGACGAAATCAATCAGTCGTTGGGGCCGTAATGCAAGTTGAGTTCGAATAAGGGTGGTATCGCACAAATATGTGTAAAATAAAATAAAATAATAACTCGAAAAGTTCAAAGGTATCAAAAAAAGGATAACAATACTTTATATCTGGTTGTTGGATACATAGGACTGCGTCTATCTCCCGAGCCGCTATATGGATTCGTGACACGTTGTTTTTGTTAGGCGAGTCTTATCATCTTAAGTTGTCTGTTCTTTAAGAAACTGGTTCTTGGTGTGTCTTCAGGCGATAGTCGTAAAACTTGTTTTGGTGGTATGAGTCTAAGTCGCTCTTCAAAAATAAATTGTTCTTGGGTTGAAGATGAGTTTGGAATTGCGTGAATCTTACAAGTCAGCTCTGCGAGGCTCTGCCAATTGCCAACTCCAACCGGATCTGGATCTGGAACTGCCCGAAATCCAACTGATTTTCGCTCGCTGCGACTTTGCTTTGGACGCTGACCAAAATCGGGGTGGGCTTTGTCGGGGTTTGAGGTTCCCTGACAATTTCAAATCCACAATCCCCCTCTTTTGTTTTCGGTCAGGAAAAATTTATTATTTCCATTTTTGGAAGTCTTCTCTTACCATACCCTCAGAGGGCGTCAACGATTTTCCTACTTCTTCCCAGTAACATCTCATACCTATCCTCTTTAATGAGTGGTTGCAGGCCTCCCCCCTGCATCACATGATCACCTCCGCCTGGCTCTCGTTAACATTCATCCAATGGGCGATCAACAGTGTGTGTGTGACCAGACTAGCCTTGTTTCTTAAAAAAATATCTTGCTCAAAGATATCTCCTCTTTTTCTTTTTCTGTTTCCTTTCTTTCTTTTCTTTTCTTTTCTCTCTTCTTCTCTGGCCGCCAACAGATCAATACGACCCGTAGTGTGATGATGTCAATTCCTATCCCAAAGTCAATTTCATCTGGACTTCGTCAATCGGATTTTCGCCAATTATCAGGTGGGTGGTCATCTAGCGAAACACAGCCAACTTTTCTGATAAAATAGTTTCGCTCTCACCGCCAAATTCTAACACAACCCAGATACCTTGTCTAACGATATCTTTCCATCGACAAAGACTTAACCTATTTTCTTTGTTTGTTTTTTTTCAGCTCGTGTGTGGTCAACGGGCGACCTATTAAATTTTTATCTCTGTAGTTTTCTGTGGAAGCCCCAAATGGCATCCCGTGACACGGTTAAATGTTTATCTATTCTGTCCCGGAGTTTAGCTAGCCGTTCTGGAACTTGTCAACCAAGTGACTGGTCCAAACAGACGCATTCACTTCTCGGCGCCAACCACTGATACGATGGAACGACTTCGCCATTTTTCTGATAATATTAGTTCGCCACCACGACCCGTTTTTTTTTTTATCTATTCAGAATTCTCGACGATGACAATGAAACCCTTCACCATTTTTCATTACCAAAATTTCATTTCTTTCCCTTCTTTTCTTCCTTTTCCTTGCATCCCTAAATGGTGTCATATATATATATATATATATATATATATATATATATATAGTTTATGCAAAACTGGGTAATCCGTATGGGTAGACCCAAGGAAGATGATATCCAAAGAGCTCAATGTAAATTTAGAGCAAATAATTTTGAATAAAAACAGATCCCTTTAAGGTTCCATGTAATAAGTTATTTCACCCCAACACTTTTAAAGGGCTCTGGATCATCAGAATTTACTTCCAAAAGTTGAAATGAAAAATGAAAAATGAAAAGAAATTTACACATTTTTGACGGACCGCACCAAGCGTATGTGAAATTAACGAAGTGAGGAAGTGAGGTGAGAGAGAAGATATGAGTGAGTTAGATGTACCATTTTCAATTCCTTATCCTTAACCCCACTCTGTGGAGGCTAGACGCCGCTTAACTTAACGTATTCTATCTAGATATAGATGGGTAAGGGGTGAGGGAGAAGACCGACTTAAAGGGGGAAGATACAGCTAAAAATAAAATAATAAATCATGTCCCTGAGATCAGGATTCACTCAAATTTTTAGACGCTGTTATTTCGCATTACTTTAAAGGGTATCTTTGGGGGTTAACGTTTGATATAAATCTAAATGTCTAAAAAATTTACGACGAATTTAATTTGAAGTTTGTTGGAGTTTTGGGTTTTTTCTATGGATTTGAAAAATTCATAGAAAGTACATTGAAAGAATAATCCATTTTATATCTAGTAATCCTTTTTATTTTCCTAAACTTTCTTCTTATAGCTTGTTAAGTTGACATCTATTCGTTTGATTCTTAAATTAAATTATCAATTTAAAAATTTACCTCCGTATTATTTATTTAAACTCATTTCCAATTGGAGAATATTAGAGGAGAGAATTGGATAAAAGATTACTAACAGAAAATTAGGTTATTCTTTTACACTATCCTATATATCCGTAGACATACTTTTTCTTGTTGATTATTCAGTCGATATCTATTCGTTTGAGTCTTGTTCATAAATTCAACTCAAGACTGTTTTTAGATACCTACCTAATTATTATCAAAGGTTGTTCCAATTTAAAAATTTTATCATCAATAATGATTATTAAAGGGTAATATATTTCCATTCAAATTAAGTTACCAATTTAAAATTTACCTCCGTTTTATTTAAACTCACTTCCAATTGGAGAGTCCTAGAGGAGAAATTTGGATAAAACACTACTAAGAGAAAATTAGGTCCTTCTTTTACAATCCATACACATACACACCTCTACACATATCCTAACCCCTATCTATATCGACATCCCTATATCTCCCTATATACCTATGAATCCATATATACACACGCACACATATCTACACATAAATTATATGTATATTCCCATATCTACACATATACACCTATAGAGAAATACATACACACATATATCTACACGCATATCCACACATACACATATACTTATATATATACATCCACACACATAAAGTTATATGTAAATCCATATACATATACACATACACACACACATGCCCATATGTACATCCATACATATGCACATATATACACATACACATATACATATACAGATATACACATACATATATATATATATACACACATACCCACACATACATCTATACATATATACTCACACACACACATGTATATATCTATATATATATATATTTATATAGACATACACATACATATACATACACATGTCCACACATACACCCACTTTATACATACATACATATATATATAGAGAGAGAGCCATATATGATTGTCTCCACACACAATCAAACACACTCTCACACACATATAGATGTATGATTAACAACACACACATATATAGATATATGATTCATTACATACACAAACACATTTATATATATATATATGATTTACCATACAAACACGCACATATATACATACATATGGTTGACTACACACGCATATATATATATGATTGAACACACGCGCATGTATATATATATATATATGATCGACTGCACACACATATATTTAAATACATACATATATGATTGACTACACACACACACAAATATATATATATATATATATATATATATATATATATAATTTACAACGGTAGGTGCATGCCAAGAAAGCATTTCAAACGGCACGGGGATTTTTTCCCGTGTTTACACGGGAACCGCATGTATTTGATAGAATCCAATGTATTTTTCTGGTCTGTTCTGGCTCCATTGTCGTTAACTCTCGCATCTTTCTTCTTCTTCTTCTTCTTCTTCTTCTTCTTCTTCTTCTTCTTCTTCTTCCCTGATGAAATTGCATTGCCCACCGTCAAAAAGTTATGCAATATAATCAAAAGCAAAGGGCGAAATTGAAACAGATGCCGAAGACAAGAAGAGCACACTCTGGTGCAGGGATGGGGAAGATATTACAGGGGTAGGCAACTCTTTAAATCACACACAAGTATATATATATATATATATATATATATATATATATATATATATATATATATATATATATTGATGGTTAGAACGTTCGCTTTCTGACTATGAGACCTGGGTTCGAGTCTCATCATGCTTGATTTGTCAGGAAAGAGACTTCATGATGTTATCGGACAGGAGGGGTCGATCCCAGTGTGGGGCACCTTTGGAAAGTTCCCGAAAACCATTACACATGTTGACCAAAATATTGTGAGTGAAATTGGGTAGACGGAACACTTGGTAGCCGTTGATAGCTGCGCTAGCAGGAAGTCACAAGTCATCGTGGCCGAGAGTTTGAGCGTCCTGGCCTTGTGCAAATTGTTGATCACGCTAGATAACACGTTCTTTCCCAGAAACTGTAACTAAGGTCTGCTTAGCGGAGTTGCAGTATAAACCACAGATTGGCTCTGTGGGTGTTGAACAAATACAAATGTACCTGGGCTATATATATATATATATATATATATATATATATATATGTATATTGATGTTTCGAACGTTTGTTTTCAGACCATGAGACCCGGGTTTCGAATCTCACCATGCATGATTTGTTAGGAAGGAGACTTCTTGATGTTATCAGACAGGAGGGGTCGATCCCAGTATGGAGCATCTTTGGAAAGTGCCCGAAAATCATATTACCGATTGAACCAATCCTTGTGATTAAAATTGGGTAGAAGACCGTAGATAGCTGGGCTAGCACGAAAGCACAAGTCATCGTGGCCGAGGACTTGAGTGTGCTGGCCTTGTTGATCACGCTAGATAACACGCTATTTCTCAGAAACTGTAACTAAGGTCTGCTCAGTATAGCTGCATTATAAACCATAGGTGGGCTCTGTGGGTGTTGAATAAACACAAATACGCCTGAGCGAGCATCTGCAATAGGGATTGGCTAGCCGCCCCAATAGACGGGTATCCTCGAATACGAGTGGCCATTATTATTATTATTATTATGGTTTATTTGAGTAGCACTCTCTCTCTCAAATACATGTTACATTAAGAATAACCGACATTACTTCTTTTAAATCTTAATCATATTTTGGGTTGACCAATAAGATATTTCTCTTTGAGTCTTTTTGTGTAGGCTTTCGCACCCATCACGTTGAAAGACCCTTTTTTTTACGATCACTGAAGTTAAGCAACATCGAGTCAGTACCTAGATGGGTAACCGCTTAGGAATACCAGGTGATGTAAGTTGCGATGTACGGGCGGTGTAATGGGATTACAGGTACATCATGTCGACACACCCGTTGTCGTACGATCACCGAAGTTAAGCAACGTCGAGCTTTGTCAGGACCTAGATGAGGGAACGCTTAGGAATACCAGATGCTGTAAGCTTGGATGTGCGGGTGGTGTAATGGATAATGACTCTGAATTGATAATCGGAGATCCAAGTTTCAATTCCAGTTGGAATCGTTATATTCAATTACGCGGAAATACCTCTGGAAAAGGCATGAAACCGCCTCTTTTCCTCCCAGCTATGGGTTAATTATTAAGACGTGTATCGTGAAATCGTTATTATCTTCAAAAAGAAAAAATGTTATGATCTAAATATATTGTCTGGCCTTAAATAAAACAGAAAACATTACTAAAAAGTGAGAACAATAGAAGAGTAATCAGGAAGACAGTATATTACGATTGATATTGCATTTACATTTTTGAAGATCAAAATTGGCCGGAAAGCATAGAGCTGGAAGAAAGTTCCACAAGCAAGAAGTGCAATAGAAGAAACTATTAGCATAGAACTTACGGTTCCATCTAGCGAATTCAACCGTAAATTGATGAAACCTTGTTGCCAATCTAGTATTGCTTTTAAATAAATAACAATCTAAAAATATTTTCTGGCTTTAAATAACCTGCAAAAGGTTGATAATCCTTAAAAAAACGAATTAACCAAACAATGAAATACAGATTATCTACACTAGGAATGTATTTTATATTTATTTACCATCTCTGGAATATAAACGTATAGAAACTATAATCGCGACACAATGAGGAATCAGTTTATATATTGATTGTAATATAAAAATAACCCCTGATTGATATCAACATAAGAATATAGATTTTAACCGAATTCACTCCCAAGCAAGGCAGTAAAGCCCCTAAGACGCATGGGGTTAGTGAAGAATTAGAAAACAACAACATTATTGAGGATCGAGAACAATAGAAGATTAATCAGGAAGACAGTAGATAACGATTGACATTACATTTAAATTTTTCAAGATCAAAGTTGGTCGGAAAGCATGATTCCGAAAGAGAATTCTACAATCCGAGAAAAAGAAACTGTTAGCATAGAACTTACGGTTAGATCTAGCCAGTTCAACATTAAATTGATGAGACCTAGCTGCCACTCTAGTACTGCGCTTAAATTCATAAAGTCTCGGTACCATAGCGAAAAGCTCATCTAAACAAGACATTTTGTTAAAGTCCTGATACAGTTCATTAACATCTAAAATACTATGTCGGTAAAATTTTCTAGTGAAACGTATATTAACTGTTTTTTAAAGAACATGAAGAAAAGTTACTTCGGCGTTATGCCTTACATATCTCGGCAGATCCACACGTCTCGGGTGTGCGGGTGGTGTAATGGATAATGGCTCGGAATTGTTAATGGAAGAGCCGAGTACCAATTCCAGTTGAATTCGGATTCATTTATGTGCAAATACATTTGTGAAGGGTATGAATTAACCTCTTCTGCTCCCTAGTTGTGGATTAATTAGTAAGATTTTATTTACATTATTCGGACTATTGTCCTCATCTTTGTCGCCATATTTATTACAACGTTTCGGCCGTTGTACATTCCGTGATAAATATGGCAACAAAGATGACGATACGTGTCCGAATAATGTTAATTAGAATTTCTTGTTTGTTCATCAAATTCTGTTTAGGTATGAATCCACCACGTCTCCCCAGCTATGGGTTAATTAATAAGACTTGTTTCAATAAAACAGTATTATCTAAAAAACAAAGTCTTACAATCTAAACATTTTTTTCTGGATTTAAATAACCTGTAAAGTGTTGATACAGTTCATTAAGATGTAAAATACTACGTCCATACAATTTAGTAGTGAAACGTATGTTTTTTTTTTTTTTTTTTTTTTAAATAGTAACTGGATTTTAAAGAACTTAAAGAAAAATTACTTCGGGGTTATGCCTCAGATATCAGGACACAGACACACGTCTCGGATGTGCGGTTAGTACAATGGATAATAGCAGTGTTCCAATTCCAGTCGGGTTCGTTATTATCACTTACGCGCAAATGCTCCTGGGAAAGCCATGAAAACGCCTTTTTTCATTCTAGCTATGGGTTACATAGTAACTGCAAAAAATACTTAAAAGCAAAAATATGCTTCAGCTTTAAATAGCTTCAAAGGTTGATTGATAAACGGTAAAAAATTTAATAATTCTACCAGCTTGGGAAATGTAACGGAATGTTTCTCTTCATATAATCCACGGTTCTGAATTCATTTTATTTTTTGCCATAAAGAAGAAAATCTCTAAAAATATTTTTTATAACAACCAATGTTAGAGAATCAAGTCTACCCTATGATTTAATTCACAGACTTTATAAGAGATGGATAAATACCTTACCAATCAGAATCCGTTTAAAAGTCAATGCAACAGACGAGCCTGAAAATCGTCATGCTATCCGGAATGAGAAAATCGGGGAGCCGAGTTCGATCTTCAGTCGGGTTTCATTATATTCCCTTAAGTGCAGATATTCTCGAATTCACCTGTTTTTTACCCAGATATGGGTTAATTAGTAAGTTTTTTTTATCTTTAAATCATTATTATCTCTCAAATATTCTCATAATCAAAAAATATTTTTTGGACTTAAAATACCCGAAAAAGGTTGATAATCCGTAAAAAATAATGTGTAGAAATCAGAAAGAGATAAGCTAAGAAAGTCTTTCATTAACCGTTGTGCACCATTTCTAAAAATGCAGAGAGCGTAAAAAAGATTGTCAACGACGAAATTATTTTTACACTCATTTATTTTGAAGATTTTTATCCATTTCTCAGAATTCAATGCCCGTATGATGACAGCATTTTTTAAATAAGCAAAAAAAAAAAAAAGAATATAAAACTTAATTTTCAGAACAATAGGTTAAATAAAAAAACATCTGAGAAGCGAATTATGCAAAATAGGAAAAGACAAAATTATTTGAACAATATAAAATATCGTTTTAAATTGATTGATTCGTGTAAGTATAAATAATTTACGTAATTATTTTATCGGTGAGGCTTTCTAGACTATTTATTCAGTAGAATATTTGTGGTAATTCCATCAAAGAACATCACGTGGTGCATAGAGCGTCACCATTGTTATTCTTACGTTAACAATGGGGAAGACGTACATCATCCCAGCATAGTGGGATTTTTTTAATTTATTAAAAAATTTTGTTTTTGAAGATGGACCATATAGAAATTAGAGAATAATGGGCCTAATGGGCTGCCCATAGCGACACCATCAATCTGAGTATAATATTAACTATAGTCAATGACGAATTATTCGTACCCCCATCAATTTTGAATAGTTTTATCCATTTCTCAGAATCTAATACCCGTATGATGCAAGGTTTTTTATATGTTAATAAGCACAAAGAAAGAATATCAAACCCAATTTTCAGAACAATAAGTTAAATACAACATATTTGAGAAGCGATTTATGCAAAATAAGAAAAAAAACTTAATCGTATAGTAAAAAATATAGTTCTAAATTGATTAATTCCTGTAAGTATACATAACTTACATAATTATTTTATCGGTGAAACCTTGTAGAATATTTATTCAGTAGAATATTTGTGATAATTCCATCAAAGAACATAACGTGGCGCATAGAGGGTCATCATTGTTATTCTTATGTTGACAACTCGATGGGGGAAGAGAAAGGACCTTAGCGTTGACTTGAAACAGAGAATTATTAACTTCTACAATTAAAATATAAAATGGAGACAATTTACAAATCGCACACTGTATCTTAAAGCATACAGTTGCGTTCAAAAGATTTAGATTACAGCATTAAATAACCCCTGGAGGTTAATATGCCGCTAAACATTCTATCAAATAACAATTGTACTGAAACGTAAACAGATCAATTAAGTTAATTTTTTTAATCAAACAAAATTATTTTACAAAAAAAATGTTATATATAGTGTACACAAGTGTGTGACCAGGTCTCTCTATTCTAGATATAATGTAAGGTATTGTCGGCTTGAAATATCATTAATTACTTAAATATTTTTTTTTTCCAAAATAATCATTTGATATCAAGCAATTAAAAGGTTACTGGGTTTGAAGCAACAGGAAAAAAAGAAAAAACATTTTTAAGGAGGCCAATAAATGTAAAGGACTTTATAATATGAGGATAATGATTGACATTGCATTTAAATATTTGAAGATCAAATTGAGAATTCGAGAAAAAGAAAACACTATTAAGGAGCGAGGACAATAAAAGAACAAGAATTAAGAAGACAGAAAATAACGATTGACATTGCATTTAAATTTTAGAAGATCAAATTGAGAATATGAGAAAAAGAAAACACTATTAATGAGAGAGGACAATAAAAGAACAAGAATTAAGAAGACAGAAAATAACGATTGACATTGCATTTAAATTTTAGAAGATCAAATTGAGAATATGAGAAAAAGAAAACACTATTAATGAGAGAGGACAATAAAAGAACAAGAATTAAGAAGACAGAAGATAACGATTGACATTGCATTTAAATTTTTGAAGATCAAATTAAGAATATGAGAAAAAGAAAACACTATTAAGGAGAGAGGAAAATAAAAGAACAAGAATCAAGAAGACAAAATATAACGATTGATATTGCATTTCAATTTTAGAAGATCAAATTGAGAATATGAGAAAAAGAAAACACTATTAAGGAGAGAGGACAATAAAAGAACAAGAATTAAGAAGACAGAAGATAACGATTGACATTGCATTTAAATTTCTTGCTAATCAACGTTGACTAGAAAGAAAGAGGTCAGAAAATAGCTCCACAAGTAAGAAGTGCGAGAGAAGAAACTGTTAACAAAGAACTTACGGTAGTATCTAGCGATCTCAACTCCACTTAAGTACCGCGCTTAAATTCGTAAATCCTCAGTACCAAACAGGAACTCTCACCTGAAAAATTAGCATTTATAGGAAATGCACAGGGAAGCTAGATTAAGGCAGTGGGAAAGTGATAGAATCCGAGATGCCAGGTCAGGATGAATAACATTGTTGAGTCTTTTTTTTTTTTTTTATTTTATCAAGAATCTCTAAATATATAGCAGCAGCACCGGGCCATATGTTGCACACTTATTTTAAGCAGGGACGAATGGTTGATATATAAATATGTTAAAATAGATCCTGGCGATAAAAATTGAGACAATGAACCAACTTTTCTAGAAGCAGACTTTAACCCTAGAACAGTAAACATGGGTACATAGTACCCTGCACAAATTTTCCTATTTTTAATTACAATTTTCAGTACCTGATTTACTTACCTAAATAATATGTTTTTCAGTTCCTCTTAATGTTAACTCAAAGTACAAAGTTTGAAGTGCCTGCATGTAAAATATTTTAAATAAAAATTTATATTTAATATTTTTTTTTTTTTGATATTTTCAAAATCGGGTATGATATACCCATGGTTAGTAGTGGTGTAACTTTAATTGATGGTTAGTGTTCAAGGGTTAACAATAAAAACAATTGTATCAATACGTAAAAGCTAATACTCGAGGATTTAAAAGAAAACATTCACATATATAATAGGAAATTATTGGAATCTAAAGTCAAATTAGGAGAGGAATTCTAAGGAACATAGCTCTTCACAACTTCCTATCCTTTGCAGCTCTAATCGGTCTGTATCCCTTTTCTATTCCTTTCTAGTCTCTGCCCTATCCAAGTTCCCTTCTGTTTTCCATTTTGCCTTCGATTTGTTCTGTGTGTCAGATTCTCCTAACCTTCCTTCCTCTTTATGGATCCAAAAATTTCATTTATCGCTTTCTGGTTCGAAAAAGTATTTTTTTTGTTTTTGTTTTCATTTTCAATATTGGAATAATGGGACCGACTTGCCAATTTAAGACTGTGTTTAAATTGCTGATGATCAGGTTCTAAAGAGGTATTCTCACCAGAACAATTACTATGGAAATATTTTTAGAAGAGGTAAAAGGAAGATACATTACGGTGGTAGGAAAGAGATTAAAGCTGAGATGCCATGTCAGGACCGATAACATTGCAGATTCTTTGGATTTTATCAAAAAATCTGTAAATACATAGCAGAAGCACCAGACCAGATATGAAAACAAAATAGATTCTGGTGAGAAAAATTGTTATAGCATGACAAATTCAATATAAACTTCCACTTCATGTTGGAGGAAAATCTTAGTTTGAGCAGGTGAAACACTTCTGGAGGTTAGCATCAGCCATAATGACGGAAGGCCAAAAGGATTCCTTAAGACAGGCGAGCGGTTTTGTTTTAGACGCATTGTAACTACCAATTTCGACAGCATAATTATGAGACCTAGCTGGCTATTCCAGGGATGAAACAAATAAAAAAAAAACATTCAAGACAAATTAATTTCCCTGTTATATATTTATTTTCTTGTTTATTAACGTACCTGTTAACAATGCTTAAATCTTCTCAAGAAAAATCTAGTAAAATCAAAAACTAACCTCACTTTAAAAACAGAAAATGTTACAAAGACTGGTTGTAGGAAAGTGACTAAAGCTGAGATGCCATATCAGGACCAATAACATTGCAGATTCTTCTTTGGATTTTATCAAAAATCTCTAAATACATAACAGAAGCACCAGGCAAGATGTGACAACAATATTCAAAGGATGGACAAATGGTAGATGTATAAATATGTCAGATAAATTTTGGTTGGTAATAAAAACTGTCTAACATGGCACAAAGAATCACCTTTCCTAGTTGCATATCTGGAGGATAGCATCTGCCGTGTTGATTGAAGACAAAAACTTCTCTAAGTCGATTAAAATAGAGCAAGTTTGTTTTTGGAGCGTTAAAATTAAGAAGCCATTTCTTGCTCCAGTTTTTGGGGTCAGCTGCCGTTCTAAATACATAGCAGAAGCACTAGACCAGATATGACAAGATTGCTTCTGGCGAGAAGAATTGTTATAGCACGTCAGATTTAATAAAATTGTTCCACTTCATGACCCAATGAATCATCTTTCCTAGCTGCAGATCTGGAGGATAACATTAGTCATGATGATGGAAGACAAAAAGGTATCTAAGATGACTGAAAGAGAGCAAGTTTGTTTATGGGGCGTTAAAATTAACGAGCCATTTCTTGCTCCAGTTAACAACAGATCGTAGGTCAGCTTTTTGGGTTCAACTGGCATGCTGATCTTATCGAGCCAATCAGACTTAAATTTAAGAGAGGTGTAAATACTTGAGAACAGAGGACATCAAGAAGGTCATTGATTTAAATTAGGAACAATGGATAGAACCCCGACGGGCAGTCTAATTAATTAAGAAAGATCTAGAAGAGTGGCCATTCAAGACAACTCAGATTTCGTGATTTGATCCGAAATATTGAATCTGATCAAAAATCCGTTCAGCTTTTGAAGAAGACTGACATATCAAACCTTGTCAAACAACTTCGAGAAACTCAAATAACATCCCACTTTTGATTTTTAGCTAAAGCTTCATAGAATCTTCTAGCAATAATTGTTAACACAAGATCATTGTAAAAAGAAGTATAAGAAGACACATTTGTATCGTTATTACCTGCTATTTTTATTTCCCTTGTTCGTTACTGTTATGACAGCGACCAAGGGGACAGAAACATTCCACACGCAACATATATTCACTTGTTAAAAATGATGAAATCTCTTCAAGAAAAATCTATTAAAATCAAAACCTCACCTCTCTTTAAAAACAGAAAAGATTACAAAGACTGGCCGTTGGAAAGTGACTAAAGCTGAGATATCATGGCAGGTCCAATAAATATAATATAAATAAATATAAATGAATATAAAGCTAACTCTGGAGAATTTAAAAAGAAAACATTCACATATATAATGAGAAGCTAAAGCCAAATTAGGAGGGGAATTCTAAGAATCATAGCTCTCCACAACTTCCTATCCTTTGTAGCTCTAATCGGTCTTCATCCCTTTTCTATCCCTCTCAGTCTCTGCCCTATCCAGGTTAATTACTGTTTCTCTCTTCCCTTCAATACGTCCAGTGTGTGTCAGATTCTCCAAACCTTCCTTCCTCATTATGTATCCAAGAAGTTGTCGCTTTCTGGTTCTAAAATTAAGTGTTTTTTTTTTTTGTTTTTTTTCATTTTCAACAGTGGAATGATGAGACAGACTTGCCAATTTAGTACTGTGCTTAAATTTCTGATGTCAAGGTACTAACGAGATATGCTTATCAGAACACTTACGATGAAAATATTTATGGAAGATGTAAAGGGAAGCTACATTATGGTGGTAGGCAAGTAACTGAAGCTGAGATGCCAGGTTAGGACTGATAACACTGCAGATTCTTCTTCGGATTTTATCAAAAATTTCTAAATGCATAGCAAAAGCACCAGACCAGATATGACAACTGGCAAGAAGAATTGTTATAGCACATCAGATTCAATATCATCGTTCCACTTCATGGCACAATGAATCAAGTTTCCTAGCGGCAGATCTGGAGGATAGCATCAGCCATGTTGAGGGAAGATAAAAAAGTTCTCTAAGATGATTAAAAGAGAGCATGTTTGTTTATGGAGCGTTAAAATTAACAAGCCATTTCTTGCTCCACTTAACAACGGATTGTAGGTCAGATTTTTGGGTTCAGCTGCCATTCTGAACTTATCGAGCCAATCAAACTTAAATTTAAGAGAGGAGTAAATATTCGAGAACAGATGGCATCAAGAAGGTCATTGATTTTAATTAGGAACAATGGATAGAACCCCGACGGGCAGCCTAATTAATTAAGAAAGATCTAGAAGAGTGGCCATTCAAGACAACTCAGATTTCGTGATTTGATCCGAAATATTGAATCAGATCAAAAATTCGTTCAGCTTTTGAAGAAGACTAACATGTCAAACCCTGTCACACGATTTCGAGATACCCAAGGCAACAGTCCTCGTTTGCTTCTTATCTAAAGCTTTATAGAATCTTCCAGAAATAACTTTAAACACAAGGTCATTATAAAAAGAGGCGCGTGAAGACACCTTTGTATCGTTATTACCTGCTATTTTTATTTACTCAGCATTCTTGTTCGTTACTGTTTTGACAATGACCCAGAGGATAGAAACGCTACTCACACGACATCCCTTCACCCCAGGGCAATCTTCTGCTGGATACGCCTATTAGTCCTCGGAGAAGGTTACAAAAGAGCCCCGAAGTCAAACAGTCCGTTCATTCGTTCGGTCTTTTATTGATTCGTGTCTTGATTTTTGCCGTCGTCAATTTGGCGCTTTGATACGCCTTCCAGCGAAAGGTTCGCCATCGACTCAATAATTCTCAGCTTAAGCGGCACGTGCACGCCCGCTACCAACGAGTGGGTTGATATACATATTGCCTTTGGGTGGTTGACGAAGGAGGATTCATTTCGTGTAACACGCTGCCGGACGAAAAACAAAAAAAAAATACTTGAAGTGGAAGAGAGAGGTACACATTTCTGGAAACAAAGATACATGTCAATGGTCCAGCAAATTCACCGACATCCACACAAAGACAAACACAATTCTTTCTCACTCACTCTAACTCTCTATCTCTCTCTCGATATATATATATATATATATATATATATATATATATATATATATATATATATATATGGGGGTACAGGGAAGAAAGCGAAAAGCTCAATGAGAGAAATGAAGAAACTGAAGAAAATATGTCTATATAGGTAGATATGAACTACCTAATATATATATATATATATATATATATATATATTAGGTAGTTCATATCTACTATATAGACATATATATATATATATATATATATATATAGAGAGAGAGAGAGAGAGAGTGAAAGAGATACATAGATATGAACAGACTCAGATAGATAGTTAGATATAGATAGATAGATCAACTGAGATACATAGATAGATAGATAGATGTGAACAAACTGAGACAGATAGATAGATATATATGAAGAAAAAAATATATGTACATACATAGACGTGATCTCGTTTATATATATATATATATATATATATATATATATATATATATATATATTGATTAAAAGAGATATATACATATGAACAGACCGAGTAAAATACATGCAGAGTGATATGTATATATATGAACAACCTGAAACAGATATGCACAGATCGAGATCGATAAATGTCTGTATATAAGTATATAGGTGGCATATATATATATATATATATATATATATATATATATATATATATATATATATATATATATATATTGTTTATACCTCTCTATGACACCGAGAAATAGATATATATGAACAATCTAAGAAAGATAGATTGATACATAGGTAGATATGGACAGACTGAGATAGATAGATAGATAGATACATACATACATACATAAATATATATATATACATGCATACAAACTGAGATAGATAGATAGATAGATAGATAGATAGATAGATAGATAGATAGACTGAGATATATATGCAGATAGATTTATATCTAGGTATATATGATCAGACTGAGATAGATAGATAAACACAAACATAGATAGATAGATAGATAGATAGACTGAGATATATATGCAGATAGATTTATATCGAGGTAGATATGATCAGACTGAGATAGATAGATAGATAGATAGATAGATAGATAGATAGATAGATAGATTTATATCTAGGTAGATATGGTCAGACTGAGATAGATAGATAGATAGATAGATAGATAGATAGATAGATACTCAGACTGGGATAGATAGATAGATAGATAGATAGATAGATAGACTGAGATATATATGCAGATAGATTTATATCTAGGTAGATATGGTCAGACTGAGATAGATAGATAGATAGATAGATACCTACATATATATATATATATATATATATATATATATATATATATATATATATATATATATATATATATATATATATATCAATGCATACATACATAAAAGCTGAAAATATCCTCGGTTACTCTATCTTTTTTGAAATCTCTGCTCAAGTTATCCATATAAATATTGCATAAAAAATTCGAAAAAAAAAAGAAAAAAATGCGGACATTGGGAGCCTTTTCACTGTCGTAGACATATCTTCGTTGAAGTAGGAAAATCCTTTAGGTTCTATCAACTATATGAAGGGTATTCTCAGATTAGGTCACATTCTTTAATTCTAAGGATCATAGCTCTCCACAACTTCCTATCCTTTGTAGCTTTAACCAGATTTACCTCCTTTCTATCCCTCCCAGTCTATGCCCTATCCCGGTTACTTAATGGTTTCCCTCTTGCTTTCAATATGTCCTGTGTGTGTCAGATTTTCCAAACTCTCCTTCTTCATTATGTATCCAAGAAGTTGTCGCTTTCTGGTTCTAAACGTAAGTTTTTTTTTGTTTTCATTTTCAACAGTGGAATGATTGATGAGACCGACCTGCCAATCTAGTACTGCGCTTAAATTCCTGATATCAAGATACTAATGAGGCATGCTCATCAGAAAAATTACGATGGAAATATTTATAAAAGAGGTAAAAGAAGAGTAGGTAGGAAAATGATTAAAGCTGAGATGACATGTCAGGACCAATAACATTGCAGATTCTTCTTTGGATTTGACAAGATAGATTCTGGTGAGAAAAATTGTTATAGTATGTGAGATTCAATATAATCTTTCCACTTCGTGTTAGAGTAAAACTTTAATTAGAGCAGGTGCAATTCTCTTGGAGGTTAGCATCAGCCATACTGATTGAAGGCCAAAAAGATTCCCTAAGACAATTACAAGTGAGCAGTAATTATAACTGACAATTTAAACAATTAAATTATGAGATACAGCTTCTTGGGAAGAAACAATTGACAATGACTTTTTTTGACAATGACCCAGGGGAGAGAAACACTCCCCACGCAACATACATTCACCGCAGGACAAATGTTAGATGTATAACTGTGCAAGATAGATGCTGGCGAGAAAAACTGTTATAGCATGGTAGATTCAATATAATCTTTCCACTTAATCTTGGAGGAAAATATTAATTTGAGCAGGTGCAACTCTCCTGGAGGTTAGCATCAGCCATAATGATAAAAGGGCAAAAAGATTCCCTAACACAATAACAAAGGAGAAATTTTGTTTTGGCGGAATTTTAACTAGTAATTTTGACAGTGAAATTATGAGACCTAGCTCTGAGTTATAAAGCTGAAGCAAAATTAAAAAAAAATATTCAAGACAGATTAATAGCCTCTTTTATATATTTATTTTCTTGTCCATTAACGTACCTGTTAACAATGCTTAAATTTCCTCAAGAAAAATCTAGTAAAATCAAAAACTAACCTCACTTTAAAAACAGTAAAGATTACAAAGACTGGTTGTAGGAAAATGACTAAAGCTGAGATACCATATCAGGACCAATAACATTGCAGATTCTTCTTTGGATTTTATCAAAAATCTCTAAATACATAACAGAAGCACCTGACAAGATGTGACAACAATATTCAAAGGATGGACAAATGGTAGATGTATAAATATGTCAGAGAAATTTTGGTTGGTAATAAAAACTAACATGACACAAAGAATCAACTTTCCTAGTTGCAGTTCTGGAGGATAGCATCAGCCGTGCTGATGGAAGACAAAAAAGTTCTTTAAGATGATTAAAAGAGAGCATGTTTGTTTATGGGGCGTTAAAATTAACAAGCCATTTCAGGTCATTGTAAAAAGAAGCACGTGAAGACACCTTTGTATCGTTATTACCTGCTATTTTTTATTTCGCTTGTTCGTTATTTGTGACAGTGACCTAGGGGACAGAAACATTCCACACGCAACATACATTCACTCCGGGACAAATGTTAGATATACAACTGTACAAGATAGATTCTGGCGATTCTTGCAGATTCGTCTTTGGATTTTACTAAACATTTCTAAATACATAGCAAAACCACCAGACCAACTAACGCCTCTATCCACTGTACCATGCATCCTTGAAGATCCAGTAACAAGACCAAAGAGAGTGAGTTCAATACCTGTTTAAGGCGGTGGAGAACTTGGAGAGGGGAATTAACAGGAGATAACTGATAATTGACATTCATTAGACATGGCACGTGGAACTAGAATAGTCTACCCCAGTAAGCGAAATACAGAGTTCATTTCGACATTCCAACCACCTGAAGAAAGACAGAGCGTACAACGGCCGAAACGTTCTAATAAATATGGTGACAAAGATGAGGACAATAGTCCGAATAATGTAAATAGTGTACATAATACCTCATCTCAGAAATATAGACAGATACTGAAAGGTCGAAATGTTGTAATAAATATGGCGACAAACATGAGGACAATAGTCCGAATAATGTAAATAGTGCACATAATACCTCATCTCAGAAATATAGACAGATACTGAAAGGCCGAAACGTTGTAATAAATATGACGACAACGATGAGGACAATAGTGCGAATAATATAAAGAGTGCAAAAAATATAATAATTTTTTCTGACAACCAATATATATTATAAACTAGCTTGAAAATCACCCTCTTGGGCGGCATTTAAACTCTTGATTGGGCTTTCATCACAATAGGTATGGAGCATTGGCAATAATTAACCACAGAAGATTTCATAATTGATCGCTCCATGTAAGTAGTGCATCAATATTTAAGCCCCCACCCCCTTTAATTCTTCTGCCTCGACTTAATTTAAAGCTAATTTGCTGTACGTAGATCCTTATTTAGCGTATAAACAATTATTTTTATTCCATGGATGACTTTCGCTGGATCCCGCAATTAATTTCAATTATTCTCAAATTTATTTGCAATTTATAAAAAATTTTATCTTACAAAAAAATTCGTCGCAAAAAACCACGTATAAGAATCGACGAAAACAATCACAGTAATGAAAACTTGGAAATCCAAAATTTCTGGATTGCGGGTCAGGATCCAGCCCGGAATGTTTTTAATTCGCTCACGCAGTCAGCCTGATTCCAAAATGAAATATCTTGGCCTACGTACTCTCGAAGTAAATTTGAAAACGCGGACAATTTTATTTTGTAACATTGTAATTTAAGAACAGTAATATTTTTCTTTGAACATGAGCTATTGAAAGTTAGGGAGTTGCTTCCCTTTAATTGCTTTTATCAGTCGAAACCAAGATGGCGGAATCAGAAAACACTTGTAATGAAAACTTTGGAATCCAAAATTTCAGGATTGCGGGTTCGGATCTGTGCCACGGCTTCTAGGAGTAAATTTGTAAAGTTGTGACACAATGACACACTGATATTCTCATTTATTATCTACATATTGCATATAAATATATGAAAACACCAGGCACATTTCCTACTCTTATTATTATTATGCCTATAAAGCGAGAATTATACAGAAATTTCTGCCACTGAAATGTGAGAAAGAACAGATAGATTAAATTCCACTGTTCGTAGTATTAACTTTTTTAAAAAAAATTGCTCAATATAATGTAGAGCTATATATTATTATTAATTTAATTATAAAAGAATATAATAAAAACATGTTGAAATCGGGACCTAAAAGCTTTCAGGTTTCAATACTATGATTGTACTTCTTCAGGCGATGGTAAGTAACTGGTGATTTAATGATGATTCCAATCATCAATAATGGCCTGTCAATGTTCCGGTTTATCATGACATGAAAAAATGACCCACTCACCTCCACCCTCTGAGCTAACTTTGATATTTAGTGCAGATCTGACATTGAATTGGTTAATCAAGACATACCCATAAGTCTACTTTTAATTCTGACCTTATGTCCCCTCTTTAATTTTCGGAAAAGAGGTAACAATTTGTTTTTAAATTTCCTTAAAAAAATTTAATTACCAGTTACTTACCATCTTCTGAAGTAGTACAAACAGTTTCGAAACCTGATAGCAGTTGTGTAGCGATTTCAACATGTTTTTAATATAATCTCTTTTATAGAAATAATAATAATAATTCTATCTATCTATCTATCTATCTATCTATCTATCTATATATATATATATATATATATATATGTGTGTGTGTGTGTGTGTGTGTGTGTGTGTTTTGAATGTAATATATCGCACATGTAGTGCTGGTGTTAATAAAACAGTGTTCGATGGAGTGTAATATTAATAAATGTACATATCCCTACATAGTTACCAACCTCCCCACAAAGCACGACGTGGGACAAGGCCAATATTTAACGTGTGTCGTTCCGAGCTAGTAGGCTCGGGCAAAAATTGCCCGTAGACCCGTATACACGACGTCGGTCCTAGACTTTACCCTTCGGCATAGCCTCGTCTGGGTTACTCTTCGCCCGAAGGCAGTGAGTTCGAAAAGATAGGAAAAGAGAGACTCCTCCTCGTTCTCTCTCTCTGTAACTATCTCTCTCTGTAACTATCTCTCTCTCTCTCTCTACATATATATATATATATATATATATATATATATATATATATATATATATATATATATATCACCAGTAGCAGCACGACTCGGAGTTTCATGCACAATGCAATCTTCAGTTACTGAGTAGTCTCTCTTTATATATATATATATATGATAAGCTCCTGAAAAATTTATTTCTGTTGAGCTCTCTGGGGGAGGAAGTGTGGGTTTGTAAACAGTGAATTATTAGGGATATTATAGCCTGACTCTTCGGTAAAGCGAATCGAGTCCTCTCAGTGAATGTGTTGTTTATCTAAAAGTAAATACGCTAAAATTCACCTTCATCCCTGCCGTGCGCCACTGGCTTAGTGCTAGAATCTCCGACTGATTTCCAATTCAGTCGGCTTTCGATTCTAGCTAGAGGCAACCGGATGTCTAGCCACTCTGAAGAGCTGTGATACAGCGAAACAGTCTGTATTTGGATAACTATATATATATATATATATATATATATATATATATATATATATATTGAGTAAGAAACAGAGTTTGGGCAAGAAAAAGAAGAGAATATGCCAAAGTGATTTGATTTTGTTTGGCAGGCTTGAAAAATCGAATGCCAGATGCCTTAAACGAAACAAAGGTTACTTACAGCCATCTAACTGCATCAAGAAACCTTATTTTGTTTACAATAAAACGCTGGAATAATTTAGCCTTCAACATTTAACTCAAAACGGATCATTATAGCAATGGCGAATGTCCCAAGGCATATAATTTGATACCAGAATCACGACAGGTTCGTTTTCAAGCATCTACCACTGGAGGGCGAAAACAAAAGAAAAAGAAACATTACTTTACCCTCAAGGGATATTGATTAAATATTGATTGTAGTGATACGGCAACATTCATCAACATTTTGCACCTTTCTGAATTCTTCACAATAGTATAGATGCAAAGATTTACTCGTCTGTAAACGTATTTTGAGGTTGCCGAAAGCAATGGTGAAAAGTATAGAGACTAGTTAAGTGTTCGTTTTCTTTTTCCTTCTGTTTTTAATTTAATCAGTTAATTAATATCTTGCTTTGATTCTATTTTGTTTAAGAAAAGACAAAAAAAAAAAAAAAACGAGAAAAATAAAACCTCAAAGCAAAAAAATAAAAAAAATCAATTCTTCCAATATCTGTTCATTCGATTTAAGTGATTACTTTGAAACTTTTCTATGAGTTGCCTGTAATATGATCTACAGGGCATGCGCAATACTCGCTAAAAGTATCTGCATCCGGATCCGGTCCTTTGAGATTTTCATTCCGTAAGAAGCAGACGTGTTTTCATTTAATCAAAATGTTGCGTTCATGACACGCTTCCATCGAATATGGCTTTATGAATAGAAAGAAAAGCCTGAAAAAAAAAAGAAATAAAAATGATGGAAGAAAAAAACTGTTGGTTGAAAAGGCGGAAAAAAGAAGTGAATTGAAAGGGAAAAGAAGAAATAAAGCTAGTGAATAAAAATGTTTCGAAAGAAAGAATAATTATGAGATGAGGAAAAGAAAATGTTGAAGAAGAGATGGAAAAAAAACACGAAAAAATGAATGTGATGTTAAATAAATAAGGAAGAGGAAGACAAAAAAAAAGGAGAAAAAAAAACCCGCAAAAGATGGCGGTGAAAAAATAAGAAGAGGAAGAAAAAGAAAGCAGAAATGAAAAAGTAAATGATGTGTTTGACAAGAAAAACTTGAAGAAGAGTTTAAGGAGAAAAACAGTTGAAAAAGAATGAGTATCAAGAAGAAAAAGACGAATGGCTGATTGAAAAAAAAGATGGTTAAAATGGATAACGAGAAGAAGAAGAAGAAGAAGAAGAAGAAGAAGAAGGACAAGAAAGGATGAAAAAGGAAAGAGAATAATTATGGAGAGAAGAAGAAGAAGAAGAAGAAGAAGAAGAAGAAGGGCAAGAAAGGATGAAAAAGGAAAGAGAATAATTATGGAGAGAAGAAGAAGAAGAAGAAGAAGAAGAAGAAGAAGAACAACAACTACAACAACAACAACAAGACAAAGAAGAAGACGAAGATGAAAAAGAAGGAGAAAAGAAGTAAAAGCAAAACAAGACAGCGTAGAAGCCCACCGCCACCATCAACAACAATAACAACGAAAAACAACGATTGAAGAAGAAGCAGAGAAGAAGAAGAAGAAGAAGAAGAAGAATAGGAAAAAGGACGTCATCATCATCAATAAAATCAACAACGAAAAACAACAATTAGGGAAAAGCATACACACACACACACACACACACACACACACATATATATAGTTATATATATATATATATACATATATATATATAGTTATATATATATATATATATATATTATATATATATATATATATATATATATATATATATATATATATATATATATATATATATATATATATATATATAGAGAGAGAGAGAGAGAGAGAGACTGAAATAGAACAAGAAGAAGAGGAAGAAGAAAATTAGACATCATCAACAATAACAATAACAATGAAAAACAACAAGAAAAAGATAACTTGGAGAATAAGGAAGAAAGTGAAGGAACACGAGACTAATAGAATGAATTATTATTTCAAACACGAATGAAAATAAAGTCTGCAATTTCGAAAAGCAAAAGACCGAAAACAAAGAAATAATTACTTTTTTTCCCTTCATTAATTTTTTTTTTTTCTTCATTCTGTTTTGAAATGTTCTTCACAACTGTGTCAATAACAACGTCTGTTAAAATCGTTTTCATTTCGTAACACGCTTCGGACGGCAGACACGATACTCTATCGCGGCGGACAATTTTCTTTCACCCCCACCCTCCTCATTTTTATTAGGACAATGAAGCTAAAAATCTATTTGCATTGTTGACTGTTATTTCCTATTCATTTGCGCATGCGTCGTACCAATCTGCCTGAAATAAAAATGGACGCACTTTGCTTGAAAGCACGAACGATCAGGAGAAGTTGTTATTGAAATTCTGAAAAGTTCTAAGCGTGTTTCTTTCAAAGATGATAGCAATCGGTGTAAATAAGTAATGGGGAAGGGGCGTTGTAAAAAATACCTGTTGCAGTAATTGGTAAAAACATACAATATATATATATATATATATATATATATATATATATATATATATATATATATATATATATATATGAATAAATGTTGAAAAATTCTCGGTCCGACAACTTCTCATATTATTCGATATTATTGAATTTTCCATGGCGAAGGCATTCTGAGACTTTCTCTCAAGCCGTGAATTAATCACCACTGCCTGGTATATAATTTAAATTGCTCTTTATATATAGCTCTTGAAAATATATTTACAAATGAGCACTGTTGAATGGAAAGTTTATTCTAAAAAAAACGGTCACCTGCGTAAGTGCGAAGCTCTTCAGTAAAATGAATAGAGCACTACGGCTGCTTGGCGTTTGTTGAAGTTTGTAAAAAAAAATATGAGGGATTTGGCTAACTTGTATTGTCGAGTGAAGATGGCTCAGTGGTAGAAGCTCTGACTGACACCAAATCGGTTGGGTTTCGATCTGGGCTTGCCGCACTGAGGAGCTGCGAAAGAGTACTGTCTGCGAATGGTATATATATATATATATATTCTATGCGCGGTACTTACTAGAAAGCGCTCAATATCAGAGATAGAGCTAACGTAATTGGTTGGATTGATGTGAGTTTGTGACCCTGAGTTTCAGGCTTTTGCGATCGTCAGAAACCCAGGGTCACAAACTCGCATTAATCCAACCATATATATGTATGCATGTATTACTATGAAGCAATCATACAATGAATAAATTAATAAGGTTAATGTACTAAATGGCGTATTCACTTCGCTAACAAATTTAAAGAGTATGATGCAAACCTCCTTTTTAGATGTTCCATAAATATGCTAGTACTTTCGATATGTCATCCTATCGTCATCAGGCATGGATTTATGCAATAGAAAATAAGTGTAATACGCGTCGAAATATGTTTTATAAAGTGCGTTATTTTTAACAGTTACAAAATTGTGGAGCGTGCAGTCGGAACGCTAAGGTTAAATATTGAAAATTTAAGTGAGACCTTCTTTTGAATTTACTAATATGGCAATTCAAAAACGCACTCACTTAATATAACAGGAACGAACTTATCTTCAAGTGTAGACACAAGAACAAATTTAAAATCCCCTAAAAGCATTGATTTTGGAGAATATCCACTTGAAGTGTTGATTCTGTTTTATATGAGTACTAATATGTATACATATATCTATTCACATTTTTGTATATGATCATTTATGTGATTTCTCTGCCTACATCAGTTAATTATTAATTATTTTTATATCAATTTTTGATAATTTTACGTTAATTATTTTTATCCTTATCTATATAATAGCAGCATGGCCCGGCGTTGCCCGTGCTTGATTCAAAAATAGTACGACTAATACAGCAATTGCTATCACTTGACTTAAAATATTTTTGCCCGTCATTGCCTTTAGAGGAGTGACCTTTGCCGTGCTGATGTTGTTACATGTCTTACTTCTTGCCTATATCACACTGCCACCTTTTTCTAAGCTCTATAGTAAACATTAAATCTGTTACGAAAAATGTGACGTCGTCCCCCGGTCGCAGCGCCAACTGTGACGTTCTATCCTGATCTACCTCGCCGCCAGTTGTGACGTCCCCAAACAGCACCAATTGTGACGTCCTCGGCGCGGCGCCAGCTGTTCGCTCCTCGCTGCTCCGTTCGGGTGTCGCTGCTCCAAACGTGACGTCCGCCTGTCGCGTCAGTTGTGTTGTCTCGTCCTGTGACGACCAACTGGCTTGGTATCGGTCGCGGCACCCAAATGTGACGTTCTAACCTTTTGGTGATTCGGGTGGGTATCTGGTTAGATTTGATATCAGCCGTTCCCAACTCGCTTCCAACGCCTGGTTACCAAGGTAACTGCATTGATCTCCAGTCTGCCTACCCACGTTGTGAATTGATCTTAGGCAGACGAGATCAAACAGTGGTTGGGGCCGTAATGCAAACTGAGTTCAACAGGGGTGACACTACACAAAATATGCATAAAATAAAATAAAATGAAAACTCAAAAAGTTCAGAGTATCAAAGAAAAAGGTAACAAACTTTATGTCTAGTTGTTCGATACATAGGACTGCATCTATCTCCCGACCCGTTCTGTGGATTGTGACACGTCGTTTTCCGTTAGGCAAGTTTTTTATCGCTTCAAATTGTTTGCTCTCTAAGAAATTGGCGTTTCGGTGTGTCTTTGGACGAAAGTCGAAAAAAAACTTATTTCGGTGGTCTGGTTCTGAGTCGCTCTTCAAAATAATTGTTCTTGGGTTGAAGAGGAGTCCGGAATTTTTGTGAATCTTGGTCAGCTATCTGCGAGGCGGCTTCAACTCTGAAACTCAACTCTCCGCTGGAGCCCAAACTCTCTGATTTCTGCCTGTTGGGGCCTCGCTTTTATTAACGCCGACCAAAACCGGGGTGGGTCTGTCGGCGTCGGGGGGGTCCTCGATAATTCTAAATACATATCCACCTCTTTTTATTTCTGGTTAGGGATTTTCCACTCTTTTCCATTTTTTGGGAACCTTTCCTCACTCCCACTTTCTCACCATACATCTGAGGGGCGTGAACTGCCCTCCCACTTCCTCGTAGCAGCTTCTCATACTTATACTCTGGATGAGGCGTCGACAGCCTTCTTCGTGCGTCACGTGATCACCACTCAAATGAGGTCTTAGTCGGGTATCTTTTCCTCCTCCTTCGTGCGTCACGTGATCACCACTTGACCAATGATGTTTTAGTCGGCGTGAACGAATCCGCAGCTTTGTTTCGGGAAAAAAAAATATCTTGCTTAACTAAAAAAAAAAATTATCTCTTCTCTTTCCCTTTTCTTCCGCTTTAATCGCCGTTATCATTTTTCTAGCCGCAAACGGACAATATGACAACTCTTGATCTACACGTGGTTTTTGTCAGGTATTTTATCGCTAATTATCAAAATGGGTGGTCTTCTTAACACGGCCTCAAAAAAGAAATATCTCTAAAGTTTCAGTCAGTCTGTCGCCTCCAAGGAAGAAGAAAAAACACTCCTGGGTCTCCATTCATTTTCCTTCGGTACATATTTCTGATAACATAATTTTATTTTCGCAGGCCAAAGTTGTTTCGCCGAAAAAAATCGGTCAGCGGACACGGTTTGTGTGGCTTTTAATTTTTCATATCTACCCAAAGTCCTGTAGTTACACCTGTGTTTTGTCAATTATCAAAATTAACGTTTTCAATTGAATTTTTCGTTGGCCAGTCGAGCAGCCGTTTTGTTTACGTACTCCTAGATAACACAGCCGTTATCAAAACACATCTGTTTCTTTCTTTATTTCCCTTTCTTCTTACCCAGAATTTCCCTGTCATTGTAATGACACCCTTTCGCCATCGTTACTTATCAATATATCCATTGTCTCTTAGCCGTGTGTGTGTTCTGCTGATCACCCACGATTCGTCTCGCCTTTCTTTCTGTCTTCTTTTCTTTCTTTTCCTTTCTCTGCCTCGTAAATGGTGCCACAAAAAGAACTAAACAAAATAAACACAATACGATCAGCTTTAAAAAAACCGGAAAAAACATTTTTAAGGGTTGACCGATTGTCGATTTGCACTCTGTTTGGGGGTGCTCAGAGTTGAAACTTCACATGATGACTCCGAATGGCCTCTTCATAAATCCGTTCGGTTTTCGCTAAAAACCGACATGCGGTTCAGACGCAATCTGGGCGTATCGGTTTTTGGGTTTTATCGATTTTTCGCGCTGTTTAGGGGTCCGTGGTCATGAAACTTCTGGGCAACACTTCTAATGGCAGACTCTAAGAGGGTGTCAAATTTGGTTGAAATGCGATCATTCCTTCTGTAAGCAGAATTTTTTCGATTATCGATTTTTTGGAACCTGATTCCGAACTCAAAAATCGGGCTCCGTCATGTCCTTACGGCAGCCATTTGCAAACTTGTGTTGAAAACCGCATCGAAATCGGGTGAGAAATGCGGCCTGGGCGAGGTAACAACGCCCACGACAGACACACAGACAGACAACATGAGAAATATAGATAGTAGATTTTTAAGTTGTTCTCTATTTATCTCTTGACTTATTTAATTATTTAATTAATTTTTGTATTATTTAAATTTTTTATTTTATTTAAATTAATTTATTTTATTGATGTCGGATATTATTATCATCATTATTATTATTAATTTGAAATTGTGATGTTTATAATGCGATGATGAGTTTTTTGCTGTCTGAAATGACATGTCTTTTAGACATATTACAGTACCTGTTTTAATTCTTATTACCCCCCCCCACTTAGGCTGTATATTGAACTTGTTCAACCCTTTAAGGAAATATTTATTTCTAGGTCAACCTATCGGCTCATATTTAATTCTTCCTTCTTTTCTTTCTTTTCTTTCCCGCTATCTATCACTTTTGTCTAACCTTCTTCCTCTCTTCCTCCTCCTCCCTCCCCCTCTCTCTCTCTCTCTCTTCCTCTTTTCCCCAAAATTAAAAGAAAAGAATCTTATATTGATTTTTTTTTCTTTCTTCCTCTTTTTTTATGAAAGTTTTTCCTTTTCCTTTCTTTTTTTTCTCCCCCTTTTCCTTTTGTCTGGAAAAACTGATTTCATTTCTAAAAAAAACCCCCCCAAAAACCCCCAAAAAACTTAGGTCTGAAGAGGTGAATAATTAAATATATTCATGAAATGTTAACCAAAATGGATTTTTAAGGATATATTTTATTATAATATTATTTTTATTTCCTTTGATTTCTGGCGTTTACACATTTTTTTCCGGGTCCCGCCCAGGGACCTAAGGTTAGAAATGGCGTCATGACACTTTCCACTGACAAAAAAAAAAAAAATTAAATTACATAGATAAAGCCCTTTGTAAGGTGTGGACTGTACTTGTCAGAACAATTTTTTGTATCTCCTTGAGGCATGGACTTCCAGGAATCCCTTCAATTAGTCTACTGCAATATTTTCCAACCAGTCCTAGGGCTCCACCTACAAATAGGGATTGTTGATGTTCCCATATGCCACATTTTCGAGATTTCTATTTCAAGGTCCTTGTATTTTGACAACTTTTGAATATCTTCAAAGATACATTGTAAGTCAGCAGGGACTGCCATATCAATCAGGAGGCACCGTTTTTGTTTGTGGTCTTTAATAACAATATCTGTGCGGTTGGCCTTGATTGTTCTGTCAGTGTGTATTGTGTAGTCCCATAGAATTGTAACAGGTCCTATCTCCGTAACCGGGTCTGGTTGGTGTTCATACCAGTTTTTTCAGATTCCTTCCCGTAGAAGTTGCAGATTTTCCAGTGCAGATATTGGCCCACTCTGTCATGCCGGGTTTTATACTCAGTGGGTGCCAATATCGTACAACCTGATACAAGATGATCAATCGTTTCTGGATATTTATCACAGAATCTGCATTTTGGGCTGACACAATATTTTAGTATATGTGCTTGATAATTCCTAGTTAGCAAGCATTGGTCCTGCGCAGCAAGGATAAAACCTTCAGTTTCCGCTTTCTACCCTGCACTACGCAGCCACTGATGGGTACGGGTTTTGTCTACGTCAGCCTGTTTGGTACGGGCAGAGTATTAGCCATGAAGCGGTTTATCTTGACATCGCTTCTGTATCTGGTCGGTTGCATTCGTCTTTGCTGTCTTTTTTAGGTATTTTGCAGTTTCAGCCCGTGTATTGTGCTGTAGTTGCATCTCTACGCCCATTTGAAACTCCATTTTGAATTTGTTGGTTTCTTTCATTACGGAGTAAAGACGCTTAGTACTTTCATGTTCCTTGACGCATACCATCATCCAGTCTTCTGTACTTTCCAAATATCTTTGGAGGCCAATTGTTGTAGTTTTGTAGGACAGTTCTAGTTGAACTAATCCTCTGCCTCCTTCAGATCTGGGCACATACA
>CAHIKZ030000667.1:360000-362500 GCA_903632075.3 Acanthosepion pharaonis | reverse complement strand
GCCGCAGAGAGTTGCTCTCGAGAAGTTGAGCGTCAGACATTCTAATGGACGGAAGGGAAGGCTCTCTGTGGTGATTAATAGAGAGCAGTTTTGTCTTAGAAGTGTTGAAGTTGACCAGCCAATTTATGCCCCAGTTCACAATCGATTGGAGGTTCTTTTCGAGACGCACGGCCAGGTGAGTTTTGTCAGCGAGACTAGATTTGTTTTTGAGGCAGGAATAAATTGTTTTGCTGAAGGTTCAGAAAATAATTGATCTGATGTCCAATGATAGAATTAGATTCTATTTGACTGTTTAGCTGTGGATAAAAAGCTATAAAACGGTCCAAATTTCTAAACAATTATGAAACACAAGCTTATCAACTTATCAAATTCCATCAAGTTTTACCAATTTTTATCTATCATCGATTTTGTTTCAACCCCACAACATTACGTGGGCACAATCAAATTTTACCGTATTTATGCTACAGCCGGCATCTTTCTTTCTCGCACCGGTCTTCTTGCATATTCTCTTGCATTACAATGTAACATTATTTTGCATCCATCACTAAAAAAATACCTTTGCTACCATCCCAATATCGGACATACGTTAGCGTTTAGTAGAAGTTGTAAACAGTGAGACCTCTTTTGTTAATCGAGTGAAACGCTTAAATTTATGTTGTTTGGGCACCAGGAAAAAAAGTTCATCCGAGCAGTTGCCATGAAAATATTTATGGAAAAGCCAGAGAGAAGCCACGCCATGTGGGTGAAAACGTGACAAGCGACGCAATGCTTGGTCAGGATCAATTGCATAACAGACCCTCCTCTGGATTTTGTCAAGAATCTCTAGATGCACACAAGGAGCACCAGATATATATATATATATATATATATATATATATATATATGAATAAAAATGACAATAGGAAAACTGGTAATTGCTGACGCGTTTCGTCCAATGTGGACTTTATCAAAGCAAAATACGAAAATGAAATTAAATGAACAAAGTAACTAATAAAAACAAAAACAGAATGTTCCTAGCAACTGGAATGTAGAGAAACGGCTATTTTCATATTGTTAACCGAAAATAACGAACGTGAGTATTTGTCCCGTGTGGAGAATATTGTCATTATATCTGTGTTCTTTTGACCATTTCAATTCTATATTCCGATATTTTTTGCTTAATAATTTTTTTTCTGTTATACGAATTGTTTTCCATAATATTCTGCGGGCTATATAAACTAAAACAACATTGTTAAGACTGCATTCGGTCGTCGCTTGTCTGACTATTAATTCTGTATTGCATATCGTGACTCTCGTAAGGTTTCGTTTATCTTTCTAAGTCCTGTGTATGACGATAAACTACATCCGGCATCCAATCGGCAGATTAGAGGTTTCGAGAAGCGTACAGCCACTTCTTCATTGTTGTTGTTCCTAGGTAAAACTTGATCCGCGGTGTTAGCATTTAAAGCAGTTCTGAGTATGACGATAAACTACCTACGGCAGCTTAGATTCTCATCGGGAGATTCGAGGTTACTAAAAGCTTGAAACCATATCTTAATTGCAGTTTTGCCCAGGTCTACTCTGACCCGGGGATTGGTGTAGCGCCTGTTAACAACCCAAGGGCAAATAATGAAATCCCAAAACAAAACAATACACTATGAAATTGTAAGAATTCATTTTTATAGTAAAAATACCAGCAATACATTTTTAGATAAAACAATTACCAACAATACAATAAAAATACCAGTATACCAAAATAAATATTTGTAGTAAAATCCCAACACTATATATTTATAATAAAACGATTAATAATATATATTTATAGCAATATTATCAACAGTACTTATTTATAGTAAAGTGACCATCAACACATTTTATCTGTAATTGAAAACATATGTTTGCGTTTAGTAGATGATGCGGCTGTATCTAGCTAGTTAAGTTGTAAACAGTGAGACCTCTTTGCTAATCGAGTGAAACGTTAAAATTTATGTTGTTTGGGCACCAGGAAAAAAAGTTCATCCGAGCAGTTGCCATGAAAATATTTATGGAAAAGCCAGAGAGAAGCCACGTCATGTGGGTGAAAACGTGACAAGGATCGATTGCATAACAGACCCTCCTCTGGATTTTGTCAAGAATCTCTAGATGCACATAAGGAGCACCATATATATATATATATATATATATATATATATATGAATAAAAATGACAATAGGAGAACTAGTAATTGCTGACACGTTTCGTCCAATGTGGACTTTATCAAAGCGAAATACGAAAGGAATTTAATTGAACAAGGTAAGTAATAAAAAAAAAAACGAATATTCCTAGCAACTGGAATGTAGAGAAACGTTATTTTCATATTGTTAACTGAAAATAACGTGAGTATTTGTCCCGTGTGGAGAATATTGTCATTATATCTGTGTTGATGTATTCAACCATTTTCTTGTGATTTTATGAATCTGTTGTGTACATTTGTTTGTGAGAGCAGTAATTTTGTTAAGCAAGGTGAAATGGGGAAAAAACC
>CAHIKZ030000667.1:317500-355000 GCA_903632075.3 Acanthosepion pharaonis | reverse complement strand
TGAGACAGGGTCTTCTTAGAATCAGTCATTCGGATATTTTTCTTAATATTTGTTGTCTTTAACAAAACACTTCGAAAAATCTAAGGGCAGAAGACGCAAAATTAAGAGTTATTGGAGATAGAACATACAGGTAACGCAAGTGTCATCGACGCAGTCAGTGGAATCCAGAAATTAAGTTCAAAGTTCCACCTAAATTTTTGCGATTACCCGGATCGATATATTCTGGGAATTTCAAAACAAAATCCTTTATTTAATCTACGGGAGTAGACTGTTCTCGTTCCATTGCCCATGTCTAGAGATATCTCGTCTAGTTCTTATTTTTAGTACTGCTCAGATATTGCTCGCCCTGTAGGTTACCCTGATCGATATATTCAGGGAATTCCAAACTGAACACTTTATTTAATCTACGGTGGTAGACTTTTCTCGTTCCACTGGCCATGTCTCGGGATATCGCGTCTAGTTTTTATTTTTATTTTTTTTTTAGTCATGTTAAATGATTGCTCGCCGCGTTTCCACTGATGGTTTTAAATGTTTATATATATATATATATATATATATATATATATATATATATATATATATATAGTTATATGGCAGGGAAGCTTTGATGGAGTAATGGCTAGAGGCTGCGAACCGAGTTCGAAATCCAGTCGAGTTCGTTGAATAATGCCTTGTCCAGTCGAGTTCATCACTTACGTGAATGTTATGTTTCTCCTGAGAAAGTTATGAATCATTCTCGAGGCTAAATGGTTACGGGTTTCGTGAGCCACAACAATTTTTTATACCAGATTCTTTTAGACCACAAGCCAAAGTGGTTACGTGTCTTGTAATCATCAGCCATTTTTAACACCAGATTCTCTTAGATCGTAGGCTGAAAGGGTTACAAGTCTTGTAATGGTCAGCCATTTTTAATACCAGATTTTCTTAGATCGTAGGCTAAAAGGGTTACAAATCTTGTAATCGTCAGCCATTTTTAATACCAGGTTCTCTTAGATAGTAGGCTAAAATGGTTACAAATCTTGTAATCGTCAGCCATTTTTAATACCAGATTCTCTTAGATCGTAGGCTAAAATGGTTACAAATCTTGTAATCGTCAGCCATTTTTAATATCAGGTTCTCTTAGATCGTAGGCTAAAATGGTTACAAATCTTGTAATCTTCAGCCATTTTCAATACCAGTTTCTCTTAGATCGTAGGCTAAAATGGTTACAAGTCTTGTAATAGTCAGCAAATTTAATTCCAGATTCTCTTAGATCGTAGGCTAAAAGACTTACAAGTCTTGTAATGGTCAGCCATTTTTAATACCAGATTCTCTTAAATCGTAGGCTAAAAGGGATTACAAGGCTTGTAATGGTCAGCCATTTTTAATACCAGTTCTTTTAGATCGTAGGCTAAAAGATTTACAAGTCTTGTAATGGTCAGCCATTTTTAATACCAGATTCTCTTAGATCGTAGGCTAAAAGGGATTACAAGTCTTGTAATGGTCAGCCATTTTTAATACCAGATTCTCTTAGATCGTAGACTAAAAGGGATTACAAGGCTTGTAATGGTCAGCCATTTTTAATACCAGATTCTCTTAGATCGTAGGCTAAAAGACTTACAAGACTTGTAATTGTCAGCCATTTTTATTACCAGATTCTCTTAGATCGTAGGCTAAAAGGGTTACAAGTCTTGTAATGGTCAGCCATTTTTAATAGCAGATTCTTTTAGATCGTACGCTAATAGGTTAAGCATCTCGTGATCTTCAACCATTTTTAATACCTCGTTGTCGTAGAACGTAGGCTTAAAGAGTTACAAGTCAGCCAATTTTAATACCAGATTCTCTTAGACCGTAGACTAACAGGTAACATGTCTCGTTATCCTTAATCATTTTTCTTACTAGATTCTCTTAGAACGTACGCAAAAAGTGTTAAGGGTTAATCTTCAGCCATTTTAAAAATCCAGTTTCTTTCAGAACTTTACTCTCTGCATTGATTCTTTATTTTTTTCTAAAAAAAAAATACGATTGTTTCTAGCGAAAAAATAATGGAGTGATTCCCTGGTGTTGTCAATATGCTTTAAACGAGTGATTCCCTTCTCTTAAATTGGTTGGAACGGCCAGCCATCCTTTTTAGCCAGAAGCTTGGATTGTTGAAAAGAATTGACGAAATTCAGACCTTTCACAAGTCCAAGTGTGTGAAAATGAATGCGCTATATTAGCCAAGGATTTGAACTAGACTTGCTGCCTTGTACCATGTTTAAATGATCTTGATAGATAGCAAGAAATATTTACAGTTTTAGAAGATATAAAAGTACTTAATTCTACTTTCATCTTTTTGTAGCTTTTATAAACAGGGTTGTAGCAGTAGTAGGAGTAGGTTCCAATCGAGCTGTTTATTCCTTGTGGAACCGGCTCCCATCGGGATATTTTCCCGATTACTACAACCTTAACCTGTTCAAAGCTAGGGTTAACTGTTATCTTCCAATCCTATACAAACAAATGACCTCCAAACGTAACCCTCCACCTCGAGTGGTTCCGGGACCTTGTAAAGGGTGGACCTCCATACAAACGAGGGAGATTAGGTTTGTTTACCGGTGAAAAGACAGATTAAAGAAAATGCTTGAAGCAAAATTCGAATTCCTGTTCAATATCTCGACAGTTTTCTGCTGCATTTGACAAAATATTTTCGTTTCCTTCTTTTTTTTTTTATTTTCATTCCTTTTTACTTTCTTTTTTTTTTCATTTTCTTCTTTTCTTTCCCCCTCTGACTGCAGTTTTTTCCTTCCTTTTTTTTCTTTCATTGGATTGAAGGATTTCGTCTTTCATTCAATCATTTTTTTCTTTCTTTCTTTCTTTCTGTCTTTCTTTCTTTCTTTCTTTTTTTCATTTTTAAATCGGGCTTTTTATTTATTTTATTTCGAAGATTTAAAAAAGTAAACGAAAATTGAAAATGAAGGAAATTCCATTTTTTCGTTCTTTTTTTAATTTCTGTTTTTTTATTCATTCGTTCATTCTTTCATTATTACGGTCATTCATTTTTTATTTTTTATTTTTGCGTTTTATTTCATTCTTTAATTCTTTTTTTTCCTTCTTCTTTTGTTTCTCTCATTAATTTATATTTTTTTTCCTTCTTTTATATTCGGTTTTTCTTTTTCTTTTTTTAATTCGTATTTTTCATTTAATTATTCCTTTTTATTACGATCTTTTATTTGTTTTTTTTTTTTTTTTAGCCTTTTCTTTTTTTGATTTCGGATTTTTCATTCATTTTTTATTACTGCCTTTCATTCATTCATTCTTTTTTTATAATATTGGCATTATCATTCTTTTCTTTTCTTGCTCTCTCTGTTCGCTTTCTTTCTTTCTTTCTTTCTTTCTTTATTCGTCTTTTATATTGTTTCTTTATTTCCTTAACATATTGATTTTCCCGACTTCTTTCTTTCTTTCTTTGTTCATAATTTTATTTTTTCTTTCATGTTATTTTCCTTTCGATTCTTTTTTCTTTCAATATTCTGTTATTTTCTTTATCTTTTTTCACGCAAGTCCTTCCTTCCTTCCTTCCTTCATTCCTTCATTCATTCATTCATTCATTCATTCATTCCTTCCTCCCTTCATTCATTCCTTCATTCATTCCTTCCTTCCTTCCTTCCTTCCTTCATTCATTCATTCATTCCTTCCTTCCTTCTTTCATTCATTCATTCCTTCTTTCCTTCCTTCCTTCCTTACTTCATTCATTCATTCTTTCATTCATTCCTTCTTTCCTTCCTTCCTTCTTTCCTTCTTTCCTTCCTTCCTTCATTCATTCCTTCCTTCATTCATTCCTTCCTTCTTTCATTCCTTCCTTCCTTTCTTCCTTACTTCATTCATTCCTTCATTCATTCCTTCTTTCCTTCCTTCCTTCCTTCTTTCCTTCCTTCATTCCTTCCTTCCTTCCTTCCTTCATTCATTCCTTCCTTCATTCATTCCTTCCTTCTTTCATTCCTTCCTTCCTTTCTTCCTTCCTTCCTTCCTTCTTTCCTTCTTTCCTTCCTTCCTTCCTTCTTTCCTTCTTTCCTTCCTTCCTTCCTTCCTTCATTCATTCATTCCTTCCTTCTTTCATTCATTCATTCCTTCTTTCCTTCCTTCCTTCCTTCCTTCCTTTCTTCCTTCCTTCATTCCTTCTTTCCTTCATTCATTCCTTCCTTCATCCATTCCTTCCTTCTTTCATTCCTTCCTTCCTTTCTTCCTTCCTTCCTCCTTTCCTTCTTTCTTTCCTTCCTTCCTTCCTTCATTCATTCCTTCTTTCATTCATTCATTCCTTCTTTCCTTCCTTCCTTCCTTCCTTCATTCCTTCTTTCCTTCTTTCCTTCCTTCATTCATTCATTCCTTCCTTCTTTCATTCATTCATTCCTTCTTTCCTTCCTTCCTTCCTTCCTTACTTCATTCATTCATTCTTTCATTCATTCCTTCTTTCCTTCCTTCCTTCATTCATTCATTCATTCATTCATTCATTCCTTCCTATCTTTTACCCTTTTTTCATTCGTGTTTGTTCTTATTTATTTATTTTTTTGTCTTTTATATTCTTTTCGGCGTTCTGTCTTTCTTTCATGTCTTTCTTTCTTTCTTTCTTTCTTTCTTTCTTTCATTTCTTTCTTTCTTTCTTTTCTTTCCTTCTTTCTTTACCAATTTTTATGTTCAGTTTTTCTTTCATTCTATTCTGGACTCTTTTCTTTCTTTCTTTCTTTCTTTCTTTCTTTCTTTCTTTCTTTTATGTTCGGTTTTTCTTTCTTTTTTTCCTCTGTTCACATAATTTCTTTCTTTACCAATCTTTTATTTTCTATTTCTCTTACTTTTTTCTTTCTTTTTTTCTTTCGTTATTTATATCTTTCTTTCTTTGTTCTCATAATTTATTTCTTTACCCATCTTTTATAGTCTTTTCGGCGTTCTTTCTTTCTTTCTTTCTTTCTTTCTTTCTGTCGGATTTTTCATTTATTTATTCGCTCATACTTTTTTGATTTCGCTCTTTTAATTTTCTTTCTTTTTTCCTTTAATTTTATTTTTATTTCGGGTTTATCATTCACACGTTTGTTTTTTAAATGTTGTTTTTTTTTCTTTCTTTTTTATTTTTCATTCTTCTTTCTTTCATTCGTTCATTCATTTATTCATTCATTCTGTTCAATCCTGTCACAGTATTATAGCAATCGTCCTTCCTTCTGTTCTTTCTTAACTCGTATATTTCGCCTTTGGCTAAAGTCCAGAATGTAGACATCTTGTTTAATAGACAATCTCAGTCTCGTAATATCTCGTGTTATCTGTCCCGAGGGAAGTAAAATCCGGTTTGGATGGACGTCAGCAACTTCCGTTTACCAATGTAAGATCCAACCCAATATTTCAATGTCCGTCATCAAAAGTAGCCCAAAGCAGACACGGGACTTATCATAGTCCGATTTTCGATGGGACCTTTCATTAGGGAACACATTACGTTCAGGTCAAAGGTCATGTTGGATTTGTCTTTTAACTTAGATCGACATCTGAACTCTTGATTTGGGAGACAGATGGATCCGAAGCGAAGAGAAATGGACAGACTCCGAAAAGAAATGATAAGTATTAATAGATAGATAGATAGATAGATAGATAGATAGATAGATAGATAGATAGATAGATAAGAATAGACTGAAATAGACAGACAGATAGATATGAACAGAATAAGATAGATAGATAGATAGATAGATAGATAGATAGATAGATAGATAGATAGATACCAATTGACTGAGATAGATAGATAGATAGATAGATAGATAGATAGATAGATAGATACCAACTGAGATAGATAGATAGATAGATAGATAGATAGATAGATAGATAGATAGATAAGAACAGACTGAAATAGACAGATAGATATGAACAGAATAAGATAGATAGATGGATAGATGGATGGATAGATACCAACTGAGATAGATAGATAGATAGATGGATAGATAGATAGATAGATAGATAGATGGATAGAAAATGAACAGACCTGGCTAGATAGATAGATAGATAGATAGATAGATAGATAGATAGATAGATAGATGGATAGATAGAAAATGAACAGACCTGGCTAGATAGATAGATAGATAAATAGATAGATAGATAATGAACAGAACTGGGTAGATAGATAGATAGATAGATAGATAGATAGATAAACATGTACAGACTGAGATATGTCACGTTCACGAGGCAGAGAGAGAGAGAGAGAGAGAGAGAGAGAGAGAGAAAATGGAAGTCTGTTATAGATAGATAGATAGATAGATAGATAGATAATGAACAGACCTGGCTAGATAGATCGATAGATAAATAGATTGATAGATAATGAACAGAACTGGCTAGATAGATAGATAGATAGATATGAACAAAGAAACATATGGACAGAATGAGATAGATAGATATGAACAGAGACAATCGAGCAAACTGAATGGGTGTGTGCATATATATATATATATATATATATATATATATATATATATATATATATATAGCCACTCAGTTCCTTGGAGCCGACAGCCAGACACCTCCACATATGATTTGATGATAGCACTGAGGGTTTTGTGAAGTACCATCCACACTTTTTGAAGGGCCGAATACAGAGACCTGGTGCACTACGTGCTACAACGTCCCCAAACAACCCTCCGCAGGTTTTGAATTCGGAGTTGTTCTTCTCCTAGACCAGTTGCCATCCAAGGCTATAGAACCTAGTCATAGATGGTGGGGAGAAGAGGAGGATACATAACTTTCCCAAGCACGTAAGTGAATATAATGGATTCGACTGGAATTCGAACTCGGCTCTCCGATTCCTCAATTCGAGCAGCTCCCCATTACTACTCCTTTATATATATATATATATATATATATGTATATATATATTTCTGAGATGAGGTATTATGTAAATTATTTACATTATTCGGACTATTATCCACATCTTTGTCGCCATATTTATTACAACGTTTCGGCCCTTCAGTATCTGTCTATATTTCTGAGATGAGGTATTAAGTACATTATTTACATTATTCGGACTATTGTCCTCATCTTTGTCGCCATATGTATCCCAAAGTTTCGGCCGTTGTACGCTCCGGCCATCTTCAGGTGGTTGGAATGATGACATTAGGTTTATAATAACCAGAAATTCATACCCAGATGTCCTCAATGACACATGGCACATTGGATAAAGGCGTTGGTTAGATCCAGTGACAGGACCCAAAGAGAGTGAGTTCAATACCCGGCAGTGGAGAACTTTCAGAGGGAAAATTAACAGGAGATAATTGATAACTGACATCAATCAAACATGGCACGTGGAACTAGAACAGTCTATCCCAGTGAGCGAAATAAAGGGTTCGACATTCCAAACACCTGAATAGCGTACAACGGGCGAAACGTGATAAATATGGCGACAAAGATGAGAACACATTATATGTAAATAATATATATATATATATATATATATATATATATATATATATATATAAAATAAAAGACAGTTGGAAAAAGTCTTAGATTTTGCCGACGCGTTTCGTCTTCCGACATTTTCAAGGCAAAAATGAAATGTCTTTGTTGTTATAGTTACATTTAAAAAATCCAAATTCTGTCTAAGCCTTTTTCTGGTTAATCTAAATTTCTTTTATATTAAGAGATTTTTTTCCCTGTCGACGAAGACGAAACGCGTCTACAAAATCTAAGATTTATATATATATATATATATATAAATAAATATATATATATATATATATATATATATATATATAATAGATCAAATACAGCAAATAATTATTATATTTTCTACTTATACTTTATTTTTATGTATCCTCTTTTTTGTGATATGAACGAACATCCGTTGCCACTTCTTGATGTCAGTGAATACTCACTGTCACTTTCTTAATGCTCGTTGTAGTAGAGACTTTGTAATCGCAGATACAACTATAGTAACGCCGTTGAACAATACTGGTGTCAGACACCTTCGAATAACACTCGCAGAAATAGCGATCATTTGGGCATCAAGTGGCTTCCTATATGTGCGTTTTCTCTATGGTCACGTGGTCCACTTAATTCAAAAATGGGATCGCTTGTGTTTACTCACTGGGGATCTATCTTCCATCTCAAGTGTTGGCAGTGACCCCTTCATTCTTATATAACAACTTATATGAGTACATGCTGAGTTCTTTAATTAAAACATGAATGTAAATAAATCGACGGATGCAGGTTCGATCCCTGTTGGAGAAAGCATATTTTCTACGAAATTTCTCGAACATTCTGACCGGTAAACATAATTAAGTAAGGCTTCAGGAAAGGTAACTAAGGTATGACGTTATCGAGAGTTTTTAAGGGTCAGATACAGAGACAGAGAGATGGTATTATTATTATTATTATTATCATTGTCATCATCATCATCATTCGATTTCTGCTATGGACACACTACCTACCAAGTCTGCGGAAAGACCTAAGGCAGGTCGTGGTGTGTTGTTATGGCCACATTTCATGTTAATTTTTTTTTTTTTTTTTTTTTTTTTTCCGATGAAGTTGCTAGCGTTACATAGACAAAGTTCTCCTTAGTGTGTGTGTTGTACTTAATAAGACAATTTTCTGTATGTCTCTTAAGCTGGGGGTTTCAGGATTCTTTCAATGTGTTGTTTTGTTCCATTTTTTATAATTCCAAGTGCACCTATTACCACTGGTATTATTCTTGTTTTCAATTTCCACATTTTTTTTCTATTTCAATTTCCAGGTCTTTGTATTTTGATAGTTTTTCAAATTCCTTGGTTGCTATGTTACAATCCGCTGGACAAGCCATATCAATTAGTAGGCAAGTTTTTTTCTTTCTGGTTTTTGACAATAATGTCCGGCCTATTTGCTTCAATTTTTCTGTCTGTGTGGATGGTATAATCCCATAGAATGGTGACATCTTCTATTTCTGTAACCGGCGCTGGCCGATGTTCATACCAGTGTTTGCTTACACATTTTCCAAAGTGTTTGCACATTGTCCAGTGTAAGTATTGCCCCACTCTATCGTGACGATTTTTTATATTCATTTGGGGCAAGTATAGAACATCCTGAGATTAGATGGTCTATTGTTTCTTGGTATTTGTCACAGAACCTGCATTTTGGATCCACATTATTATGTATGATATTTGCCTGAAAATTTCTAGTGAAAAAAGACTCTGGTCTTGCGCTGCAAGAATAAAGCCTTCAGTTTCAGACTTTAATCCAGATGCTCGTAACCATCGATGAGTATTAACTTTATCAACATTGGGTTTATTTGCACGTTCTGGATATTGGCCATGCAGAGGTTTGTCTTGCCAGCGTTGTTTCATCTGTTCAAGGGCTTTATCCTTGGCTTTCTTTTTCATATCTTTTGCTGCAATAGTTGGTTCTTGGCTTCTGTTTTGATTTACTACAGAATCTACTAAATGTAAATGTTGTTTGTATTTACTGCCTTCTTTTATTATTGAATATTTTTTCTTTCTGTTTTCATGTTGTTTCACTAATTTTATCATCCAGTCATTTGTTGTTTCCATGTAAGTTAGTAAGCCAATAGTTGTTGTCTTTATTATTATTATTATTATTATTATTATTATTATTATTATTATTATTATTATTATTATAACAATAGTGATAACTAGGTACATAGATATGAACAGATTTAGATAGATATGAAAATGAGATACATAGTTATGAACAGAATGAGGTCGATAGATATATAGATATGAAAAAGAAGGAGATAGATAGATAGATAGATAGATAGATGTGAAAAGAATGAGACAGATATGAACGGAATGAGAAAGATATGAACAGAATAAGATAGATAGATAGATAGATAGATAGATAGATAGATAGATAGATAGATAGATGTGAAAAGAATGTGATCGATAGATAGATATGAACAGATTGAGATAGATAGATAGATGTTAAAAGAATCAAATAGATAGATAGATAGATAGATAGATAGATAGATGTGATAAGAATGTGATCGATAGATAGATATGAACAGAATGAGATAGATCGATAGATAGATAGATAGATAGATAGATAGATAAAGAACAGACTCAGGTGGAAAGACAGACAGATAGATAGATAGATAGATAGATAGATAGATAGATAAACATGAACAGACTGAGAAATATCTACGGTCAGGAGGCCGAGAGAGGGAGAGGGGGAGAGACAAATGAATGTCTGTTATAGATAGATAGATAGATAGATAGGGAGGAACTGATATGAACTGTATGACATTGAGAGAAATGAACAGAAAGCGATCGATTCTTCCCTCTATGCCATTCTATTCCGATCTATTTGTCCCGTGTAGACAAATCCATACAACTCGACTGTCAAAATTTTAGGCAAAATACAATCTCCATTGTTCTTGTCATTTCTTAAATTTCAATAAATCATTCTTTCTATATTTTTTCTTGTCTTCTTCGAATTCTCTGCGGGCTTTTGTTCTTGACTGAACAATGGTTATGCCATGTTTGGCTGAGAGGAAAACCATATTCAGAAAAAAACTAGTCCAATAATGTCTTGGCACTTTAGTCTGCCATGAACAGTTACCGAAGAAGACTTTGTTGTTTCTGTAGTTGTTTTATATTGCCCCGGAGACAAGGCAAAGCAACCATTCGCAAAGATTTATAAATTGTATTTTTAAGTTCAGTCAATGCAAGGCACAAGAGCCAGTCAAGGTAGAATGTGATTGAACGAAGTGCGATGCATTGATATAAGTATCATCAATAAGATAGTTATGAACAGAATGAGGTATATATATATATATATATATATATATATATATATATATATAATGCACAAACATTAATATTCCCTGGTTATAATTTATTACATTGGAATCGTAATCACGATACAATTCTATATGATATATATATATATATATATATATATATATATATATATATATATATATATTATATATATATAATCTTTGTATCATATATATATATATATATATATATATATATATATATATATATCGATAATATTAGTGGTCAATATATATATATATATATATCTATCAATCTCTCTCTCTCTCTCTATATATATATATATATATATATATATATCGATAACATTAATGGTCAATATATATATATATATATATATATATATATATATATATATATATATATATATATATATATATATATATATATATATATATCGTAATCACGATCCAATTCTATATGATATATATATATATATATATATATATATATATATCGATAATATTAGTGGTCAATATATATATATATATATATATATATATATATATATATATATATATCGATAATATTAGTGGTCAGTATATATATATATATATGTATCTATCTATCTATCTATGTATATATATATGTATATATATATATATATATCGATAATATTAATGTTCAATATATATATATATATATATATATAATAATATTCAAACATTAATATTCCCTGGTTATAATTTATTACATGGGAATCGTAACCACGATCCAATTCATCAGACCTACAAATTTTATTTTGAAGTGAAATAAATTTAGAATAAATCTAATTTTAAATCTCGTCTATGATGTGACCCCCTTAAAATTGGCTTCAAAATTAGACCTTCAAAAGTCGCATGCTACGCGAGTATATACGCTAGATATAACAAATGTACCTATAAAGAAAGGATGATAGAAAATGAGGGATCAGTTTTGTATTGTTCTTTAGTATTGAACGCATCCCCCATTTCTTGGTCACTATATATGCTATCCATTTCTATAATCTAGACAGGATTTAAGTAACTTCCAAAAATATTCTTATAGTTTGTTTTGTTCTATATATCGTATATACTCGCGTATCATGCGACTTTTGAAGACCTCATTTTGAAGCTAATTTTAAGAGTGTCGCATCATACATGAGATTTAAAATTAGCCTATGTACTGCTGGCCCTGGCTACACCGTTAACCAAACTATATATCAATTTTCTGTAGTCAAAAAGCACAGCTGTATTTAAAATAAACATGATTTTGATAAAACTAATGTTTTCCTTAACTGTATCCAATAATAATGCATATAATATTCACATATTAATATCGTATTATAAAATACAAAACACAAATATGCATCTTTTCTATTGTTTACGTTTATAAGATGTTTAGCTGTTTCTCATTTGGTTGTTTATGGCTGTACGCGATACTTTTATCATTCTCTTTTACTCTTTATTAAACTTATTTAACTAGAAGATGCGATAAAGAGGAAAAGAAGTTAGTCTATTGTAATTTGGTCTCTAAAAAAAGGAGCTCGCATGATACACGCTAAAATCATTTTTTATACGTGTCATCTAGAAAGAAAATGCGTAACTACTGACAACGAGGTTCGAGCGTGAGACTCTGGACCTAATGTTTTCCCGCAGGTGTATAAATAGCGGTGTCAGGCTACTGACTGCAGTAATTATTGAATGACTATTGAGTGGAACTATCCAGTCGAATTAGTGTGAATTATTGTGCGTCGATGATTTTGATTTTGATTTAGGATTTACTGGACGTTAAGACGAGCAGCGCTTCTAACAAGGTATTCACTGAAATGGTTAATTATCTTTGGTTGACTTTTACTTCTTTTAACTTGTAAAGTATTTATTTGCGGTTGTAATCAAATACTGTTTTATTTAACATGAAAGTCTTGAGTTATATTTAATTATTAACGGCCATTGTACGCCACAAAAATAACTGAAAGAAGTTTTCACTGATTCTTAAGGTGTCAAGATGGCTACAAGTCATATCTGAAAACCTGGAAAAAAGAAACCCAATTAGTTTTTTTTTCGATATCATTGCAACAATAACAACAAAAATGAGGATATTAGTCAAAATGTAAATAATGTAAATTATAATAATTTGTCATTTAGGAAGAAAATGAGTATCTACCGTCATCGAGGTTTGAGCGTGAGACTCTGGACTTAATGCTTTCCGCCAGGTGTATAAATAGCGATGTCGGGCTGCTGACTGCAGTGATTATTGAATGACTATTGAGTGGAACTATCCAGTCGAATTAGTGTGAATTATTATGCGTCGATGATTTGGGTTTTGATGTAAGATTTACTGGATTTTAATCCGAGTCGCGCTACTAACAAGGTATTCACTTAAATGATTAATTATCTTTGGCTGACTTTTAATTCTTTGTTCTTGTTAATTATTTGCGATTTTAATTAAATTTTGTTTTATTTTAACATTGTAGTCTGGAGTTATATTTAATTAGTAACGACCACCGGACGCCACAAAATTAACTGAAAAGGGTTTTCACTGATTCTTACGACAGATGGTGTCAAGATGGCTAAACGACTCACCTGAAAACCTGGAAAAAAGAAACCTAATTAGTTTCGTGGTTATTTTTTCTCGATATTATTGCAACAATAACAAAAAAGATAAAAATATTAGTTAAAATGTAAATAATGTAAAGTATAATAATTTGTCATCTAGGAAGAAAATGAGTGACTACCGACACTGAGGTTCGAGCGTGAAACTCTGGATTATGAATATGTTTTTTTTCGACAGGTGTATAAATAGCAGTGTCAGGCTACTGACTGCGATGACTATTGAGTGGAACTATCCAGTCGAATTAGTGTGAATGATTTTGATTTTGATTTTGATTTAGGATTTACTGGACGTTAAGCCGAGCAGCGCTTCTAACAAGGTATTCACTGAAATGGTTAATTATATTTGGTTGACTTTTACTTCTTTTAACTTGTTAAGTATTTATTTGCGGTTGTAATTAAATAATGTCTTATCCTAACATTGAAATCTTGAGTTATCCTTAATTATTAACGGACACCGTACGTCACAAAAATAAGGAAAATTTGGGGTTGCACAAGATGGCGCGTTACACACACACACACACACACACACACACACACACACACACACACACACATATATATATATATATATATATATATATATATATATATATATATATATATATATATTAATTGATTTTAACATGACAGGGTGGGTGACTCATTGCGACTTTTCCGACTAAACTTTTCCGATAACATTTCTCCGTCTGCTACTAGGAAAGTTGGTACCCTCACCCAGACAATTTTTCTCGGCCGAATCTATCTTATATATTTACAAGTCTGCCATTCGTCCTTGTCTTGAATATTGCCTCCACGTCTGGTTTAGTGCTCCTACTATATATTTAGAGATCCTTGAGATAACCCAAAGAAGAATCTGCAATGTTATTGGTCCTGACCTGACATATCTGCATCCCACTGCCTTAATGTAGCTTCCCTCTGCCTTTTCTATAAATATTTTCATGCTAATTGTTCTGATGAGCTTTCCTCTTTGGTACGTAGACTTTATGAATTTAAACCATAATATAGCCTCCCTCAGCCTTTTCTATAAATATTTTCATGCTAATTGTTCTGATGAGCTTTCCTCTTTGGTACGTAGACTTTATGAATTTAAACCATAATATAGCCTCCTCAGCCTTTTTCTATAAATATTTTTCATGCTAATTGTTCTGATGAGCTTTCCTCTTTTGGTACGTAGACTTTATGAATTTAAACCGTAATATAGCCTCCCTCAGCCTTTTCTATAAATATTTTCATGCTAATTGTTCTGATGAGCTTTCCTCTTTGGTACGTAGACTTTATGAATTTAAACCATAATATAGCCTCCCTCAGCCTTTTCTATAAATATTTTCATGCTAATTGTTCTGATGAGCTTTCCTCTTTGGTACGTAGACTTTATGAATTTAAACCATAATATAGCCTCCCTCGGCCTTTTCTATAAATATTTTCATGCTAATTGTTTTTATGAACCTTTCCCTATGGGAGCTAGACTTTACGAATTTAAACACTGTGCTACATTGCCGGTAAGATTTCATCAATTTACAGTTGAAATGGCTAGATGAAATCGTAAGTTCTATGCTAACAGTTTCTTCAATCGCACTTCTCGCTTGTGGAACTCCCTTCTTGCTTCTTGCTTCCCAGTCAATTTTGCTCTTCAAGAATTTAAATCCAATATCAACCTTTATTTAAATGCCGTTCTTTTACGCCTTCTGTCATTAATAGTGTTTCTTTTTGTCATAGCGTTTCACACTCAGTAAAACCGTGCATCTTAGTGGCTTTGTTGCCTTGCTTGGGGTGAAATGGTTAAAAAATGAAAAAAAAAAAACGTATAATACAGATATCTGATGTGATCCCAGGGGTTCAGTCCATCCGAGGTGGACCGGCGGATAACGTATTGCTTGGAAACATTAAAGGAATTTTGAAATGCCTTACATTCGGTGACCTTTCGACGTAAAATATGGAATTTCTTCAGCAAAAGAAATGTTTTTTCTTTTCGATCACAGATCATGCAATGCATTTAGATCGATGGTTTGAAAACATTAGCACGAATATTCAAATCATGACATACACACAAAAAAAAAATTGATAATTTGGAATAAATATTGAACATCGAAACTAGACAACTTTCTTGTCACGTTACCTGAACATGATAACATCAGATCCACAACGGTCGATAATTTCTTTAGAATATAATTGTAACACGTTACAAACGATGAACAAAAGAAAAAAACCCTACACCTATTCAGGCTAACTAGCAATTTCTTTTTTTTTTTAAATCACATATTTGTTTTTGTTTTTTTTTAAATGAACAAAGATTTTTTGAATAGAAATCGAAATACGTTGTTTGATTCTATGATTTTAAAATACTTCCAAACACGTATTCAAAAATGATCGAATTCTCCGTGATAAGAGTTATTTAATGCTGAAAATATTTTATAAAAAAAAAGAAATCGTTTGGTCACGTGGTCTCCGGGTTGGGCAACAGATATTTCCGTGAAATCCTACAGAGTTCGGATTCCGGGCTAATCAGCCGTATTCACTTTCACACACAGATTCTCTTGGGGGAAATTCATTAATCCATTCCTTTTCTCTTTTAACTACAGGTTAAGTAATAGGGTAGACTACACTTTCTAGCGTTGGTTTCCAGGAAAAGTATTTTTAGACGTTTTCCTTCTCTTAGATTAAAAAACTCTGAATTCAAAGCAAGATCTAACGAGCACGGTTAGGACCCACCATTAACAAAGCACCCATATTACCCCCGTATTCCATCGGCAAGTAAGTTTCACTTGAACAGTTTCATTGAAAACACTTTCCTTTCCCAAGAGGATGTTTCATCACGACAATCTTAACTCCCTTGGTTTCAAGTTTTCAAGTCTAGATTCAACCGTTATTCAACATCCCATCTAATAAACTGAGCCATAACGTTCTTTCCAAGAAAACCACTGTAAAAAAGGATGTTGACAATCTCCCCTAATGATAAAGAGAAAGCAAACTCCCAAGAAGGATGTTATACCATTGAAGACACCATTGCCACTAATGGCTTAACATCGAAGAGCTTTTTCTGTTGCCCCGTGGAACAGTCTAGATTCAATCACTATTAATTCAAGTCAGAGTCCTTATCTTCCTCTATCGGCATAAACTGACCCATAACGTAACTCTTTATCTCAAGTGCACTCCCCCCCCGGCCACGTATAGGGTGAACATTACTGTAAAAAAAAGAACATTGGACAATCTCTTCACTGATGAAGAAAAGATTTGAAACAATAGATATGTAATTCTACAGAAGGATGCTGGGAATGCACCATTGAAATTACCATTGCCACTAATGGCTTACCATTGAACAGCTTATCTCATGAACCACTGCTCCGTGGAACAGACTCCCAAGAGGATGTTTCCCCGATCACTACACTCTTAACCTGTTCAAGTTAACCGTTATCTTCCCCCTCCTATCCATATAAACTTCCCATTAACATAACCCTCTACCTTGAGTGGCCCCGGGCCGCATTCAGGGTGAAATTTACCGTAAAAAGAAAAAAGAACTATACATTTAGCGACGATAAAACATTCCATTATATCACTCAAGCCGGTAGTTTGTTCGATTTGATTTTTTACGGTTTATCAACTTTTTGGTGGTAATTTAAACCTGAAAGTTCTTTTTGTACTGTAAGAATTTTATGGAAATAATGAATTTTTCTGATACAAATCTTACTATTTAACCCATAGATGGGGCAATAATAGATGGATTCATACCTTTCTCAAAGGAATTTGCTCGTAAATGATTATAACTTATTCCGGACCCTTACCCACCTCCCGCATATGCAAGCTCACAGCACCTGGTATTCCCGTGCGGTCACCCATCTAGGTACTGACCTGGTTCAACGTTGCTTAACTTCGTGATAAATGTTATAATAAAGCAAGTAGTAATAAATGCCACCCGGAACATGACTCAGTGACACCGTTTCATTAAAAAATATACTTTCCACTCATACGGCAGAATGAATGAAGAACTCAACTCATTTGCATACTGGAATACACTGTAATTGATAGCTACACATAGTTTTTGGCTTACCAGTTGCACTCCTGATGATGATCTTAGAACGAGATGGAAAGTACTTGGGAAATAAAAGTGATTATCACTGTTAGAGTGCGTTTCTTGCATCATTTGATTGTAATATACGGAAAAATATCCGTGAATATGAACGGATTATACTAAAAATAAGCAGACATAATGTTTGTAATTTATTTAAACAAACAAGCCTAAAAAAGAATTTGTTGCCTAAATACACAAGCACACTCATACATACACACACACACATACATACATATACACACACACACACACACACACATTATGAAATGGATAAAGACCGGCCATTATTTTAAGACATTTTTATGTTTATACATTCTTTTTTATAGATACAATTATTTAAGTAAAATGTCTCGAAATCCGTAAAAAAAAAACCCCCACGTCAGTCTATATGACGGTTCCGCATACGTTACAGGTTCGATTCCTGTCGGGGGACGCACGTCTTCTATGACAATTTCTCGGACATTCAGGCCGGTAAATGTTATTTAATACTGTTTATTATAAACAGAGCATTTACTTAAATATTTGTATCTATAAAAGGAATGTATAAACATTTCCATGGATCTATCTTTTAAATATTTTTTATTAAAAAGACCTATTTGAATCGTCTTAACCGTTTAAGGATTTGACATTACTATATATATATATATATATATATATATATATATATATATATGCTACTATAATATTCTGTCTACTACGGTATCAAATACTACATATGCAGACTTGATGTGTTGATATATATATATATATATATATATCATACTTATTATAAAATCCAGGTTGTGTGTGTGTGTGTGTGTGTCTGTACGTTTATATATTGGATCGGATTTCCTACATTTTTCAACCGATTTCAACAAAACTTCACAGGACTACGTAAAATTACCTTGTCGTGGTTCTGACAGCGCCAAAAATTGGAAAAACGCATTTGTTTTTGCATGAAATCAATTTAAAAACACGATTAAGAGGCATCGCGAGAATGAAAGGGGGGGTAACTCATATCGAGTTATACTTATAAAACCGAGTTTGTGTGTGTGTGTGTGTTCGTTTATATATAGGATCGCATTTCCTACATTTTTCAACCGATTTCAACAAAACTTCACTTATTTGGGAGGGGGCAGGTAGTGTTTCTTATTGTCTTGCACACTTTTTTCTTTATTTTTACATTCAGAATGCTTTAAAAATTCCATTTACAAGAAAATTGTTTATAATAAAATTCTATTCAATCGGTAGACTCATAACGATTGAAAACAATGTTTTTGTTTGAGTTTGGGTTTGACCAATTCGTAAAAAATAAAATAAAAAAAAACTAATTAAGACATGCGTGTCCGTCAACCTTAAACAATAATCTTTGTCAATTTTATTTTTCAGTCTTTGATGGTTGATACTTGATCTATCTCTTACTGGTATAATATCCCCGGGCAACGCCGGGCTCTACTGCTAGAATATATATATATATATATATATATATATATATATATTATTATTAAATTTATAACATAAAATGGTTATAAAATCACTACAAAAATAATCATTTTGTTTCAACACTTCCGGTCTCTTCTCAAATGATGGTATTGAATGTAGAATAAAGTTTTTTTATAACATTTTTATGTAATAATTTTCGAACAAATGATTATATTACCTCTGTATTGAGAATAGTATTGTTTGGTTATTGTAATTTATTCCGTATACACCAATCCTATACTTGGAAATGTCATAACATATATATATATATATATATATATCGTCTTTTCGTGTTGAATTCTCATATGTTCTAATGTTAATTATGTTTAAATGAAAAGGTCCTGAAGATGGTCTTAAATAGACCGAAACGTCCGACATTGACTTTATATTAACATTAATTCAGCATAATTGCATATTAAGATTTTTTTTTTTTCTGTATATTTTTCTTCATATATATATATATATATATATATATATATATATATATATTATTTGATATTATGATACACACACACACACACACACACACACACACACACACACACACACACATATATATATATATATATATATATATATATATATATATATATATATACTATTTACATTATTCGGACAATTGTCCTCATCTTTGTCGCCATATTTATTATAACGCTTCGGCTGTTTTAAGCTTTGGCCTTCTTCAGGTGCTTGGGAGGGCAAACTGAAATCTTTATTTCGCTCACTAGACTGTTCTAGTTCCACGTGCCATGTTTAATGGATGTTAGTTATCAGTTATCTCCTGTTAATTGCCCTCTCCAAGTTCCCCACTGCCTTACCTGGGTATTGAATTCTTTGGGTCCTGTCACTGGATCTAACCAACGCCGTAGATATGCAGAAAATAGAAAAGAACACGTTGGGTGCATAATCCGGGGTTCCTTAGTATTTTTGTTTTTATTTTTTAGAAGACAGTGCTCCATACAGAAGTAGAGCTTATATTATAATAATATTTTTTGTTTAAAAATATGATTCCTTCGCTACATAAGAGTTCTCGTGTTTAAAAAACGAGAGCCGAAATATCCAAATAATTATTAAAATTAAGTTGGATTGTGGTGTTTAGTCCCGTTTCATTTTCAAGCGAAATTTGAGGAATAAGCTATCTATCGGTTTACGTGTATATTTAGGCACGGTCCGTTTCAGAATTCGTTATTGTGGGAGTGGCTAGACTATTTTCCTTCGTTAAGTGGTCAGAGAGTTAATTCTTATCAATAGATTCATCATCTTCTAAGAGGTTTTGGTAAGGTTGAGTAGGGTATCTATTTCAAGGCTAATGTTTGCGGTCACCCTTTAGTTAGTTCCCAGTGAGGGATATTTTTATGGCGCGCCTCCAATCGTTATGTGTCTGGGGAATTGTCTTTTATTATTGTCCATCTGATTATCTATTTATTTATTTGTTTATTCAAGTGGGTGTTTTATATACAGATACATTGCACTGAATTTCAATTTGTTTTTCTGTTTTTGACGACTACAAAAAGGGTTTTTCCTATTTAATGATTTGGCTTAGCTTTTAAGAATTTTACTTAGCTCTGGGATTTTTTTATGCTAATTATTTAATGCGAAAGTTTGTTGATGTCTGCAAAAAACCGTTAATTCCTGCCTATGGTTTAATAATTTTTAATTATTTAGAAATTTAATGATGTGTAGTTTTTCCTGTAAGCATAAAGGGCATGGGTCATCCCAGGTTTTATAGGTTCTTGTTTTATTTAGTATTTTCCATTTTACTTTTGGTGTTTTATTCGTTTCTTTTAGATGCATCTCAGAAATATATATATATATATATATATATATATATATATATATATATATATATTATGAGATGAATAAATGAATAAATAAAGCAATGGAATAAATTATATTTACGATTCCAATGGAATAAATTATGGCCATGGAATATTAGTGTTTTAAGCCTTTTATTATTATATCCTTACTCTGTCCTGGACATTGAGTTCGACCTGGATTCTATCCTCTTGGAATTATTTTATATTATATATATATATATATATATATATATATATATATATATATTAGATATATGATTGCATATGTATTAACCACTAATTAATTATATATATATATATATATATATATATATATATATATATATATATGGAATATTAGTGTTTAAGCCTTTTTATTATATCCTTACTCTGTCCTAGACATTGAGTTCTACCTGGATTCTTCCTCTTGGAATTTTTATTAAAAAATATACATGTATGGGTATTTATATATTTTGCATATGTATGTATATTTACCACTAATATTATCTATCTATCTATCTATCTATCTATCTATATATATATATATATATATATATATAGGTGCTACTATAGTATTCTGACTACTACGGTATCAAACACTATAGTATGCAGCCTACCGCTCTCTCTAACACTATAGCGTATCTAGCAGATCGTTGGCTCGTAAAAATGCGACTGCCGTTCCCTCGGTCAAGATGACACGTCTATAAACATTCTTTCTGCAATATTTTAATCTGAAGGAAGTTATCAAGCTGATGTTAAAGGTTTCAGACCTAAGGAAGATTCTGTTGTATGAGCTCCCTGTCTTTCCTTTTATGTGGACAGGACGCACGAGAGGTGAGATGAGGTGAGGTTATGGCAGAATTCATCGTGGTAGACCGCAGGTGGACGACACGAGAGGTGAGGTGAGGTCTCTGTAGAATTCATAGTGACGCGGAACACATACTATGTTTTTAAATGAGGTATACCGAGCTAAGTGCTGCAAGGTATAGAAGGTTGTGGAGAGCCATGGTTACTCATGTCCTGAATGGACACGGCACGTAGAAGACAAAGAATAGTAACAAACCTTGTATGCTCGTGTGAACTCGAGAATGACGTCAGAAATCGGACTTTTCTAGAAACAGAGAAATTCTAAAAAAGGAAGACGCGGTCTAATTACAGAAGGGTGGTAATTAATATTTAATCACTTCATGGTTTTCAAAATGATGATCATTCGGAGTTGAAAAATGTTTTCACATCCGGGCCTTTGATGGTGTGGCAGGTTCAGGGGCGGGGGTATGTGAAATGTGGCAAGAGACGGGCGATGGTGCACGGGAAGAAGACAAGCGAAAGGAAGTGGATGGCGGTAGAATTGAATGAAAAAAGGATCTGAAAACAAATGATAAGATAGTCTTGACTGACGAAGAAGTGGAAAGGCTAAGCGAATAAAGAGAAGGAAAGAGAGAACGAAAGAACATCTCAACTGGCGAAGAAGAAGAAGAAGAAGAAGAAAAAGAAGAAGAAGAAGAAGAAGAAGAGAAAGAATAAAGGAAGATGGAATAAACGAAACGCAGGATAAGAAGAAAAGAAAAATATGAAAGAAAAACGCGACTGAAGAAAAGGAGAAAGAAAGGTGAATGAAAAATACGAGTTAAAGGAAAAAATGAGGCCTGAAAAGAAAGAAAGGAACGAAGGAAGAAAGAAAGTACAATAGAATACAATAGAAAGAAGGACTTCCAGAAAGAAAGAAAGAAAGAAAGAAAGAAAGAAAGAAAGAAAGAACGAAACAAAGAAAGAAAGATAGGATAGAATACAACAGAAAGAAAGAAGGAAGGAATGAAAGAAGGAAAAGAAAGAAAGAAAGGAAAGAAGAAAAGGAAGGAAGGAAGGAAGTACATTAGAATAGAATACAATAGAAAGAAAGACTTAAAGAAAGACTTAAAGAAAGAAAGAAAGAAAGAAGGGAAGTAAAGAAGGAAGGAAGAAAGAAAATACAATAGAATAAAATAGAAAGAAGGACTTACTGAAAGAAAGAATGAAAGAAAGAAAGACTTACACAAAGAAGGGAAGGAAAGAAAGAAAGAAAGAAAGAAGGAAATACAAGAGAATACAATAGAAAGAAAGAAAGAAAAAATAGAATACAAAAGAAAGAAAGAAAGAAAGGCTTACAGAAAGAAAGAAAGAAAGGAAAGAAGGGAAAGAAGGAAATACAATAGAATACAATAGAAAGAAAGACGTACGGAAAGAAAGAAAAAATAGAATACAAAAGAAAGAAAGGAAGAAAGAAAGAAAGAGACAAGTGAGGTGAGGTGATGGCAGAATTCATCGTGGTCGATCGCAGGTGGATGGCACGAGAGCTGAGCTGAGGTCACGGGAGAATTTATAGCGCTGCAGACCCCACACTATAGTTTTAAATGAAAATGAGGTAGACCGTGCTAACTGCTGCAAGGTATGGGATGTTGTGGAGAGCCATGATTACTCACGTCCTGAATGGATACGGCAGGTAGAATATGAAGAATAGTACGTAACAACCTTGTGTGATGGGCTGAAGTCGAGAATGGCGTCACAGCTCAGAGACGACAAACCATAGTTACACCGTACGATCGCTGAAGTTAAGCAACGTCGTGTCTGATCAGTACCTCGAAGGGTGACTGTTTGTATGATAGCTTAGGTCAATATCCTTTTAAAACACCGACTCCCATACAATCACCGAAATTAAGCAACGTCGATCCTGGTCAGTAAGCAGATGGGTGACTCCTTGAAAATATCAGGTGCGGTAAGCTTGGATGTGTTGGTGGTATAATGAGCTAAGGTCAGTATCATTTTGAAACACCGATTCCCGTACAGTCACCAAAGTTAAGCAACGTTGACCCTGTCAGTAACTGGATGGGTGACTGCATGTGAATAGCAGTCGGGTTCGTTGTATTTTCTTACGCACAAATATCCTTTGGAAAGGTATGATTCTACCTATTTGCTCCTCGAGCTATGGGTTAATGAGTAAAACTTGGATCACTCAATCATTATTTTATTCTCAAAAATTCATACAAACTAAAAAAAATATTTTCTGGCTTTAAATAACGCGCAATGGGTTGATAAGCTATACAAATATCAACCAATCAAATTATTAGTATCATTATTATTATTATTATTTAAATAAGAGCGCAATTTAATTAAAGAAATATTCCAACAGAATGTCTGTCTTCTACAGAAACTGTGGTGTTTGCCTTTGAATTTGTGATAGAATTAATTTTATTCATAGAAGAGGAAAACTCAAAGAGAAACATCACAATTTCTACAGAGGGTGAACATTCCAATTTCATATACACTGTCAAATGTACCAAACATGACTTGATATATGTGGGATTCACACCGAAAAATAAACAAAAGATTCAATGTACACATGAATGATGTCAGAAACAACAATATGACATCAGCAGAAGTTTCAGAACATTTTATTACAAACGACTGCAATTTCCATAAGCAAGGTGCACATCTCCCATTGTTACTTAGGAGGGGAGTTAAAAAAAGAAAACTAGGGTCGCCATAGTTACCCCGCTTTCGCTGAAATCTTTTAATTAGTATAAAACTTTTAATTAATAAAAATTGTATCACTAAGTCATTAATATATTCCCGGAAATTCATGCAAACTAAACAAATATGTTTCTGTCTTTAAATAACGTGCAATGGGTTGATAATCTATAAAACAGATCAACCAATAAATTATTATTATCATTATTAACATTTAGAGAAGAGCGCGATTTAATTCAACAATATTTCGACAATGTGTTTATCTACGTCAGGTAATGTGTAAAAACTGCATGGAAATATAAAAATAAAAAACATTATAAAATATTACAAGTATTTGAACAAATGTCATTTGTCTTGTAATGAAAAAAATATTGTAATTGTAATGAAGCCATCAAAACGAATTAAACGCCGCTAACGTAAACGGCATGCAACTGAATCATGAATAATATGATGGGAATAATACACATCTTGAAATTTTCCGTTAGTTGATTAGTTACTGAGTCGAATTAATCAAATAGTTTAGTATAAATCCCATTCAATATACGCCGGTCAATGTACCAAAAATGATTTGATTTATGTGGGTTGCACAACGGAAAAAATAAAAGATTCTATGGACACGGGTATTATGTCAGACACAACAATATGAGATCAACAGAGCTTGCAGAACATTTTATTACAAATGATTGTAATTTCGACAAGCATCTTAAGGTGCACAACAGGAAAAAATATTGAGACTCAATAATTAAGTATGCAAATTACTAACTCCCCGCCCCAGGGGAATGAACCGAATGACAGGAGAGTCCCATAAGATTGATACAAAGCTATTTGATTAATTCCTCTTAGTAACGGAAAATTTCAAAATGAACAAGATCCCTATCTTATTAAGCACGTTTCAGTTGCATACCTTCATGCTGGAGGCGTTTCATTCGTTTTGATGCCTTTATTACCAGGGCAGCCATTTTTTTTCATTGCAAGACAAGCAACGTTTGTACAAAGATTTATCATTCTTTGTAGATTTAGTTGTGGTTGGTGACTTCAGTTTGACTGGAAAAGATTCTGATAGACTCATTGAAGGAATTCCTGGTAGCCTCTGCCTTAAAGAAATACGAAAAAAAAAAAAGTTTTAAAATTATAGCTCACGCCTTAAGAAGGGCTTTATCTATGTAATGTATCTGTGGTCTTAGATTGTTTTATTTTTTTACCATAATTTCCAGTGGAAAATGTTATGATGCCATTTCTGAGCTTAGGTCTCTGGTTGGAACCCGGAAAGAAATGAGAAACGGAAACCAAAGGAAATAATAATAATAATAATAATAATAATAATAATAATAATAATTAGAGATGTGTGCTATTTTCGAAGAGAAAATGAAATGTAAACTAACTCCCCGCCCCAAGGGAAAGAAACGAATGACTTGAGAGTTCTATAAGATTTATACTAAGCTTTTTGATTAATTCCTCTTAATAACTCATTGAAGAGCAAAACTCAAAGAGAAATATCACAATTTCTACACAGGTGGGGAACAGTTGTATTGATTCCAATTTAAAATAAGCTATCTAGTGTACCAAACATGACTAGATACATGTGGGATGCCCAACTTAAAAAATAAAACAAAAGATTCAATATACACATGAATGATGTCATAAAAAACAATATGATATCAGCAGAAGTTGCAGAACATTTTATTACAAACGACTGCAATTTCCATAAGCATGTAAAGGTGCACATTTCCCGTTGTGATTAAGGGAGGGGGATCGAAAACTAGGGTCGCCATAGTTACCCTGATTTCGCTGAAATCTTTTAATTAGTATAAAAGTTTTAATTAATAAAACTTGTATCACTAAATCATTAATATATTCCCTAAAATTCATGCAAACTAAACAAATATTTTTCTGGCTTTAAATAACGTGCAATGGGTTGATAAGCTATAAAAATATCAACCAATCAAATATTATTATTATTATTAATAATAATAATAATAATAATATTTACAGAAGAGTGCGATTTAATTCAACAATATTTCAACAGAAGGTCTATCTTCCAGAAACTGCGATGTTTCCCTTTGAATTTGTGATAGAATTAACTTTATTCACAGAAGAGCAAAACTCAAAGAGAAACATCACAATTTCTACAGAGGGTGACAATTGTACTAATTCTCATTTAACATACGCCGTCAAATGTAACAAACATGACTTGATATATGTGGGATGCACACCGAAAAAATAAACAAAAGATACAATGTACACATGAATGATGTCAGAAACAACAATATGACATCAGCAGAAGTTTCAGAACATTTTATTACAAACGACTGCAATTTCCATAAGCATGTTAAGGTGCACATCTCCCAGTGTTACTTAGGAGGGGAGTTAATAAAAAGAAAACTAGGGTCACCATAGTTACCCCGCTTTTGCTGAAATCTTTTAATTAGCATAAAACCTTTAATTAATAAAACTTGTATCACTAAATGATTAATATATTCGCCAAAATTCATGCAAATTAAACAAATATTTTTCTGGTTTAAATAACGTGCAATGGGATGGTAATTTATGAAAACAGATCAACCAATCAATTATTGTTATTAACACTTACAGAAGAGCGCGATTTAATTCAACAATATTTCGACAATGTGTTTATCTTCGTCAGTTATAATAGGGCCATTATTATTATCATCATCATCATTCGATTTCTGCTATGGACACACTACCTACCAAGTCTGCGGAAAGACCTAAGGCAGGTCGTGGTGTGTTGTTATAATACATTTCATGTTAATTTTTTTTTTTTTTTTTTTATCTCCGATGAAGTTGCTAGCGTTACATAGACAAAGTTCTCCTTAGTGTGTGTGCTGTACTTAATAAGACAATTTTCTGTATGTCTCTTAAGCTGGGGTTTCAGGATTCTTTCAATGTGTTGTTTTGTTCCATTTTTATAATTCCAAGTGCACCTATTACCACTGGTATTATTCTTGTTTTCAATTTCCACATTTTTTCTATTTCTATTTCCAGGTCTTTGTATTTTGATAGTTTTCAAATTCCTTGGTTGCTATGTTACAATCCGCTGGACAAGCCATATCAATTAGTAGGCAAGTTTTTTCTTTCTGGTTTTTGACAATAATGTCCGGCCTATTTGCTTCAATTTTTCTGTCTGTGTGGATGGTATAATCCCATAGAATGGTGACATCTTCTATTTCTGTAACCGGCGCTGGCCGATGTTCATACCAGTGTTTGCTTACACATTTTCCAAAGTGTTTGCACATTGTCCAGTGTAAGTATTGCCCCACTCTATCGTGACGATTTTTATATTCATTTGGGGCAAGTATAGAACATCCTGAGATTAGATGGTCTATTGTTTCTTGGTATTTGTCACAGAACCTGCATTTTGGATCCACATTATTATGTATGATATTTGCCTGAAAATTCCTAGTGAAAAGACTCTGGTCTTGCGCTGCAAGAATAAAGCCTTCAGTTTCAGACTTTAATCCAGATGCTCGTAACCATCGATGAGTATTAACTTTATCAACATTGGGTTTATTTGGGGCCATTATTATTATTATTATTATTATTATTATTATTATTATTATTATTATTATTATTTCCTTGGTTTTCTGTTGTATACATATTTCCTTACGGGTCCCAACAAGAGATCTAAGGTTCACTCCTTTCTTCTCTTGAATCAGCAGCTAACTGTGCAGTTCTACACCTAAATGAAACTAAAACTAAGTGTATGCCAATTAATATTCGCCGCAATCATGAGATCAAAACACTCTCAGATAACATCGTCAAATGTGTCGAAGACTACAAGTATCTAGGATCACACATCAAGAACTCTGAGAAAGACTTCAACATTAGAAAAGGCATAGCATGGACTGCTTGTAACAAAATGGATAAGATCTGGAAATCCAATCTTGCTCGTCAATTCAAAATCCAACTTTTCCGCGTACTTATTGAGCCAATCTTACTCTATGGCTCTGAAACTTGGACTCTCTCAGCAAAACAACAGCTCCGTTTAGATGGATGTTATACACGTCTTTTAAGAAGAGTGCTTAATCTCTCATGGTGAAACCGCCCAACTCTAGAAATGATATATGGAGACTTGCCAAGAGTATCAACTTTAGTTTGCAAGAGACATGTCCATTTCGCCGGGCATTGTGCACGTGCCACAGATGAACTTGTGTCATCATTTGTACTCTGGAGGCACCCATCATCTGACAATCGATCACGCAAGTTAACCTTTCCAGATAGGATAAAATGTGACACATTGATCCCTAAGGAAGATCTTTTAGGTGCTATAACGGATAGGGAATACTGGAGAGGTGTAGTGAGTTCAATCTCGGCTGAGGCCGCAAGATGATGATGATGAAGGTTAGATATGGTTTCATGACATCTTCCGCTGAACATGTTTTTGTAAAAAAAATGCGAAAAAGACTAAGATTACACACATTATACATAGATAAATCTCTTCGTAATATGTGATTACAATTTTTTTTTTGTATTTCTTTAAGTCATGAGCTACCAGGAAACTCTCAGTGAGTCTACCGGGATCTTTTCCAATCGATCCGAGGCCTCTAACTACAATTGGAATTATTGATGTCCTCATGTGCCACACTCTTAGGATTTCCACTTCAAGGTCCTTGTATTATGATCGTTCTTTGAAAGCACATTCTCTTCTGGTGGTCTTTGATCCCAATGTCTGGGCGATTAGCTATGATTGTTCTGTCTGTGTGTATTGTAAAGTCCCATAAAATTGTCACAGGTTCTATCTCTGTAATCAATACAGGGTGTTGTTCAGACCAGTTTATTGAGGTTTCTTTTCTTCCTTTATTATTATTATTATTATTATTATTTCATTTCCTTTGATTTCTGGTGTGTACACATTTCTTTCCGAGTCCCGCCCAAGGACCTAAGGTTAGAAATGGCATCATGACATTTTACACTAATAAAAAAACATAAAAAAAATACATACATAAAGCCCTACGTAAGGTGTGGGCTGTAATTGTGAAAACAATTTTTTGTATTTCTTTAATGCATGGGCTTCCAGGAATCCCTTCAATTAGTATACTGGAAACTTTTCCAACCAATCCGAGGGCTCTAACGACAACAGGGATTGTTGATGTTCCCATATGCCACATTTTCGAGATTTCTATTTCAAGGTCCTTGTATTTTGACAGCTTTTTGAAGATCTCAAAGATACATTGCAGTCTGCAGGGACTGCCATATCAATAAGGAGGCACTTTTTTGTTTGTGGTCTTTAATAACAATATCTGGGCGGTTGACTTTGATTGTTCTGTCAGTGTGTATTGTGTAGTCCCATAGAATTGTAACAGGCCCTATCTCCGTAACCGGGTCTGGGTGGTGTTCATAGCAGTTTCTTTCAGTTTTCTTCCCGTAGAAGTTGCAAGTATTCCAATGAAGATTGGCTCAGTTTGTCATGCCGTGTTTTATATCCAGTGGGTGCAAATACCGTGCAATCTGATACAAAATGATCAGTTGTTTCTGGGTAATTATCACATAACCTGCATTTGGGGCCAACACAATATTTTAGTATGCATGCTTGATAATTTCTATTTAACAACCATTGCTCCTGTGCAGCAAGAATAAAACCTTCAGTTTCAGCTTTTAACCCTGTACTATGTAGCCGCTGATGGGTACGTGGTTTGTATACATCAACTTCTTTGGTACGGGCAGAGTATTGGCCATGAAGCGGTTTGTCTTGCCATTTTTTCTGCATCTATTCGGTTGCATTTGTCTTTGCTTTCTTTTTTATGTATTTTGCAGCTGCAGTCAGTGTATTGTGCTTTACTTGTATTTCTGCATCCAATTGAAACTCCATTTTGATCTTGTTTTAGACTCCATTTTGAACTTATTATTATTATTATTATTATTTTTATTTTCTTTGATTTCTGGCGTTTACACATTTCTTTCCGGGTCCCGCCCAGGGACCTATGGTTAGAAATGGCGTCATGACACTTTCCACTGACAGAAAAAAAAAAAAAAAATTACATAGATAAATCCCTTCGTAAGGTGTGGGCTGTACTTGTCAGAACAATTTTTTGTATCTCCTTGAGGCATGGACTTCCAGGAATCCCTTCAATTAGTCTACTGCAATCTTTTGCAACCAGTCGTAGGGCTCCAACTACAACAGGGATTGTTGATGTTCCCATATGCCACATTTTCGAGATTTCTATTTCAAGGTCCTTGTACTTTGACATCTTTTTGAATATCTTCAAAGATACATTGCAGGAGGCATCATTTTTGTTTGTGGTCTTTAATAACAATATCTGGCCGGTTGGCCTTGATTGTTCTGTCAGATTGTATTGTGTAGTCCCACAGAATTGTAACGGGTCTGGGTGGTGTTCAAACCAGTTTCTTTCAGTTTCCTTCCCGTAGAATTATTATTATTATTTCCTGTGATTTCTGGTGTATACTCATTTTTTCCAGGTCCCAACCACAAACGTATGGTCAGAAATTGCATCAGTACATTTCCAATGAGCACCTTTTTTAGAAAAATAAAGAAAAAAACATTTAAGATCACATATATTATAAACAGATAAAGCTAATGCGTGTCCTGCACTTGTGAGTAGAATTCTTTGTATTTCATTAACTCATGCGCTGTCAAGAATCCCTTCAATGAATCTATTGGAATCATTTCCAGTCAATCCGAGGGATCCAACTACAATAGGTATTGTTGATGTCTTCATATCCTTCATTTTTGAGATTTAGATCTGATTTCAAGGTCCTTGTATTTTGATAGTATTTTGAAAATCTTCAAAATGTACATTGCATTCTACAGGGACTGTAAAGTCAGTTAAGAATACACATTTTGTTTTTGCGATCTCTAATCAGGATGTCTGGATGATTAACTTTAATTGTTCTGTCTGTGTGTATTGTGTAGTCCCATAAAATAGTAACAGGTCCTATCTCCTTAACCGGGTCTGGGTGGTGTTCATACCAATTTCTTGCAGTTTCATTTCTGTAAAAGTTACATATTTTCCAGTGCAGATATTTGCCCACTCTACCATTCCGTGTTTTATTAAACGTGTGCAAATACTATGCAACCTGATACAAGATGGTAAATTCTTTCTGGATATTTATCACAGAATCTGCATTGTGGGCTAAAATAGTCTTTCACACTATATGTGCTTTTTAATTTGTGATTAGCAAGCACTGGTTCTGTGCAGCAAGGATAAAACCTTTGGTTTCAGCTTTTAGCCCTGTACTACATAGCCACTGATAGGTACGGGGTTTGTCTACATCAGCTTGTTTGGTACGGGAAGAGTATTGGCCGTAAACGGTTTATCTTACCATCGTTTCTATATCGAGTCGATTGAATTTTCCTTTCCTTTATTATTATTATTATTATTATTATTATTTCATTTCCTTTGATTTCTGGTATGTAAACATTTATTTCCGGGTCCCGCGCAGGGACCTAAGGTTAGAAATGGCCTCATGACATTTTCCACTGAGCAATTTTGAAAAAAAAAAGGAAACATTTTATATAGATAAATCCTTCACCACATTTTTGAGATTTTGATTTTAAGGTTCGCGTATTTATTATTATTATTATTATTATTATTATTATTATTATTATTATTTAATTTCCTTTGATTTCTGGCATTTACACATTTCTTTCCGGGTCCCGCACAGAGACCTAAGATTAGAAATGACATTTTCCACTGACCAATTAAAAAAAAAAAAGGAAACATATTTTACATAAAGCCCTTCGTAAGGTGTGGGCTGTATTTGTGAGAACAATTTTTTGTATTTCTTTAGGGCATGGGCTTCCAGGAATCCCTTCAATTAGTCTACTGTAATCTTTTCCAACCAATCCGAGGGCCCCTCACTACAACAGCATCATTATTATTATTATTACTATTATTATTATTTGTAGCTAGATAGAATCTAGTGAGTGGTAGAAAATTAGACAACCTTAAAACCTTTCATATTTATTGTCCTATCTTTAAGATTAATTTAAGAAAAATATTTGAATATTAAATATTTTGCTATATTTGAAATATACCCTGAATAATGTGGCAAGAAAATGAATTTTATTTTGTCAAATTCTGCGGTGCATTTATACAGACCAGTTTGAGATCCATGACATAATGTATTCGATAGAATTTCTTCAAGTAAAATAATAAAAGAAATCTAAAAAGAAATGATTATTTGATCTTTTCTAATGGAGAACATCTCGATCAGTCAGTAACTGAGAAAGAAGACGCTTTCATTGTTCGTTTCCATTTTGATAAAAAGAAATGGCTGGAAATGTCTCAAGAAAATTTTGTTGACCAGAAGCCAGAAAATAAAGTTAAAGCAGAACAAAAAAAGTAAGACAAAAAGAAACGAAGATTTTTTTTCTTTTATATGTGATTTTTTATTTTTTTCTATTTATCATTTTGACTTCTTGTTTCGTGCTAGCAAAGCGGCTTAAAATATCGTCTGCCGCTTTCAACCTGTGTCTCTTATGGTTTTGCCGGGGTCACCACGCAAGCACAAATCATACTCGAGTCGCCTAAAACCAAGATTGAAATGAAAAGAAAGCAAAAAAAATGGTTGAAGTAAAAAGAAAAGACAGATGTTTTTACCCCTCATCGACAACAGGCAAAGAAAATCAAGTAAATTAAAATGGGTAAACCAAGGGAAAAAGATCTTATCAAAACAATATGGCGTACATATAATAGACTTATATCCCTCTGTCTATATCGTTCACAGGCTCGCAATCTCTATTTCCATTCGATTAATATGGTATCCTGTTCCCCAAAACGAAAACAAGTTTCTTCAGCTTGTATCAAACGGTTCGAATTTTATTTACACAATTTATATGGCCCAGTGGATAAAACGTTGATTTAAGTAATCCAGTGATTAGGCCTAAAGAGTTCTGAGTTCAATACCTGGCCACAGCAGAGATGAGCAAAAAGCTAAAGAGTTGAGTGAGAAAAGGGAAATAACTGAAACTGAGTTGTCCGGGAGAGGCATGGCACGTGGAAGTAGAATAATCTGGCGTCTGCAATAGAGATTGGCTAGCCGCCTTAGCGGACTGGCAACCTCGGATACGAGTGGTCAGCCATTATATTAAATTTATACACTGGTGTATGAAGGACACATGGCCAAGTGCATTAGAATGTTTGTTGGAGTACTCCAGTGACGTGTCCCAAAACAAAGACTTGGAGTGTTAAAAGATTTAAAAGGAAAATAACTGAAACTGATATATCCGGAAGAGGCATGGCATGCGGAAGTAGAATAAGCTAGCGTCTGCAATAGAAAATGGCCATCCGGCTTAGCAGGCTGTCATCCTCGGATACGACTGGCCAGCCATTGTATTAAATCCATACACTGGTGTATGTAGGACACATGGCCAAGTGGATTAGAGTGTTGGTGGAAGTTGCCCAGTGAAGTGACCCAAAGTGACTTGGAGTGTTAAAAGAGTTTAAAGGGAAATAACTGAAACTAGGATATCCGGAAGAGGCATGGCACGGGGAACTAGAACAATCTACACCGGTGGACGAAATAAAGGGTTCGTTTCGAAATTCCAATTACCTGAAGAAGGCCAGAATAAAAATTGAACATTACCTCTTCCTTTTAAACACCCAGAGGCGACAGTCTGTTTCATTATATAACGCAAGCGTTTAAGCATGAAGCCGGCTGTCGTGTAGGACGTTTATTTCAATGTCCATCTTTTGTTTATATATATGTATGTATTGGAATATTATTGAAAAAGTTTAACAGCCGAACAAACCTACATCGAACGGTCTTAAAATCACGTTAGCATGGTAAGTTTCTCGTAACGGTCTTAAAATCACGTTAGCATGGTAAGTTTCTCGTAACTTTTCTCAATAATATTTAAGAGGATAATAAGATTTTAAAATGTCTATAAAAGCAAGTTTTTAAAATGCCCAAATTGTATTTTTTTCTAATTACACTTACAACGCCATTTTTTTTCAAATACTCAAGTTGTAATTTTAAAAAATATTACAAATTATCTCCAATGACAATGTTAACTTTTGAATGAACAGAGCGTGCTTCAAGCGCATTTAAAAAAAAAAAATTCTCAACTATCTATTACATTAGTTTTTGTCTTCGTAATTCAGCTCTGAAGATGATCTTGGATGATATCGAAACTTCTTGAGGAAAAAAAGAATGAGAAAAACTACGCCGTCTTCCTTAATGAGTTTAATGACAAAAGTAAGAAATTGACCCGTTAATTTGAAAGGATTAAAATAAAAATAGACATTATATATATATATATATATATATATATATATATATATATATATATATATATATATATATATATAATCATTTATTCAAAAATTATAACATAAATCCATTTTTGTTTCAACACTTTTGGTGTCTTATCAAGCCGTGGTGTTGAATGTCATCACTTGATAAGACACCAGAAGTGTTGAAACAAAATGGCTATTTTTGTAGTGATTTTATAACATATTTATGTTATAATTTTCAAATAAATAATTATATTTGCTCTACTCTGTATTGAGCACTCTTTTTAGAATAGTATTTTTCGGTTATTGAATTTATTCCGTATACAATATCATATACATATAATATATATATTATATATATATATATATATATATATATATATATATATATATTGCGTATATTTTAGCAGTTTGTTTTCGTTAAGACATATCTCACTGAATAATTTAGACAAGTTTTGTTTACTTATTTTGTATAGGATCAACTCATATTCGCGGACATGCTTTTATAGTATCCTTATAGAGAAGAGAGAAAAATAACATGTTGATACATATTCATTTATTCGGAGTACTTTAGAGATTAGAACAATGACATCATCAGCGTGTTGATTTTTGTAAAGACATTTTTTGTTCATGTGAAAGCTAATTTTTTCAACTGTGAAGTGAAAAACGCCAAAGTTAGGTACTGTGCTATTTAAGTACCACGATGTAAACGTTAGGGGAGGTAACTAATTTTTAAATTAAATGAGACATGTTTAAGATATATATGTCTGTATATATATATATATATATATATATATATATATATATATATATATATATATATATATATTATATATTAATATATATATATATGCAAGAAAATATATGGATATAGATCCGACAGTATGAAGAAAATATACGGAAAAAAAGAAAAAAATTCCGACGTTGACATATTAACATTAAAACAGCATAATTGCATTTAAGGATTTTTGTCTGTTTTTTTCCGTATATTTTTCTTCATATATATATATATATATATATATATATATATATATGATTTAATCATAGCAGAAACCCCTTTAAGTTAGTTCAAAAGTATATATAAAAATAAAGAAGCAAAATTTAACCTATTGCTAGAGATATACATATCTTTCAGATTATTTCTTCGTAACTGAAATGTATATTCTTAAGTATGCTGTAGTGTCTTAATATGACAGTTCCCCGAAATATGTATGAATTCTCCATCTCGAACATCTAAACTATATTTTTAACTTTTCTGCTTTAGTTTTGACCTGTTTTTTGATTTGTCAAAAAAGACGTACCCATATATATATATATATTCGGCACTCTCGTCGCATGAGGGTCAAGCAGATCAGTCCCCTAGGAACCGACTGCCCGACACCAACACATGAAATTTGATTATAGTGGTGAAGGTTTCGTGCAGGACCATCCACACTTTTTGAAGGGCCGAATACAGAGACCTGGTGCACTAAGTGCCACAAGGTCCCCAAACGACCCTCTTCAGGTTTTGAATTCAGAGTTGTCCTTCTCCTAGACCAGTTGCCATCCAAGGCTATAGAACCCAGTCTGTCCTGCTATTTTACCCATAACTGGAGGGAGAAGAAAAGGGTTAATACCTTTCCTGTATTTGCATTTTGCATGTAAGAGAATGTAATGGACTCGACTGGAATTCGGACTCGGCTTTCAGATTCCTCAATCCAAGACGCTATTTTATATATATATATATATATATATATATATATATATATATATATATATATATATATGTGTGTGTGTGTAATATAAACCTAAAGAGCCAGGTAAATCTATCTAGATTTCAGCTAAACAGATCGTCAGGGTAAAACTGGCTTGACGACCCGTTTAATACAGAGACCCGGTGTACTACGTGCCACAAGGTCCCCAAACGAACCCACTCAGGTTTTGAATTCAGAGTTGTCTTTCTCCTAGACCAGTTGCCATCCAAGGCTATAGATTCCAGTCTACATACAAACAGTAGGTTTGCCTGGCCCTTTAGGTTTATATTAGGTTTTGCCCTACTTCGTGTATTGTGCACTTTACGTAGTTACTTTTACTCGTTTTGGAGTTTTTTTTTTCTTTGGACTCTGAGCTTGAATTCTGGACGATTGTTTTCGCCTCAATTTCATGTTCTTAGTTCTTTCTTTTTTCATTCCTCATTTTTCCTTAGGTATTGGTTTATTCAACTACAAGCCGAAATACCTAAGTTTTTTACCAAGCGAATACCACTATATATATATATATATATATATATATATATATATATATATATATATATATATATATATATATATGTATCGCGTGCACGAATATCATTTCGTAAATCATTTTATAAACTGCTCCGTGTCGATAAATTCGCCAAAATGCATTGTGGGTATTTTCAAGATGCCTACTCACGCGTGCCATTAACGGGACAAGAATAGGGTAAGAAAGGACAATTGTTTTTCCTATGATCATTCAATACAAGACTTAAGAGCCACTCAGGGTAGAGATTTACTGAAGTAGTTAAGTCCTAGTTAAGTCTTAAGCGAATAAAGGATGTGTTTGAAGGAATGGTCAATCAACTGACTTACGTGATGTGTCTTTTTTATATATCATGTGATTCGATCAGTTAAATTACATTTTCTCTAAAGATGATATTCTTTTACAAAGGATAATCCGAAGAACCGAAAAAAAAATCCATTAATCTTTTCCTTTATTTTTTTTCTTTTTTGTGAAACGAGATCTTTTTTATTCTTCGAAAAAAAATTAACTCCGGAGATCAATGTTGCGTTGGATATCTTTTAAATACACAAACCATTGAGGTATATTCAACGCTGGGCAAACAGACCAACCGATATATGATGGCTCGTTCGTGTTAGGCAGAGAACCGGGGAGATTTTGGATCTCACGGCTGAAATTTAATTAAAATTATCTCCTTTTAAATTGAGCAACTCAATCTGCAACTGTACAATCCACTTCAGTTGGCGGTCAGTCATTTGAGAATTTAAGAAGCACAAACAAAATGGCGACTCAAATCTCGTCTTCTTCCGTGTCACGAACACGAGATTTGAAACGGGATAACTGCACAGGTTACTTTCAATAAAAGTGAAAAAAAAAATCAGAAAATAATAATAATGATAA
>CAHIKZ030000667.1:310000-315000 GCA_903632075.3 Acanthosepion pharaonis | reverse complement strand
AAAGAAAGAAAGAAAGAAGTCAATGAAACGAAGAAGGAAAGACAGGAGTTTGGTATAGAATAGAAAGAAAGAAAGAAAGAAAGAAAGAAGTCAAGGAAAGAAAGAAAGAAAGAAAGAAAGAAGTCAAAGAAAGAAAGAAAGAAAGAAAGAAAGAAAGAAAGAAAAAAGAAAGGAAAGAAAGAAAGAAAGAAAGAAGTCAAAGAAAGAAAGAAAGACAGGAGTTTGGAATAGAAAGAAAGAAAGAAAGAAAGAAAGAAAGAAAGAAAGAAAGAAAGAAAAAAAGGAAAGAAAGAAACGAAGAAAGAAAGACAAAAATTTGGAATAGAAAGAAAGAAAGAAAGAAAGAAAGAAAGAAAGAAAAAAGTCAAGGAAACGAAGAAAGAAAGACAAAAATTTGGAATAGAAAGAAAGAAAGAAAGAAAGAAAGAAGTCAAGGAAACGAAGAAAGAAAGACAAAAATTTGGAATAGAAAGAAAGAAAGAAAGAAAGAAAGAAAGAAAGAAGTCCGGAATAGAAAGACTTAATGAATGAGTGAATGAATGAAATAATGGAGTCTGGAAAAGAAAGAAAGAAGTCCGGAAGAGAAAGACCGGAAAAGAAAGAAAGAAAGGAGTCTGCAATAGAAATAATGAAGTCATAAGTGGCGACCCAAACGTAAGAAATGCTCAGCATCAAACTCACCCATCAGAATAACAACTGTTAATATCAATCGTCTCTCCCACTTGGTTTTTCCAAGAGAAAATCTTACTATCTGTCACGAAATAAAACGAATTAAAAAGATCTGTGATGCAGCGTTGGGGCTAGAAGTATTGCCGATACACAAAGGGAAGCCAATATGACAGGGAACGCCATAATGACAAACCTATTTTCCAAGCCAGTAAGTGAAATGGAAAAGCGAAAAATAATTTAAGTGAAACCTGTTTTCCTTTATTAATTAAAAAATGTTGATTGGTTGTAATTTGAACCTGTTTTGCCCAGTTTAAATTGATCTAAATCTCATCCTCTGAGGATAAAACATGATACAGATTTTGTTTTCTTCTTCTTCTTCTTCTTATTATTATTATTATTATTAACTATGTCTTCCATGAATACTACAGGAGCAAATGATCCTATCAAATGTCAGATAAACACATCGATACGTACAAAACCTCTGACCACTCACACGAGGAAACTTGTAAAATGAGAAAAGAAAAATTTTTCCAGCCTGACACGGTCTGAACTGATGTTAGCACATATCTCCATTTGCACGGCGAACAAGGGCATTTCATTTGCTAACCCTACCCGATGCCACACCTTCTCATACCTCTAAATCCCGGCGGACAGACGAGGCTATTTTTTTTTTCTCATGCTTATATCAACAAAAATTCCGTGTTTAAGAAATAAAACCGACGGATTTAGCATGAATATCAAATCGATTTAGGGTCGGTTTTCCTGCTTCGGATAACAACAGTTCTTCCAGGCGAAGCAGATACGATATCTGGAGTTTCTTTTTTTTTACGTTTTCCTCACTGTTATATTTTCATTTGTATGTCTCCAGCATTATTTTAAAGCCAAGATATATTGCCTTATTTATTCAGGCAAAAGAAGAAAGAAATTTTAGATTTCTTCGATATATCATGGATTTTTTTTTCGGTAAAGTTCTATCTTCAACAGATCGACGAATGATAAATAAGGTCACCTACCACGTAGCGTCGGTAATAGTGGAGAGAAAAAAAGAAACATATACGAACATCTATTCGATAATATCTAAAGTCCGGTTCAATTGTGATGAGTGTCTCAGTAACGGATTTAACGAAAATACACGTGTGAAAGTGCATATACCCGGGCGAGATCAGAGTGAGAGGTCGATCCTCACCGGGGATGTCAGGTTTCAAAGGGCTTAGGAAAAAAGAAAACAAAACGGAGGGAATCTGAATAAGACAGCTGGAATTTTATTAACATAGTCTGATGAAAATACAAAGAATCTGCAATTTTATTAGTCCTGACATGGCACCACGGCTTCAGGGTTACCAGGGATCCCTTCAATGAGTCTATTAGTAGTAGTATTATTAGAAAGAGCAGTGAAAATTTCCCGGTTTTTCTTTTTGAATTTTTTGTGGAAATCTTAATTTTTCAGTTAATGAAGGAATAAACTCATGACGAGTTTTACGTTAAGAAAATATGAAAAGGTGAGGCGGACGAGGATAGCAGGTGAGGCGGACGGGGATAGCAGGTGAGGCGGACGGGGATAGCAGGTGAGGCGGACGGGATAGCAGGTGAGGCGGACGGGGATAGCAGGCGAGGCTGACGATTATTGCATGCGAGGCCGAAGACGATAGCAGTTGAGGCGGAAAAGGATGCCAGTTGCGGCAGGATAGCAGCTGAAGCTCGGGAGGATGGCTAGTGTGGCATAAGAGCATAGACAGGTGAGCCGAAAGAGATTAACAGGTGGTCTGCAATGATTGAAAGACACTTAAAGATTAAGAAAAAGTTTCAAAAATTCATATATGGATTACTTGTAATTTGTAATTTCTGGCATGTATTCCAATATAAATAGTTGTAAATACTTATTGACCGATTTTATCATTGTGATATTTTTACATAATTAACAAGAATTACAAAGATAGTAATTAGGGTCTGTAAATTTGGAGGAGAGAGTTATCAATAATAATGTTGCGACTTTAAGCCATTCTCTGCTTAGGACTGATATAAGAGGACTAATATCACGTAACAGTTCAGTATTCCTTTTTGTTTCTGTTTCTTCAAGTCCCTACTTCGTCTGCGAGTAAATTGATCACTATTACATAACAATTCAGTACTCTTTCTCTTGCTTCAAGTCCCTTCTTCATCTGTGAAGAGATTGGCCAGAATCTCCTGCCATATATGGAAACTGATATGACTTAACAGTTCAGTACTCTTTTCTTTGTTGCTCTTGCTTCAATTCTCTTCTATATATGTGACGAAATTGTCCAGCATTCACTGCCATATAGGAGCACTAGGTATTACATAACAGTTCAGTAATCTTTTCTTTGTTTCTATTGCTTCAAGTCTCTTCTTCATCTGTGAGGAGATTGTCCAGCATTCATTGACATATAGGAGGACTGATATTACATAACAGTTCAGTAATCTTTTCTTTGTTTTTACAATTTTATGTTTCTTAATACTCTGCTTAGCTTTTGGAAGGTACCTTTCGTTAAACATTTCAAAACATCAGAAAACTATGACGTTTATATCGGTACTGCTTGTACTATAAATAATTTATGAAGAGGGGACCCAGGTATAGATTAAATAGTAGATCATTTTGAGGTGGTCTGAATTCCAAACTCTATGTATCTATGGCATTGCGCGTACTATGCAACCATCGACAAGGCCAGAGTGTTTACAATTCACTATATTATCGAACGCGGTCGACTTTCGTCTTTGTTGATATATCGGAGGACCGAGGCGCAACTGAAGAAGATCACATTGTCAGATGCCCAGACCTGGGGAGCAGATGCCCCAGGCTGCACCGACTCATTGCATTAGAAAGAGCGACCAGTGCTCGCACCGAGGCCAGCGTAGCTGTTAGTCGCGGGGGTTCAGGGAATTTTTGTCGTTGATCCGAGTGTACGCGATCGGGTTCCCCACATTAAACCCGACCTTGTTTCACATCCCGTCTCACTAGTGAAGCCAGGTAAATATGTAAATTGATACGCTTGGAATAAATTTGATATATGACAGTACCATTTCGTTAAGGATATTGGAACCAGGATGTTATCAGAGAGAGTAATAATAATGCAAAAAGGCGTATAATTATGCTTTGTATCTTATACAAAAGCGTTAAATCAGGCTCGAACTATTTGAACTGCTCGGTGAGCTTTATTTATATGAGAAAGATATTGGAACAGTGATTCCCATTTTTTTTTTTCCGAGCCGCATTTTCGGAATAAAAATTTGCTCTCGCCTCAACAAATTTTATGTGATAAAAAGTACATTTAAAAATAAAAAGAAGAGAATGGCTTAAAATCGCAACATTATTATTGATAACTCTCTCCTCCAAATTTACAGACCCCAATTACTATCTTTGTAATTCTTGATAATTATGTAAAAATATCACAATGATAAAATCGGTCAATAAGTATTTACAACTATTTATATTGGAATACATGCCAGAAATTACAAATTACAAGTAATCCATATATGAATTTTTGAAACTTTTTCTTAATCTTTAAGTGTCTTTCAATCATTCCAGACCACCTGTTCATCTCTTTCGGCTCACCTGTCTATGCTCTTATGCCACACTAGCCATCCTCTCCAGGTTCAGCTGCTATCCTGCCGCAACTGGCATCCTCTTCCGCCTCAACTGCTATCGTGTTCGGCCTCGCATGCAATAATCGCCAGCCTCGCCTGCTATCCCCGTCCGCTTCACCTGTTATCTTCGTCCGCCTCACCTGCTATCCTCATCCGCCTCACCTGTTATCTTCGCCGCCACACCTGCTATCCTCATCCGCCTCACCTGTTACCTTCGTCCGCCTCACCTGCTATCCTCATCCGCCTCACCTGTTATCTTCGTCCGCCTCACCTGCTATCCTCATCCGCCTCACCTGTTATCTTCGCCGCCTCACCTGTTATTTTTCTCCTTCTCACCTGCTATCCTCTTCCGCCACATTTGCAATCCTCGTCAGCCTCACCTGTTATCCTCGTCCACCGTACCTTTTATCCTCGCCGCCTCACCTGCTATCCTCTTCCGCATCACATGCAATCCTCGTCAGCCTCACCTTCTGTGCTCTTCAGCCTCACATGTTATCCTCGTCTTCCTTACCAGTTATCAATGCCCGCCTCACCTGCTATCCTCGTCCGCCTTACCTGTTAGCCTCGCCGCATCACCTGTTATCTTCGTCAGACTCACCTGCTATCCTCTTCCGCCTTACTCGTTATCCCTCGTCCGCCTCACCTGTTATCCTCGTCCGTTACACCTGCTATCCACTTCCACCTCACCTGCTATCCTCGTGCCTCATTTGTTATCTTCGTCCGCCTCACCT
>CAHIKZ030000667.1:122500-307500 GCA_903632075.3 Acanthosepion pharaonis | reverse complement strand
GAAGAAGAAGAACAACGGCAAGAAAGGATGAAAAAAGAAAGAGAATAATTATGGAGAGAAGAAGAAGAAGAAGAAGAAGAAGAAGAAGAAGAAGAAGAAGAAGAAAGGATGAAAGAAAGGATGAAAACGGAAAGAGAAAAAGAAAGAGAATAATTATGGAGAGAGAAGAAGAAGAAGAAGAAGAAGAAGAAGAAGAAGAAGAAGAAGAAGAAGAAGAAAAAAAGGATGAAAAAAAAAAGAGAATAATTATGGAGGATGAAAAAAAAGAAATAATTATGGAGAAGAAGAAGAAGAAGAAGAAGAAGAAGAAGAAGAAGAAGAAGAAGAAGAAGAAAGAAGAAGAAAAAAAGAAAGAGAATTATGGAGACGGTATGTGAAGAAGAAGAATTGGTATAACAAGGAAAAACAAATATAACGGCAAAATGGATAAAAAAAAAAAAGAAAATCAATAGAAAGAAAAGAAGAGAAAAAGAAAATAAACAACCATCTTGATATAAGAAAATAAAGATAGAGAATGAAAAAGAAAGAAATAATTATGAGAGAGGGAAGGGGAAGAGAGAAGAAGAAGAAAAAAGAAAGAGAGAAAAAATTGAAATAATAAAAAATATGTAAATAAAGAAAAACTGAAAAGGAAAGAAAATGGAAAGAAAGAGGAAAAAGAATGCAAAGGACAAAAAGAGGCTAAGAAAATGTAATATTAAAAAAAAGAAAGCAAAAATGAAAGTTAAAAAAATAGAGAATAATGAAGAAGAAGAAGAAGAAGAAGAAGAAGAAGAAGAAGAAGAAGAAAAGAAGAAAAGAAGAAACAAAAAAGAAAGAAAGTAAAAAAAAAACGAAAAGGAAAGAAAAGGAAAGCATAATATTCAAGGAAGAAGTAGAAGAAAAAGAAAATGAAAATAAGAGACAAACAAAAAAGAACAAAGAAATGGAAGAGATAGAAACAATGGAAAAGGAAGATGAAACAATGAAATCCAAACACACATTGGATTACGAATATAAACATTCCAAAACGTAAACAAGCTACATAGAAATGGTAAGATTTCGTTAGAAACAAAGAGTGCCGTATTGCTATGTGATATCTAACCTCGAAGATGGCAGGAAGTTGTGTAAAGCCATGTTAGCCGAAAACAAGTAGTTAATCACTGAAATATTTTATAATCCTGGTTCGCAGCAGTTATTGCTTATGAGTGACCTTATATCCTGGTTGATAGCAGATCTTATTTCTCATCTACTCGCTAGACTAGGATGTCCGTATCCTGGTTGATATGGCTCCTGGTTGCTTGGTCGAAATATGGTTTTATGCCCTAGCTATTCTGATTATATATCTGTTTGCAGTGATGGTGAAATTTTGGTCTCATTTTTATTAATTATTTATTTTAATATCACTAGATAATCCTTAACGTGTTTAAGCGAAAGAATGCCAGACAAATAACTATAGTAAATGGCCATTAGTTACTTAGGACAACAAAATAGGATGTTGCAGAGAACCAAGATATCATATGCCCTAAAAGAGGTTAAATGATTGAATTTTTTGTTTTTGTTTTCTTCTTGCGCTTAGTAAGAATATAATCACATATTTGTTAACTTCCATACTTGGACGCTTTACCATGAAACAGTTTGGTTCGTTGCTCTCACGTAATTATTCAAGAATAGCGAATTCAATCTTCACCGCATGTCCTTCGCTTGTCGTCTTGAAACGAAATAACGTTCCAATCTACGCTATTCACCGCATTCGAGGTAACTGAACTATTGTAAACTCTCTAATCTTTCCCATGGCTTCATAATATTCCACTTCGGGCCTTTCTCAATGGTAATTTTTCAAAAGTGAATGTAAAAAGATTCGACGAGTATTAGAACTCGGGTTGCCGATTTCACTTTCCAAGCCATTGTTATAAGGGCACCTCCAAATCAAGTTACGATACGTAAATATTTATTGGTTTTAACCTGTGAAAATTTCACGGTTTTCCTATTTAAATTTTCTGATGAATTTTAAGTTTTCAGTTAAAGATTGAATAAGCTCATGGTTTTTTCTACGACAAAAATATCTCCCATATCGCATCGTTAAATATTTGAGCTTAAATAACAACCATAAATTTGAATGCTGGTCGTTATTTATGAAGTAAGGGGGTACAAATGAAAAGATCTGAAAATTGTCAACCTTTTCCGTTTCACTGAAACAGATGTTAAACACTTCTCTTTTCCTTTTCTTTCTTTCTTTTATTCATTTTCTCAGTGATCCCAAGTCGGCTCTCTGATAATAAGTGTTTTGTTTAGCAAAACGGAATTGTCCATTATTGATGATCTATTGTCGGGAATCGTTACTTTTATCCTCTCTTCTTCCTTCCTTTCTTTCTTTCTTTATTTCTTTTTTATTTCTTTTCTTTCTTTGTTTTTTTCTTTCTTTCTTTTTTTTCTTACTTTCAATTTCTCACTGAAAGCAAGTAATGCGTGTTCCCCTCTTCCCATGCTATCAGAACAGAATAGTTCGTTTTCTATTAGGTATTGGCGGGGCATAACGGTCGTGCGAACTAACGAAGTGAGAGAGGCAACCACATTTATTATAGGATATATTTGTCTTTGGAAGAATATCCAAAACTCTCTCTCTCTCTCTTTCTTTATTCTAAATTCTTGGAATTATACAAAAAAGAAAGAAAGAAAGAGGTTTGCTGAATAATTCCAAATAAATTTAGATAGAGTAAAGAAAAAAAAATGGAAAAAAATTATCAAGAAAGAAAATTAATGTTGATAAAGCAAACGAAAAAAGACAGAAAAATAAATAAATCCTTAAGAAAAAGCTGGTGAAATGATAAAAAAATTGAATTAGTTAAACATGCTGTAAAAAAAAGAAGGGTTACTGTAAATTGGAGCATTTTTTTTCTTTTGGTAAGTTACAGTCTATGTATCCACATGTATGAGCAGAGAGACTTGTGCGTAAAGGTTAGGGGCAGGGAGTATTTTATGAATACTTGAGTCGTTCTGCAAGGGAGAAATAATGGTGAAGATGCTGGAAGATTCATCCATAAAAAAATTTAGGGAAACATTTATGCCTGGGCATTGATCACCTTCGTTCATAGCAGAATACAAAGAAGGTCATCCATATTCAGGTTCGGGAGAAAAAAAAAGCCTAAAAGGAAGAAAAAAAAGGAAAAATGAATGCGGGAAGAGAAAAAAATGAATAAAAAGTGGACATGAAAAGAAGGGAAAACTAAAAGAGGGAAGAGAAGGAAGAAGAAAGAGAAAAGAAGGTAGATTAATAATAATAAAAAAAAAACAACGGGAGGACGAAAGGAAGAAAGTAAAAACAAGATGGCGGTAAGATGAAGATGGCGACAAACAGACAAGGAAAAAGAGATGATAGCGAAAGGAAAAATAACTGAAGAAAATAGTGAAAGAAAGGAAAAAGAAAAGAAGGTAGATGACGTGTGAATTAATGGTGAAAGAGATGAAGAAATAAAGACATATTAGATGAAAAGAAAGACAGAAGGAGCAAAAAGGGGAAAAGGGAAAATAAGACAAAAGATTAGGAAGAAAAAAAGAAGGAGAAAGAAAGCAGTTATGAAGAAAAATAACGGGAAGGAGAAAGAAAAAGAAAAGTGAGAAATGAAGGAAGAAAGGGAAGACGAAGGACAATTAAATTAGAAAAGAAGAAAAATAGATGAAGAAGAGAGGGCGAAGCAGAGAAAAACAACAAGAACAAGAACGAGAAGAGAAGGAGGAGAAGAAGAAGCGAAAAACAAGAAGAAGAGAAAAAAGATGAAGGAAAAGAAGAAGAGAAGAAGAACAGACGAGAAGAGACGAGAAATATAAAAGAAGAAGACAAGAAAAAGAAAAGAAGAAGAAAAAGAAGATGAGAAAAACAAGAAAAAGAAGGAGGGGGAAGAAGAAGAAGAAGAAAAGAAGAAAAAAGAGGAAGCAAAGAAGAAGAAGAGAAGAAGAAGAAATGAAGAATAAGAAGAAAATAATAATAATAAGAAAAAACAACAAAAAAACAAAAGAAAAGAAGGGGAAGAAGAAGGGAAGAAGAGAAAAAGAAGAAGGTGAAGAAAAAGAAGAAGAAGAAGAAGAAGAGGACAAGAGAAAAAGAAGAAGGTGAAGAAAAAGAAGAAGAAGAAGAGAAAAAGGAGAAGAAGAAAAAAGAAGAATAGATGAGAAAAAGAAAAAGAAGAAGAAGAAGAGGACAAGAGAAAAAGAAGAAGGTGAAGAAAAAGAAGAGGAAGAGAAGAGAAAAAGGAGAAGAAGAAGAAGAAAAAGGAAGAATAGACGAGAAAAAGAAGAAAAAGAGAAAAACAAGTACAAGAAGAAGAATAAGAAGAGTAGAAAAGTCGAAAGAGAAGGAGAAGAAGAAAAGACGAAAGAGAAGGGGAAGAAGAAAAGAAGAAGAAAAGAAGAAGAATGAGTAGAAGAAGAAGAAGAAAAGGAGAATTGCCATCAATAATGAGAGTAAAGATGGATGGATAAAGGCGAAATGAATGGCATAAGGCAGAATGAAAAAAGCAGAAATAAAAAAAATATAAAAGTTAAAGGCAAAAAAAGGCAAGAAAGGAAGACAAAAATGAAGAAAGTTTCAATATGAGGAAAGAATTTAGGCATATATATATATATATATGATTATTTAAAAAAAATATGATTCCATCGCGACACAGAAATTACTGGTCATCCGTATTCAGGTTGATTCCAAACATTGCCTGAGGATGAGACTGCCACAAAGGTAGTTAAGGTTTAATATTGAAATTAAACTTGAATACGGATGACCAGTTTCAAAACATAGTAATTTCTGTGTAGCGATGGAGTCATATTTTAAAAAAAAAGTAATTATAATCTAGGCTCTACTTCTGTATCGAGCACTGTTTTTAAAAATAAAAACAAAAAAGACTAAAGCACTTCGGATATCAATACACACACCTACGCTCCCCACCCATTTATATATATATATATATATATATATATATATATATATATATAGAGAGAGAGAGAGAGAGAGAGAGACAGACAGACAGACAGACAGACAGAGACAGAGACAGACAGACAGAAGGAGTGATCGATCGTCAGTGAGAGTGAGAGTGAAATTCATGCTCCTGTATCAGGGTGGGGGCACACAATATCTAGTATATATATAGTCATAAAATACTCAACCTAATCCACTTTCCAAAATACGCCAGATAAAATAAGACACGTACAAACACACACATAAACAAACGTATGCATGATGCTTCGGCCGTTGTACGCTTCGGCCTTCTTCAGGTGATGCTTGTTGGAATTTCGAACCGAAATTTTCATTTAGTCCACGGTGAGAGATTGTTCTAATTCCACGTGCCATGCCTTTTCTTGATATCTCAGATCCAGTTAATTCCCCTTGATAATTCTACAAGATCTTGTTCCCTCGATTGGAATGAAAGAAAGGGTTCGAATTCGAAATGTCAAGTGATATAACGCTGAACGAAGAAGAAGAAGGGGAGATGTGGAGGAGTAGCATAAGGAGTAGAAGAATGAGAAGAAGTAGGAGGGAGAGTAGAAGAAGAAGGAGAAGAAGGAAGAGAAAACAAGAAGAAGGATGAGAAGAAGAAGGAGGAGGAAAAAGAGTAAGAGGAGTAGACGAAGAAGAAGAAGAAGAAGAAGAAGAAGAAGAAGAAGAATGAGGAAAAAAAGAGACGTAGGATGAGAAGAAGGGGGAAGGGGTAAGAGGAGAAGAAGAAGAAGAAGAAGATGAAATAAAAGTCGAGGAAGAAGAAGAAGAAGAAGAAGTAGTAGTTGAAGCAGAGAGGGAAAGAAAAGAAGAGAAAGTAGAAAAAAGGGGATGAGAAGAAGAAGAAGAAGGGTAGTAGTAGAAGGAGAAGATAAAGAGGAGGAGGAGAAGAAGAAGGAGAGAGAAAGATGAGAAGAAAACAGAAGGGAGAAAAAGGAGGAGGAGGAGTAGAAGAAGAAAAATAAGAAGAATAAGAATGAGGAAAAGAAGGAAACGAATAATAATAATAATAATAATAATAATAAGAAGAAGAAGAAGAAGAACAACAACAACAAGGACAAGAAGAAAAGGAGAAGAAGAAGAACAGGAAGAAGACGGGAGGAGGAGGAAGAGAAGGGAAGAAAAAGAAGAAGAAGAAGAAGAAGAAGAAGAAGAAGAAGAAGAAGAGGTGGAGGAGGGGTAGAACAACAAGAAGAAGGGGGGAGGAGGAAGAGAAGGGAAGAAGAAGAAGACTGAAGAAGAAGAGGCGAAGGAGGGGTAGAACAACTAGAAGAAGACGGGAGGAGGAGGAGGAAGAGAAGGGAAGAAGAAGAAGAAGACTGAAGAAGAAGAAGAGGAGGGGTAGAGCAACAAGAAGAAGGGGGGAGGAGGAGGAGGAGGAGACGAAGAACAAGAAACGAAGAAGGAGAAGAGGAGGAGGAGGAGGAAGAAGAAGAAGGAAAGGAGGATGAGGAGAACGATGGAAGAAAGCGAAGATGAGGAAGAAAAAAGATTGTCGAGGTGTTTTATTGCAAAATGAAAGCAAAATAGTTTTAAGTAAAAGAGAAAGAAAACGCGTTGACATTGCCAAGAAGAAAGAGCAAAATCGAAGAAGAGACAACATCGAAAAAAAATCTTTAAATCGGTCACAAAAAGAATGAAAACCAAAAAAAAAAATGGACGATGGAAGAAAGTTCTTCGGTAATTGGCTTAAAATTTTGCGTGTCGTGATTACTTGTTCGTTCTTGAAATCTGTAATTCCACGCAGACCAAATTCACGGCCAAAGAGAAATCTTGGGGAATTCACAACTAACGCTCCTTTCTTCTTGACGAAGACAGATTAGCAGACACACAATTAGATTGTGGCGTTTAAAGTATGGAAGCCTCTACGCATCATTTTTGTTTCCCTTTAAATAGCACTTTAGATAGAGACAGCGTTCTTCGTTTTTGTGCCGTCTTTGTGCCGTTTCCTTCAGGAAGACATCTATCGATCTCAGTCTGTCCACACACACACACACACACACACACACACACATATATATATATATATATATATATATATATATATATATATATATATATATATATATATATATATATATATATATATATATATATATATATATATATATATATATATATATATATATATATGAATATAAATAAAAGAAAGAACAAGATATATAATCCGGTGTTCTTATAGATATTTTTATTTTTACAAAATAGTGATCAATGTAAATTTACAGAGCATTAATATTATAAATTAATTGATTTAAAATATGTTTTTTTTCGCTACACAGTCCTAACCATGTTTCAAAAATGGAAGCTAAAAAGCCACGAATTTAATTTTGTGATTAAATTAAAGACATTAGTTCCATTTCATCCTCAAGCGAAACCATATTTTAAATCAATTAATTTTTTAATATATATATATATATATATATATATATATATATATATATATATATATATATATATATATAAATTTTATGTATTTAGGCAGCAACCATTCTTTCATGCACATTTCATTGAATACGGCAGACAATTATTATTTATTTTTTTTATAAATTTCTCATGCGATCTAATAATTTTTTTTCTTTTCGGATGATAAATTATATAAAAACTGTCCGAATGTTCTTTTTATCCGAGCGCTTTCGGCTATACATTTAGCCATTTTCAAGGATTTAATATTTAAATTGTTAAATAAGAAATACTTTGTTGTATGTATGTTTTATAAAATGTTTTCATTTTTCAAAACACGGTCAAGATATTATGTCCATGTTCAAAGTTATTATTAAGTGTTGTTTTTTTTTGTTTTTATTAATAAGGCTTCCATTATTTTTAGCCTATTTGTTTTTTTGTGGTTTTTTGTTTTTGTTTTTGGGCTGTAAATATTTCTTTGCATTCTTGCACTGCACGCACCATTCATGTAAGCACATAGATGTAAATTTTAAATAGTGTATTTTTTTAAGCATTTCACCCCATGCAAGGCCGGATGCCACTAGCACGCAAGGAGTTACAAAGTGGGAGCGAGAGTAAAGAAGACTGATGGAGGAAAGGGTGAAGAGAAAGGTCTGGTCATCTAGAGATGTCGATAGACATTACTTTTGAATAGTTGGAGATTATAGCTATCAGGGAAACAAGTAATATGAAGGGAATTTCACAGGCGAGAAGTGCGAGACATGAAGCTATCGGAATAGAAGAGACGGCCACATTTAACTATTTCGACAGTGAAAGGGAGGGGACCGTGATGCCAGCCTAGCAGCACGCTTAAATTAATACAGTCTGGGAACTAGCGAAAGTACCTCCTCGGAGCAGTTACCGTGAAAGTATTTGTAGAAAAGACAGAGAGAGGCGACGGCACGTCTGTGAGAGAACGACTGAAGACGAGATGCTAGATGAGGATCAATCACATTGCATATCCGTCTCTGGATTTTGTCGAGGACCTTAACGCGAACAGCGAGGGTACCAGACCATATATGGCATCAGCATTCCATGCAAGGGCGAATGGTTGATTTATAAATATAAGAGGTGGATTCGGGCGAGAAAACTTTCTGGCGCGACACAGGGAACCAACTTTCCTTGCGGTTGATGAAGCCATGATATTTAGCAAATTAAATATTGGTTTATATCATATATGTGCTTATTCTTGGCCACTTGGCTGAGATCAAACCGTATCATCTGTTCTTATCAGCCTAATTATCTCTCTCCACATTCACTTTCCCTTCTTTCTTTCTTTCATTTTTCTCACTGAAAGCAAATGTATTTTCTCCTCCACGTCATCAAAATGGAATAATCCATTACTTACGAGGTTTTGGCACGGCGTAACGGTCGTGCGAACTAACAAAGAGGAAGACAAGCCTAATTATAATACAATTTTAATCTTGGCTCATATAAATCTACTTTATCTATCACAGTGCTTGTCTGGTTATATCAATCTGTCTCCCAAATTCTAAACCATCATTCAAATCGATAAAACTTATTTCAGTACGACCGAAACTTACAATAAGAACTTGCAACACTTGGGAATCAAAGCGAAAACATTTCCGGAGTTGAATTCGTATTTCAGACAATAATTTTAACATCTGTAAGCAGACTCGCTCAGAAACCTTTGCCACTAAAATGAAAATTCACGGTCGAGCAGATGTGTTTGATCGGATATCGATCAAAATGGCAACCTTCTGATTCCTTTGTCGATAGAAGAAAAATTCTCAGGCAGGCCGTTCTTTGATGTTTGGGAAGGCGAGGAGAGAGTCTGTTACTTTACTGCCGATAATCGATTGGAAAATTGAGTGAAAGTTATTGAATATTATTAAAATAATTTTTTAGATAAGTTAAGACAATTGCATCTAGGAACGCTTGGGTGTATTTCTGTCCAAAACAATAGCCACATACTTTGGTGCAACTATATATATATATATATATATATATATATATATATATATATATATATATATATATCGGACATATGGGGCGAAATACTCAGAAGCATACACATATGCACACATACGCGCTCTAATATATATATATATATATATATATATATATATATATATATATATATATATATATATATACGTTAAAAATTCCCTTGAAGATCAAACAAAACTAATGATTTTAATTTAATTCTATAATTAAATTTGAAGTTTTTAGCTTCGATTTTTAAAATATGGTCATTCCAGTGTAGCGAAAAAACATATTTTAAATCACTTAATTATAATATTTATGCTCTGTAAATTTACATCGAGTACTGTTTTGTAAAAATAAAAAATATCAACACCAGATTATATATCTTACTGTTCTTTCTTTTTATTAAATATGTATATATATATATATATATATATATATATATATATATATATAGATAGATAGATAGATAGATAGATAGTAAATGTAACAAATCCGTTGGCATACCTCTAGGTGGTGTAATGGTTAACAAGCTTGTCTCGCTAGAACAATTCTCACTTGGGTGCCCCCTAATTTTGGCCTTGTGCCACTTCTAAGCTATGCTTGGAAAATCACTATACTATATGGATCATAGTAATATAAAATATTAAAAGTGATCCACAAGAAAAGCCCAATGTATTTTTTATTATAGAACAAGTAATTAATAAACAATAAAATCCGAAATCACCTTATATGTAAATGAGTCCATCATCTCTATATAGTCCTATCCATATGAAGTGATTTGTGATTTTACTGTGTATATATATATATATATATATATATATATATATATACGAGGGTCATTCAATAAATAAGGTGAATTTTTCGGTATAAGGACTTTTAATAAAGATAGAAGCTTACTTTTTTTTTCACATGGATTTAATTTCCTTTGCAGATTAAAAAAAAACTTTGAGAGTTTTGGCGATTAACAAAGATGGCCGACCAAAAGTGCATGCTCCAGGATTGAACAGCGGTCAGTTATCAAGTTTTTGGTTGCTGAAGGTGCAAACCAGTTGAAATTCATAGGAGAATGTCAACTGTGTGGAGTGCCACATGTTTCAGCCAAAAAAAAATGTCTACAAGAGGTTAAATTGTTTTAAAGAAGGACGGAGTAGTGTTGAGGATGAAGACAGGCCTGGGGGGCCTACAGAAGTGAGGTGTCCTGGGGTGATCAGATCAGTCAATGACCTCATTCAGTCTGACAGAAGAACTACTGTGAAACTGCTGAGGCAGGTCAAGAAAGACATAAAGAACAAACGCAGGTGGCCATCAGTCAGAAGGAGTCATCTTGCATCATGACAACGCAAGGCCTCAGACAGCAGCCCAAAGGGTGCAGACCATCAACGAGCTGGGCTGGGAACTGCTCCCTCATCCCCCTTACAGCTCAGACCTTGCCCCTTCAGACTTTCACCTGTTTGGTCCCTTGAAAGTGTTTATGAGAGGCACGAAGTTTAAAAGTGACGATGAAGTCAAAAGTGTTGTGAGCGACTGGCTGAGACATCAGTCCAAAGATTTTTACGCTGAGGGAATACGGAAGCGTGTGCACAGATGGGAAAATCGTGTGACAGTGCTGGGAGACTACGTTGAAAAAAAAAAAAAAAGTAAGCTTCTATCTGTATTAGAAGTCCTTATACCGAAATTGAACCTGTAACCTTCATATACCTTGACGTGCTATACCAGTTTAGCTACGAAGGAGCGTCTGGTTAGTAAGGTGGATTTTACTGCTTTTAAATTAAATTAAATTTTCCCTGATTTCCCTCGATAGCGTATCTAAGCGTAAACAAATGACGGCACATACTTTTATATATTTTATTGTTATTTAAAAATATTTAAGTAAAGACAGGTTAATTGTTAATACTGTTTATTATAAACAGAACATTTACTTAAATATTTGCGTTTACATAAATAACGTATAATAATAATATATATTAAAATAATTATTGTGACCTTTTTAGGGTCAGAAATAAAGACACAAAGAGAGGAAATGAGTTAAAAAAATATTTTAACAGTAATACAAACATACAAATGAAAGTGTTGCGAAACAATGATTGTTTGAGACTATACCGACGTGAGGCAATTTGGGGATTTTTTGCTGTATCAAATATATGCTCTGTTATAATAAATACATTGAGCTCTCTCTTGGGAGCAGTTTTAATAACTAATATTACTAGGATCCACTTGCATTATATAGCAACGGATCTATTACCTATACTATATATATATATATATATATATATATATATATATATATATATATATGTAAGCAAATATATGGCTTCTTTAATATTTCCCCTTTTCTAGCGAGATTAATGCTCGACAAGCGTACATATAAATTTTAGTTCAAAATAGAATTCTTTTCATTTTTCATTCAAAATACTCAAAATTTTAGGAATACGTTTTCACAGCGTCGCCCACGTGACGACAACGTGACCATGTTTTAAACGGAGCGCTGATCTTATAAAACTTTCAGTTATTTGTTTGGATAAGTCTTGTTCTTATGTACATCGTCTTTGTCATGTTGTATTGATAATGTTAAGTATATTTTATGAATATGTCCTGAGGATGGTTTATTAGACCGAAACGTCCGTCGTTGACATATTAACATTAAAACAACATAATTGTATATAAGGATTTTGTTTTGTTTTTTTTCCGTATATATTTTTTTCATATTCATATATATATATATATATATATATATATATATATATATATATATATATATATGATTATTTATTTAAAATTATACCATAAATATGTTATAAAATCACTACAAAAATAGTCATGGTTCTTTTTGTAGTGATTTTATAACATATTTATGTTATCGTTTTTAAATAAATAATTATATCAGCTCTACTCTGTATTGAGCACTCTTTTAAGAATAGTATTTGTTGGTTATTGGAATTTATTCCGTACACACCAATCATATACTTGTATATATATATATATTTAATTTCGATTATAGGTGCAGTTTAATTTATAATTACATGAATCATTCATACAAAAAACAAATATAGAATATTACCGAGAAGTAAAAAACAAGAACAAATCTATTTCCATACCTGAGGATGTCTGTAGGAACAGACGAAAGCTTGTAAAAATTAAAAAAGACCTTATGAAACTGGAATTTATAAACAGAGATCATATCATTCATATACAGGTTCGGGGGTTAGTGTATCTTATTGAAATTGTTTGCGAAGATGTATTCTCGCCATTTAAATCATTAACCTCTATATTTGTTTTTTGTATGAATGATTCATTTAATTATATATATATATATATATATATATATATATATATATATATAATATGATTCCTTTGCTGCATAAGAGTTCTCATGTTTCAAAAACAAGAGCTGAAAACTTCAAGATAATTATTAGAATTAAATTGAATTTAAAGTATGAAGCTCTGTTTCATCTTCAAGCGATTTTTTTGGAATAACTAATCTTGAAATTTTGTGTCTTTATAAGCGTATTCATTCGTAAAATTAATTACTATGGAAACGGCTAGAGTAATTATTTAAATAAGGGCCGTAAAGGTTAACAATTTGTATCAACATGTCAGTTACTTTCGGAGAGAGGTCAAGTCAAGATACGGTTGGGGTATCAAATTTAAGCGGATGATGACATTAAACTCATACCGTCGAGTCTGGTTCAGCTAAAGAATAAATGGCGTTATTGATACATCTTTAAGTGTCTATGGAGATATTTTAAAAGGGTTGTTTGTATATAAAAGTGTCGAATTGAATACAATTTGTTTTTTTTTTTTTGACAACTTCATAATAATTTAAAATTTAGACTATACTTTTGTATCGAACACTGTTATTCAAAAATAAAAACAAAAAAACAAAAGAACTTCGGATTATTTACCTAACGAGTTCTTTCCTATTTTCTACATATTTGCACACGCAGGCACACACACACACACACACACACACACACACACACATATATATATATATATATACAATAAACGTGCAATCAATTTAAAATACATGAATCATTCACACAAAACTAATGCAAGGTTAATGATTTAAATGGCGAGACATCCATCATCATAAAACAATTCAAATAGTACACAAAAACCTCCAGATCCGTTATGAATGAATTGATCCTTGTTTATATAAATTTCTGCCGTATTAGTTGTTATTTTTACTACAAGCTTTCGTCTGTTCCTACAGACATCTTCAGATATATAATAGATGGTGTTCTTGTTTTTTTTCCCTTAGTATATTGAACAATATAGTTCATGCCACTTTGACAGTAAAATTTACCAGTAAAAATTTGTTCAACACCATATTTGGTATAAACGCAAACATTTTAAAAAATTTAAAATCAAACTCAGCGTTGCTTTGGCGCGTTCAAAAACCAATAACTCATTTTCAATAGCATTTCGGATACAATAACACATATATTTTCGATGTCCTCTTATTACGTTATACCTCTTTGACCACAGCTCTATTAGAACTCCTTTAAAAACACACACAAACATACTAGTAGAAAATACAAACAAAATAACCTCATCGACATGTCAAAAAAGATTAAAATTAATGGAAGCCTTAATAATAAAAAAAGGCCAATACTTAATAATATTAACTACGAACACGGCCACAATGTGCTAACTGTGTTCGGGAAATAAAACATCCTTATAACTCTAGAAAAGTACACACAACACATACACCTATCTCTCTCTCTCTCTCTCTCTATATATATATATATATATATATATATATATATATATATATATATAGAGAGAGAGAGAGAGAGAAAGATTGATGATGATTAGTGGTAAATATACACATACATATGCAATCATATATCTAAAATACATAAATATATATACATACATACATACATAAAAATACATATATATTGGTATAAAAAATCATTCCAAGAGGATAGAATCCAGGTAGAACTCAATGTCCAGGAGAGAGTAAGGATATAATAAAAAGGCTTAAACACTAATATTCCATGGTTATAATTTATTCCATTGGAATTGTAAATACGATCCAATTCATCAGTCCTACAAATTCAAAAAGCTTAAAGCTTCTTTCTGAATATATATATATATATATATATATATATATATATATATATAATAAAAAATATAATAAAAAGGCTCAAACACTAATATTCCATGGTCATAATTTATTCCATTGGAATATATATATATATATATATATATATATAAATCAAGAGAGAGAGAGAGAGTGAGAAATAATATAAGAAAAAGTTTTTAACTTAGATGAATGATTTTTCCCTTCAGTATCCTTCATTAATGTCTATTTCTTTCTTTCTTTCTTTCTTTCTTTCTTTCTTTCATTCTTATCTATCTATCTATCTATCTATCTATCTATCTATCTATCTATCTATCTCGGTCAGTTAATGCCTATCTATCTATTTATCTATCCCTACAACTATTTCAATCAGTTCATATCTTTTGCAAACGAAAGCGCTCGGAATTGCAGAACACTTGGACAGTTTCTGCATACTTTGTTTAGAAAATAAAACACTTGTTCGAACACAAGAAAAATTAAATAAAAGCTTAATCGCAGTACCTTGTCTGTCGTCTTTAATGAAACATATATATATATATATATATATATATATATATATATATATATATATATATATATAACATTGAAGTCAAGTCAACATAGAGGCAACAGTCTGTTTCATACTAGATGCAATCGTCAGTCTAGCATGAAACAGACTGTCGCCTCCTAAGTGTTGACTTCAATGTTCAATTTTATATTTTCACGCTCTAGCTCTGTTATTGAGCACTTTATCCCATAAATATAGCACACCTTAAGACTATATTTCTTCACACACACACACACACACACACACACACACACACACACATATATATATATATATATATATATATAATGCGTACATTTTTTAGGCATGTTTTCATTAAGATATGTCTCATTAATTTATCTACTTATGCTTTTTAGGATCAGCTCATGTTTACGGAGAAGTTTCTTATTAAAGAAAGAAAGAATGTTACCATAATGATGACATTGTGCTCATGTTGTCGAAAGTACTCGGAATTAAATGAATAAGCATAAACTCAAACAGTAAAAATTAAATTTTAAAGCAAAATGATCAGCAATACATTTTATCTGTACAGGATGCGATGGATAATTTGTAGTCTAAGCTATGCGGAAATAAAAAGTAACAATGGCATCATATTATCATCGCATAGCAAACTTCTCTCTAAAACGTAAGAAGATGTCATCTTTGATGAACATACCTGTTGTAATGTCCATAAAACCAACACTGATGATGGCTCGTGTTAGCCGAAACCTTAGAGCAAAGAACGGCATAATAAAAAATATCCAGTTGTTGGTCACTTTTGCCTTTATTTTCTCCCGAAAATAAAGTCAATATACGAAGCTTAAAACGGCTCATGATCAAACATAATAGATATTCGTTGTCTGTTTTATTTTATATATATATATATATATATATATATATATATATATATATATATATATATATATGTGTGTGTGTGTGTGTGTGTATAATCATTTATTCAAGTGATGGTGTTGAATGTAGAATAACGTTTTTTTTCTTTTAAAAAACCCTTTATTCTTATATATATATATATATATATATATATATATATATGTGTGTGTGTGTTGTCATACAGTGACAGAAGACTGTTTCGCTATATCACAGCTCATCAGTGTGGCTAGACGTCCGGTTACCTCTAGCTAGGATCGAAACCCGGCTGAACTGTGTCATTTGGGGATTCTACACCTAAGCCATTGGCACACGGCAGGGATGAAAGTGAATATAAGCGTATTTATTTTTAGATAAACACACAGTGACTGAGAGAACTGGATTCAATTTAACGTAGTGTCTTGCATTATTAGCTGTAATAGTCACTCTTTATAACCCCCCACACACACACACATATATATATATATATATATATATATATATATATATATATATATTCAGGTAAGATGAGAACGAATAAAAGTACAATTCCAACGTTCGTAACATTTAATTTAAAAGAGGATTCAATAAGAATAGAGCAATATTATTTATTTTAGTATATTACACCCAAAATTTGTCAAAACACAATTGCAATAGTCTTTCGATGCGTATCGATGTATCAAATAATGTCAAAAAATCAATTAAACAATCTATCTATCTCAATCTCTTCCTATCTATCTATCTATCTATCTATCTATCTATCTATCTATCTAACCCAGTCTGCGTATCTATCTATCTATCTATCTATCTATCTATCTATCTATCTATCTCAGTCTTCTAATATCTATCTATCGATCTCATTCTGATCCTATCTATCTATCTATCTATCTATCTATCTATCTATCTATCTATCTCATTCTGTCCACATCTATCTATCTATCTATCTATCTATCTATCTATCTATCTATCTATCTATATCAATCTATCTATGTCAGGCTATCCACATCTATCTATCTATCTATCTATCTATCTATCTATCTATCTATCTATCTATCTATCTATCCCAGTCTGCGTATCTATCTATCTATCTATCTATCTATCTATCTATCTATCTATCTATCTATCTATCTATCTATCTCCAGGTAAGATGTGAACGAATTGACAACAATTATAACGTTCATAACATTTAATTTAAAAGAGAGTCCAATACAAAATAGAGCCCTATTCTTTGTTTTAGGATATTGCACGACTCCAATAGTGTAGCGATTTTCATATATTTTTCGATGTAATATCCTAAAATAAAGCATGGTGGACTCTCCCCTTCTATTCGACGTATGAGGATCAAACAGATCAATTCCTAGGAAACCGACAGCCCGACACCAGCACAGATTTGATTATATTGGTGAAGGTTTTGTGCAGAAGCAACCACACCTTTTAAAGACCCGAATACAAAGAACTGGTGCACTACGTGCCACAAGGACCCCAAACGACACTCCTCAGGTTTTCAATTCAGAGTTGTCCTTCATAGACCTGTTGCTATCCAAGTCTATAGAACCCGCTATGTCCTGCTATTTACGCGTAGCTGGAAGGGGAAGAAGAGGATTAATATCTTTACCAAGGGTATTAGCACGTAAGTGAATGTAATCGATTCGACTGGAATTCGATCTCGGCTCTTCAATTCCTCAGCCCGAGCCGCTATCCACTACTCCACTATAGATGTAGGTTTAGGATCTTTTTAAAAGTGAAAAATACTTCAAAATATCAAAAGAAAAGGAAAGAAAGTAAAAAAAAAGAGAGAAAAAATAGAAAAAAGACAAAGAAAAGGAAAGGAAATATAGATGAAAAAGAAATAAAAAAAGAACGTAAAAGTAGAAGTCAATGGCATATGGGAAGAAAATCAGTATTAAGAAATAAATTAAAAAAAGGAGACAAACCAAAAAAATACAAACACACAGCGAACGCCAACGGAAGAAGAAAAGAAAATAATAGGGGTCACCATTTATTGTCTTTTTATTTTTATTTTATTGTATTTCATTTTATTTTATTTTTACTTTCCATTTTCCAATGACTTTTAATTAGGAAAGACGAACGAAAAATTCTTTGTTAAGGCATTTCAAGCAACAATCAAAATGAATTTCTCAGCAAACCATATTTCAGAAAATATATGCATTTCTCCTTCATGAATGAATTCTCGTCTACAAGAAAAAAAAACAACATTTTTTTGCCCTAAACTGCAACTGGTCTCCTCAAAAGGCGATCAAATAGGCCAAAATGAATCGTTTAGTCATTAATCTGAATTGATACCATTTGCGTCTATAGTTTTCCAACCCCTGGAGCTATCTAATTAGGTTGAACGAAATTAAGACCTTTGACCAAATATTTTCTTTTCTTTTCGTTTTTTCTACCTTTTCTCGTCAAAGATCAGAAAGCAAATGTTCCGTGTACGTTTGGCATATATGCAGTAGAAATTTAAAAATAAAAAAAAAATCTTTGTCGAATCACTGATTTATTTCTGTCACAATAATGTCTGCAAGAGACAGGATTATATATATATATTATTTTTTTTCTGTGGAAACGAACTCTGTAGAACGAAATTAAATGCGTGTAAGCATCTTTGGGTGGAGGAGGGAGAAGACCGATTTTAAGATTCGGGACATCATTAGCTGAATGTATTTGAGAAAATGAAGGCACTTCGTCGACTATACTCAGACGGGATGTTTCTCTCCTTGTTCCATGACTCAGTCAATCCCTCTCGTTATTCTTCATATATATATATATATATATATATATATATATATATATTTTTATTTTCTGTAGTTAACCATATATATATATATATATATATATATATATATATATATATATATATATATATATTTAGAAAGAAATAAAAAAAATATATATATATATATATATATATATATATATATTAAATATATATATATATATATATATATATATATATATATTATAAATTAATTGATTTAAAATATGTTTTTTTTTTTCCTAACCATGTTTCAAAAATGGAAGCTAAAAGCCACGAATTTAATTTTGTGATTAAATTAAAGACATTAGTTCCATTTCATCCTCAAGCGAATTTTAGCTTCCATTTTTGAAACATGGTTAGAACTGTGAAGCGAAAAAAAAAACATATTTTAAATCAATTAATTTATAATATTAATGCTCTGTAAATTTACATTGAGTACTATTTTGTAAAAATAAAAATATCTATAAGAACACCGGATTATATATCTTGCTATTCTTTCTTTTTATTTATATACATATATCTATATATATATAAACTTTTTATTCTCTGTACTTAAACCACACACACACACACACACACACATATATATATATATATATATATATATATATATATATATCTTTAGAAAGAGAATAATTTTTCTGTACTGAAACCATAACCATATATTTTGGCTAGAGTTAATTAACTGAAAATATTCCACGTATAAAACTGCGCTATAGAAAACAAAAATATATTAAATATTTACCTATTTCTGAGACTTGTTATTTTCATTATTTAGATCGTTCGGACGGTTGTCCTCATCTTTATTGCCATATTCTTGACGTTTCGGCCGTTCTTTAAGGCATGGGCTACCAAGAATCCCTGCAATGGGCCTACTGTTTTACGTGGACAACAGCATTTCGTAAGGGTTTGGCTGTATACTTAAGAACACTTTGTTGTATTTCTTTAAGGCATGGGCTACCAAGAATCCCTGCAATGGGTCTTCTATTTTATATAGACAAAACATTTCGTAAAGTTTGGGCTGACCTTGTGAGAACATCTTTTTATATATTTCTTTAGAGCATGGGCTTCCAGTCATCCCTTGAACAAGTCTGTTATCATTATTATTATTATTATTAGAAAGAACGGTGAAAATTTTACGGTCTTCCTATTTTAATCCTTCGATGAAATCTAAATTCTTCAGCCCATGGCGATCCAACATCAATAAAAAATCTATAGAAATTATCCTATCACATCGTTAAATATTTGAATTTAAAAACTTTAACAAAATATTTCAATAGCAATCATAAATATGAATACGGGTCGTTATTTTAAGAGGTAAGGGGGTACAAATGAAAAGATTTGAAATTGACAACATTTTCCATTTAAAAGATACAGCCTTTAAACATTTCTAAATTCACTATCTTTTTTTCTTTTTCTCACTGGAACCAGGTAGCGCATTTTTTCTACGACGTCAAGATAGAATATTTAATTATTTATAAGGTGTTGACAGGAGTTAAACACTTGTATATCCCCTTCTTTCTTTCTTTCTTTCTTTCTTATATTTCTCCTCAGTTCTTTCCTTCTTTCTTTCTCTATTTCTTTCTTTCTTTCTTTCCATGTCTTTCTTTCTTTCTTATTTTTCTCCTCAGTTCTTTCTTTCGTTCTTTCTTTCTTTCTTTCTTTCTTTCTTTCTTTCTTTCCATGTCTTTCTTTCTTTCTTATTTTTCTCCTCAGTTCTTTCTTTCTTTCTTTCTTTCTTTCTTTCTTTCTTTCTTTCTTTCTTTCCATGTCTTTCTTTCTTTCTTATTTTTCTCCTCAGTTCTTTCTTTCTTTCTTTCTTTCTTTCTTTCTTTCTTATTTTTCTCCTCAGTTCTTTCTTTCTTTCTTTCTTTCTTCTTTCTTTCTTTCTTTCTTATTTTTCTCCTCAGTTCTTTCTTTCTTTCTTTCTTTCTTTCTTTCTTTCTTTCTTTCTTTCTTTCCATGTCTTTCTTTCTTTCTTATTTTCTCCTCAGTTCTTTCTTTCTTTCTTTCTTTCTTTCTTTCTTTCTTTACATGTCTTTCTTTCTTTCTTATTTTTCTCCTCAGTTCTTTCTTTCTTTCTTTCTTTCTTTCTTTCTTTCTTTCTTTCTTTCCATGTCTTTCTTTCTTTCTTTCTTTCTTTCTTTCCATGTCTTTCTTTCTTTCTTATTTTTCTCCACAGTTCTTTCTTTCTTTCTTTCTTTCTTTCTTTCTTTCTTTCTTTCTTTCTTTCCATGTCTTTCTTTCTTTCTTATTTTTCTCCTCAGTTCTTTCTTTCTTTCTTTCTTTCTTTCTTTCTTTCTTTCTTATTTTTCTCCTCAGTTATTTCTTTCTTTCTTTCTTTCTTTCTTTCTTTCTTTCTTTCTTTCTTTCTTTCTTTCCATGTCTTTCTTTCTTTCTTTCTTTCTTATTTTTCTCCTCAGTTCTTTCTTTCTTTCTTTCTTTCTTTCTTTCTTTCTTTCTTTCTTTCCATGTCTTTCTTTCTTTCTTATTTTTCTCCTCAGTTCTTTCTTTCTTTCTTTCTTTCTTTCTTTCTTTCTTTCTTTCTTTCTTTCTTTCTTTCTTTTTCCATTCTTTCTTTCTTTCTTATTTTTCTTTCTTTCTTTCTTTCTTTCTTTCTTTCTTTCTTTCTTTCTTTCTTTCCTTTCCATGTCTTTCTTTCTTTCTTTCTTTCTTTCTTTCCATGTCTTTCTTTCTTTCTTATTTTCTCCTCAGTTCTTTCTTTCTTTCTTTCTTTCTTTCTTTCTTTCTTTCTTTCTTTCTTTCTTTCTTATTTTTCTCCTCAGTTCTTTCTTTCTTTCTTTCCTTCTTTCTTTCTTTCTTTCTTTCTTTCCATGTCTTTCTTTCTTTCTTATTTTTCTCCTCTGTTCTTTCTTTCTTTCTTTCTTTCTTTCTTTCTTTCTTTCTTTCTTTCCATGTCTTTCTTTCTTTCTTATTTTCTCCTCAGTTCTTTCTTTCTTTCTTTCTTTCTTTCTTTCTTTTACTCCTCAGTTCTTTCTTTCTTTCTTTCTTTCTATCTTTCTTTTTCTTTCTTTCTTTCTTTCTTTCTTTCTTTCTTTCTTTCCATGTCTTTCTTTCTTTCTTTCTTATATTTCTCCTCAGTTCGTTCTTTCTTTCTTTCTTTCTTTCTTTCTTTCCATGTCTTTCTTTCTTTCTTATTTTTCTCCTCAGTTCTTTCTTTCTTTCTTTCTTTCTTTCTTTCTTTCTTTCTTTCTTTCTTTCCATGTCTTTCTTTCTTTCGTATTTTTCTCCTCAGTTCTTTCTTTCTTTCTTTCTTTCTTTCTTTTTCTTTCTTTCTTTCTTTCTTTCATCCATTTCTTTCTTTCTTTCTTATTTTTCTCCTCAGTTCTTTCTTTCTTTCTTTCTTTCTTTCTTTCTTTCTTTCCATGTCTTTCTTTCTTTCTTATTTTTCTCCTCAGTTCTTTCTTTCTTTCTTTCTTTCTTTCTTTCTTTCTTTCTTTCTTTCTTTCTTTCCATGTCTTTCTTTCTTTCTTATTTTTCTCCTCAGTTCTTTTTTTCTTTCTTTTTTCTTTCTTTCTTTCTTTCTTTCTTTCTTTCTTTCTTTCCATGTCTTTCTTTCTTTCTTATTTTTCTCCTCAGTTCTTTCTTTCTTTCTTTCTTTCTTTCTTTCTTTCTTTCTTTCTTTCTTTCCATGTCTTTCTTTCTTTCTTATTTTTCTCCTCAGTTCTTTCTTTGTTTCTTTCTTTGTTTCTTTCTTTCTTTCCATGTCTTTCTTTCTTTCTTATTTTTCTCCTCAGTTCTTTCTTTCTTTCTTTCTTTCTTTCTTTCTTTCTTTCTGTTGAAGCTTAAATAAGCATGGAATAATACAACACAAAATGTACGTTAACAAAATGTATTGAAACAAAGAATAGGTACACAATATTTACAGTTAGTTTGGTATATTCTTGGGAAGACTGTTCCTGCATAATGGGTTGACTAAATCGCAGTCGGGCAGAGTCTCTGGATTCAATTTCTTAATCTCTACTATCTTCCCCGTCTTCCGGTACCAACCCATATTTATATGGTCGGTAGTTCGCTTATGTAAATTAGGTGTATCATACACAACACTTTCTTTCTTTCTTTCCATGTCTTTCTTTCTTTCTTATTTTTCTCCTCAGTTTTTCTTTCTTTCTTTCTTTCTTTCTTTCTTTCTTTCTTTCTTTTTTCTTTCTTTCTTTCCGTTTCTTTCTTTCTTTCTTTCTCCTTTCTTTCTTTCTTTCTTTCTTTCTTTCTTTCTTTCTTTCTTTCTTTCTTTTTTCTTTCCTGTCTTTCTTAGTTCTTCTTTCTTTCTTTCTTTCTTCCTTTTCTTTCTTTCTTTCTTTCTTTCTTTCTTTCCATGTCTTTCTTTCTTTTTTCTTATATTTCTCCTCAGTTCTTTCTTTCTTTCTTTCTTTCTTTCCTTTCTTTCTTTTTTCTTTCTTTCTTTTTTTTTCCTTTCTTTCTTTCTTTCTTTCTTTTCTTTCTTTCTTTCTTTCTTTCTTTCCATGTCTTTCTTTCTTTCTTATTTTTCTCCTCAGTTCTTTCTTTGTTTTTTCTTTGTTTTTTTTTTCTTTCTTTCTTTCCATGTCTTTCTTTCTTTCTTTTTTTTCTTCAGTTCTTTCTTTCTTTCTTTCTTTCTTTTTTTTTCTTTCTTTCCATGTTCTTTCTTTCTTTCTTATTTTTCTTTCTTTCTTTTCTTTCTTTCTTTCTTTCTTTCTTTTTCTTTCTTTCTTTCCATGTCTTTCTTTCTTTCTTATTTTTTCTCCTCAGTTCTTTCTTTCTTTCTTTCTTTGTTTTCTTTCTTTTTTCTTTCTTTCTTTCTTTCTTTCATGTCTTTCTTTCTTTCTTATTTTTCTCTTCAGTTCTTTCTTTCTTTCTTTCTTTCTTTCTTTCTTTCCATGTCTTTCTTTTTTACCCTCACTTCTTTCTTTCTTTCTTTCTTCTTATTTTTTCTTTCTTTCCAAGTCTTTCTTTCTTTCTTTCTTTCTTTCTCAGTTCTTTCTTTCTTTCTTTCTTTTTCTTTCTTTCTTTCTTTCTTTCTTTCTTTCCATGTCTTTCTTTCTTTCTTTTTTTCTCCTCAGTTCTTTCTTTCTTTCTTTCTTTCTTTCTTTCTTTCTTTCTTTCCATTTTCTTTCTTTCTTATTTTTCCCTCAGTTCTTTCTTTCTTTCTTTCTTTCTTTCTTTTTTCTTTCTTTCCATGTCTTTCTTTCTTTCTTTCTCCTTCAGTTTTTCTTTCTTTCTTTCTTTCTTTTTTTCTCCTCAGTTCTTTCTTTCTTTCTTTCTTTCTTTTTTCTTTCTTTCTTTCTTTCTTTCTTTCTTTCTTTCTTTCTTTCTTTCCATGTCTTTCTTTCTTTCTTTCTTTTTTTCTTCTCAGTTCTTTCTTTCTTTCTTTCTTTCTTTTTTTTTTTTTTCTTTCTTTTTCTTTTTTTCTTTTCTTTCCTTTTTTCTTTTTTCTTTCTTTTTTTCTTTCTTTCTTTCTTTCTTTCTCCGTTTTCGTTTCGCTCTTTTTGCTTCATTTCTTTATTTCTAGCTAATTCTCTGTGTTTTTATAAATAAAAAAGCCTAATTCAGCAGTCAATGTTATTTTCGATTGCCTTAATCCATTTCCTTTGTTCGCGACAGTCCGTCGAAAAAATGGCAATTTTATCGTGCTCGCCATCACTCTCGGCCTTTTGGCTTAGATCAAAGTGTAGTATCTGCCTTAATCAGATTCTCTCTCTCTCTCTCTCTCTCTCTCTCTCTCTTTCCTCTTTTATTAATTTTTTTTCATTTTTTCACTGAAATCAAGTGATATCTTTTCCGCTCTTTCCGTTCAAAACGGAATAATCCATTACTTATAAGGTATTGGCAGGAGACGTTAAACAGTTTTATCTTTCTCTCTATCTTCCTTCCTTTCTTTCTTTTTAAATCCCCGGCTTACCAACATTCTTAGCAGCTGACCTAGCAATGGATTTAATATAGTCTTTTTCACTTCATGTCAGCTGAGAACGTTAACCCGAGAAGGCACCATATTCTAAGCATGGACGAATGGTAGACTTATAGATATGTAAGATAGATTCTGGAGAGAAAAATTGTCTGTGAAGCAACTTTCTTAGCAGCTGACCTAGCAATGGATTTAATATAGTCTTTTCACTTCATGTCAGCTGAGAAAATTAGCCCGAGAAGGCACACTATTCTAAGCATGGACGAATGGTAGACTTATAGATATGTAAGATAGATTCTGGAGAGAAAAATTGTCTGTGAAGCAACTTTCTTAGCAGCTGACCTAGCAATGGATTTAATATAGTCTTTTCACTTAATGTCAGCTGAGAATGTTAGCCCGAGAAGGTTCAATATTCTAAGCATGGACGAATGGTAGACTTATAGATAATGTACAGACTGAGACTAGATTTTTTTTATTTTTATATTTTACAGTATACTTCACCCTGGACAATACCTGGGGGACAATCGAGTTACATGATTACTTGAGGGAGTATTTTGTAAGGACAGAAAAGGAAGATAACGGAAGTAATATGGGCGGATTGCTACTAAATAAGTGGCATGGTGGGTACTAGCACGAAGGATGGACGTGGCGAAATCAAGGTATGTAGTTCGTCCGAGCACTTTCCATGGAAGTAGTGATAGAGCTGTAAGATAATATTGTGAGATCGGAAACTACCTACACAATAGACTCTTCCAGGCCTATATTAAGTAGGCGACATAACACTCATAGAGAGACAGTAAGAGTCTAGTACGACGACCAGTGTTGGACACTAACTTATAGTAAGCTCCGCTTACACTATCTCTGTAACCTGTTGTTAATATATCTTTCTTACATCTAATCCGTGTTCCGTGTTTTACTTTTGTGGTCCCAACTTTGCCACCCACATCAGTGGCGACAAGGATTCGAGAAACGCACTCACGGCGAAACCTAAATACCTTACCAATACCACATCTGGGTCGACGAAGAATTCTAGAAACGCATTCACGTCGAAAAACCGCAATACCTTGCCAGTCCCACAACAGTGGCGACAGAAAAGATTCGAGAATTTCGTTCTCACCATATCAATAGCGACAGTACTCGAAAAATACACAAACTCCACGCGTTCCCACAGCAATGTTGAACGTGAAATTAAGCTTGTATTAATACATTAGCGATTTAAAAGCTAAACACCCAGCATCTACATATATTCCAATACCAAACATCAGTGACGAGCAGTGTTTCGACATCTACGGAATATTAAAGTCTGTCCAAATAACAATACGAGAACGATTTTTTACACACCCACACACACAGAAAAAAAAACAGTTGTTCGTAAAACAAACTGACAATACAAGAGCAAGTACTACCATTGTACTCAAGTTTTCGAAAAAAACTATCGAAAAAGTTTTTATGTTACTGAGTTGAACTCGGGCATAAAATTATTCTCCACTGAAATTCACTAAGGTGAGTTTTCTTTTTTTTGTACCTTTCTAAAAAAAAAATACATAGTGTGGTGAAAATTTATTCAATTACGTTAAAATTAACGGAACCACGGAAGAAAAAAAAAAGCTAAACACATATAATTGGTTTAGTTTAACTAATTGTCTGTCCATATTTTTTCTGTAAAAGAAAAAAAAAGGAACAAAAATCTATCAAGATTTTTTTTGTGTACCTCCTCTTAGTACACGTGTTTCAAAGCAACAAAAAAAGCGCTGTCATTTTTAAATATGGAAGATTTGCAAAAAGTAGTTGCCCAAATGTTAAAACTAAATTTGGATCAGCAATGAAAAGCAGTAGAAAGACAGCAACAACTATTTTTGGAATTACATAAACAACAAATGGAATTCCAAAAAATTACGCTTCAGAATGCTGAACTACAACAAAAACAACTTAAAGAATTACTCGTAAATGCATTAAAAGGCTCAAACTCGGAAAAAGATACAATATTCTCCCAGAGTACAATCTACAATTCAATGGAAACATTTGAATACGTACCAGAGAACGACAAAACTTTTGAGGCATTTCACAGGCGCTACGAAGATATTTTCAACGTAGACTGTGAACAATGGTCCAGTAAAAAGAAGGTACGTCTTATATTGAGAAAACTGGGAACTGCAGAACATAGTAGGTTCGTAGACTTCATACCCAAGAAAACGACTGACTTGGATTTTTCAGAGACTATTAAGCTCCCATCGGAACTATTCGGGCCTAACACAGCCTTGTTCCACAAACGTTGGAAATGCCTGAACACAGTCAAAGACAACCAGCAAGATTTTCTAACGTTTGCAGCATCGGCAAACAAGCTCTGTAATGATTTTAAACTAGCCGAACTGACTGCCGATGATTTCAAGCGCTTACTTTTCGCACAAAGTCTAGTATCAGCAGAAGACGCCGAAGTCAGACGATGGGTACTGACCAAGCTTGAGAACGAACAAGGATTGACTCTGCAAAAACTGGCAGAGGACTGTCAAAGAGTAATATCTGTAAAGCGTGACTCAAACACTATCGAGGAATCAGGTGTGACTCAGATTAATAAAATCAGAAGTAAGTCTACCTCCTATTCCCAAAAAAAGACAAAAAGGCAAATCTCATGTCCTAAATTCCGCAGTAACCAAAACCCAAATAGGTTAAAGAAACCGCCCGGACCATGTTACCATTGTGGTAAATGGCATTGGATGAAATTCTTTCCAGTTAAGAACAAAAAATATTGCAAAAAACAATAAAAGTGGTCATACTTTAACTTCGTGCTGGTACGCCAGCAGAACGAGAAAACCTAAAAATAAAATTAGGTAAGCTCAATCTGACGATATTGCCCATGGGAATTTAAGGAAATACGTAACTGTGGATATTTTCAATAATTCCATTAAATTCCAGCTTGACTCGGGTTCCGATCTTTCAACCATTAACTGGCGTACTTGGCGAAAATTAAACAAGCCGACCTTATTAAAAACGGATAAAACAGCAAAATCCGTAACTGGCGAAAAGATTAACATTTAAGGCGAGGTAATACTTACAGTAACACTAAATGGAGTTACCAAAAAGCTTAAAGCCTACGTGTTGAAAACTTCAGTTAACTTATTTGGCAGAGATTGGATAGAAAAATTCAATTTTTGGGATTGCCCAATGAGTACATTTTGTCGCAAGATACAAAGTACAACGTCCAATTTGGTAAATCTCAAAAAGGAACTCAAACAACAATTTCCCCAGGTTTTTTTCTGGCGGCCTTGGGAAATGTACTAAAATGAAAGCTATGTTCAAGGTGAAGGACGGTGCACGACCGGTATTCAAAAAGAAACGGAATGTCCCTTTCGCTGCTCTAGAGCAAATTAACAAAGAGTTAGATAAACTCGAACAAGCAGGTATTCTGTCAAAAACAGATTTCAGCGAGTGGGCAGCACCTACGGTCTACGTATAAAAGAAGTCCAATCAAATACGAGCCAACGCGATCAGAAACATGCCGGCCCCAGATAACGTTCAAGCGTTTCAAAGCTTCCTCGGCCTAGCTAACTTTTACCAAGGGTTCATCAAGAACATGCAAAATTTGAGAGGGCCTCTCAACCAACTTTTAAAAAAGGACAAACCATGGTCATGGACCCCGGAAAGCCAAGACGCATTTGAGAAGATAAGGAAAACTCTTACTTCAGACCTCTCCCTCACCCATTACGACCCTAGTCTCGACATCATAGTCGCAAGTGATGCAAGCTCGTACGGTATTGGTGCTTGCATTCTGCATAAACTGCCAGATGGTTCGCGAAAAGCTGTGGCTCACGCATCAAGATCTCTACTTCCAGCTGAGAAACAATATTCCCAAATAGAGAAAAAGGCTCTAGGGTTAATATTCGCTGTGACAAAGTTTCACAGATATCTACATGGTAGACGGTTCATACTGCAGACGGACCATAAACCTCTAATCACAATTTTTGAGTCTAAAAAAGGTCTGCCAGTCTATACTGCAAATAGACTACTTCGTTAGAAACGATTCTCTTAAACTATAATTTCAAGATAGAGTTCCTAACATCCAAAAATATTTGCCATGCAGACAGTTTATCGCGACTCATTCCAAAAAATACAGAAGTCTTTGAAGACTCTATCATTGCCACTCTAAAGACAAATTGTGAAATCAAAAACATGATCACGAGTACCATAAGAGAGCCCCCAGTTACTTTGGCCGACATAAAAAGGGAGTCTCGAGAGGATGAATTCATTCAATCCATAAAAAGCAAAATTCGAAACAAAGACCCCAATGTGCCTGAAGTTTTCTCCCTATGCGATGATGTCCTACTATACAATGACCGCGTAGTGATTCCAAACAGCCTACAAAGAAAAATCCTCAGGGATTTTCACATGGGACATCCAAGAACCGTGCGAAAAGCCTCATGCGCTGCTACGTTTATTGGCCAAACATGGACAAGGACATATGAACATGATAGAATCATACAAAGGATGCGCGCTTGCAGCAAAAGCTCCAAACACGACGTGCAAACCATGGCCCAAAACAGATCATCCTTGGCAAAGAATTCATGTGGATTTTGCAGGGCCTATGGACAACATTGTTGTGGATAGCCACTCAAAATGACCTGAGGTTCTACAATGTAAAAGACCAACCACAAACTGCACGATCGGATTCGCGCGTTTTGCCGTGGTAGATTGTGTAGTTACAGATAATGGCACTCAATTCACATCAAATGAATTTAGAGACTTCTGCAAGTCATATCAGGTGGACCACGTTACAACGCCTCAGTACCACCCTAGGTCAAATGGCCAGGCCGAAAGATTCGTCGACACTTTAAAAAGGGCTTTAAAAAAGGCACTAGGCACACCGACAGATAGAGCATTGCAACAATTTCTGCAGGTGTATCGGATAAGCCTTAATCCGAACACGCCTATGGGAAGCTCGCCTGCAGAAACAATGTTCGCAAGGAAAATAAAGTCTGTCTTCAACAAACTTATTCCCCGGCAAGCAAAGTTAAAAAAAAAACCGTATCGCCTCATAGGAAATATTTCAATCCTGGCGATAGGGTCTTTTTCAAGGCGTACAACAACAATATGACATTCTGGGAAGTGGGCATCATAAAGCAGAGAATTGGCGAACTGGTATATATGGTCCAAGGACCGAAAAACATTCACAAACGCCATTGGAACCAGCTCATAAAATGCCGTTTGAAAGAATCACTGCAAAATAACTGTGAAGAGCCGATCGACGTAATCTTCGATCACTTCGATCTCGACATGCCCCAAGTCTCTACTGAAGTGCGACGCTCAGTAAAGAAAAGAAAATTTACTCAACCGCTCGACGTAAATCCTAAGAGGAAAAAGTATTAACAGTTTTATTTTTTCTCTCCTTTTCAAAAAGAAAACTCTTTGGAAGTGGGGTATTGTGAGACAGGAAACTACCTACACAATAGACTCTTCCAGGCCTATATTAAGTAGGCGACATAGCACTCTAGAGAGTGACAGAGAGAGACAGTGAGAGTCAAGTACGACGACAAGTGTTGGACACTAACTTATAGTAAGCTCCGCTTACACTATCTCTGTAACCTGTTGTTAATATATCTTTCTTACATCTAATCCGTGTTCCGTGTTTTACTTCTGTGGTCCCAACTTTGGCACCCACATCAGATAGATAGATAGATAGATAGATAGATAGATAGATAATGAACAGACTGAGATAGATAGATAGATTATGAAAGAACTAACACGCACATAGATAGATAGATAGATAGATAACGAACAGACTGAAATAGATAGATAGATAGATAGATAGATAGATAGATGAAAGGACTCACACACACACACACACACACACACACACACACATATATATATATATATATATATATAGATAGATAGATAGATAGATAGATAGGATAGGTAGCTAGCTAGCTAGCTGGATAGATAGATAGATAATGGACAGACTGAAATAGATAGATAGATAGATAGATAGATAGATAGATAAAGAATAGACTAATATTGTTAAACAGAACAAAAAAAAACCCTTTTACAAAGAAGATGAAAATTTACTGTTCATTTTCCCATAAATCTCTTTTGTTCCTTCAGAAAGGAAATATTATGGAAGCACAGAGGTGTAATAAATAACAAATGCAAGAAAGAAATCGGACGCAATGTTTATTTCTCGTGACAATGCGAAGAAACAAGATCCGTTTTTGCCGACTAAAAATAGCAAACAATTTGCCGGCAACAAAGTGGTTAATTCTGTCGATATACCACGGCTTTGCCGCCTTTTTTCTTCCATTAGGATTTTCATTTTCTCTCTTGTTTTTTTTTTTTGTCATTCAAACAACGCGTTTTATGCCGTTTGATGATAGATAAACACTGAAGCCTAATGCAGTATCATTTCTTCGTTATTTCACACAAAGAGAGTGAAAACAATTACAGCTTTCGTAAATAAAAGAAAGAACAATTTTCTCTGTCCCGGTTTGACTTTTTTTCAAGTAATATATGTCATAATGGAAAGTTATACGGACAACGTAATTGTTGTCAATGCCCCTCTATGGGAGTAAATCCCGGACAATTTCCTCGCATATGAAGAAATGTCTTGATACAACAATTATATGGTTTTACAGAAGGACGCTTGGAAAATTTTACACTCACAACATACAAAGAGGAAACGGGAAGAAAGACAGATATCACGTAAACATATCTAACAAGCTTGCGTAATTGTAGTAAAAAGGATAACAAAAATCATTGTTAAAAGCTGCAAAAGGATAAGAAATTGTGGAGAGCCATCACCGGGAAGAGGCACAGCACATAAAACTAGTCATGTATATCGGCACAGAAAATGTAATCGTTAATTGAGACTGCAAAGTTTACTTCGCACTAATGATCTTGGGAAAGGAAAGAATTGTTAATCAGAAGAAGAATGAGAAAGTAAATGATGACGGACCAAGGTTTAGGAGAGATAAGAAAAGACAAAATTTATTAAGAGCTACAAAGGAGAGGAAATTGTGGAGAGCTATGATCACCAATGTCCTGAAGTTTCACAGCACATAGAAGAAGAAGAATGAGTTTGAGTAAATGGATGACGGACCAAGGTTTAGAGAGATAAGAAAAGACAAAATTTATTAAGAGCTACAAAGGAGAGGAAATTGTGGAGAGCCATGATCACCAATGTCCTGAAGTTTCACAGGTGGATAGAAGAAGAAGAATGAGTTTGAGTAAATGGATGACCAAGAAGAGATAAAGTTTAGGGAGAGGAAATAGGAAAAGAAGAAGAATGAGTTTGAGTAAAAAAAGAAATTTATTAAGAGCTACAAAGGAGAGGAAATTGTGGAGAGCTATGATCACCAATGTCCTGAAGTTTCACAGCACATAGAAGAAGAAGAATGAGTTTGAGTAAATGGATGACGGACCAAGGTTTAGGAGAGATAAGAAAAGACAAAATTTATTAAGAGCAAAAGGACAGGAAATTTGGAGAGCCAACATAAATGTCCTGAAGTTTCACAAATAGAAGAAGAAGAATGAAAATGGATGACGGACCAAGGTTTAGGAGAGATAAATAAAGACAAAATTTATTAAGAGCTACAAAGGAGAGGAAATTGTGGAGAGCATGATCACCAATGTCCTGAAGTTTTTACACATAGAAGAAGAAGAATGAGTTTGAGTAAATGGATGACGGACCAAGGTTTAGAGAGAGATAAGAAAAAGACAAAATTTATTAAGAGCTACAAAAGGAGGAGAGGAAATTGTTTGGAGAAGAAGAAGAAATCACCAATGTCCTAAGTTTCACAGCACATAGAAGAAGAAGAATGAGTTTGAGTAAATGGATGACGGACCAAGGTTTAGGAGAGATAAGAAAAGACAAAATTTATTAAGAGCTACAAAGGAGAGGAAATTGTGGAGAGCTATGATCACCAATGTCCTGAAGTTTCACAGCACATAGAAGAAGAAGAATGAGTTTGAGTAAATGGATGACGGACCAAGGTTTAGGAGAGAGATAAGAAAAGACAAAATTTATTAAGAGCTACAAAGGAGAGGAAATTTGTGGAGAGCTATGATCACCAATGTCCTGAAGTTTCACAGCACATAGAAGAAGAAGAATGAGTTTGAGTAAATGGATGACGGACCAAGGTTTAGGAGAGATAAGAAAAGACAAAATTTATTAAGAGCTAAAAGGAGAGGAAATTGTGGAGAGATCACCAATGTCCTGAAGTTTCACAACATAGAAGAAGAAGAATGAGTTTGAGTAAATGGATGACGGACCAAGGTTTAGAGAGATAAGAAAAGACAAAATTTATTAAGAGCTACAAAGGAGAGGAAATTGTGGAGAGCTATGATCACCAATGTCCTGAAGTTTCACAGCACATAGAAGAAGAAGAATGAATTTGAGTAAATGGATGATGGACCAAGGTTTAGGAGAGAGATAAAAAAGACAAAATTTATTAAGAGCTACAAAGGAGAGGAAATTGTGGAGAGCCATGATCACCAATGTCCTGAAGTTTCACAGCACATAGAAGAAGAAGAATGAGTTTGAGTAAATGGATGACGGACCAAGGTTTAGGAGAGATAAGAAAAAGACAAAATTTATTAAGAGCTACAAAGGACAGGAAATTGTGGAGAGCCATGATCACCAATGTCCTGAAGTTTCACATCACATAGAAGAAGAAGAATGAGTTTGAGTAAATGGATGACGGACCAAGGTTTAGGAGAGATAAGAAAAAGACAAAATTTATTAAGAGCTAAAAGGAGAGGAAATTGTGGAGAGCTTTATGATCATCAAAAATGTCCTGGAAGTTTCCAAGAAGAAGAATGAGTTCCTGAATGTCCTGAAGTTTCACAGCACAGAAGAAGAATGAGTTTGAGTAAATGGATGACGGACCAAGGTTTAGGAGAGAAGAAAAAGACAAAATTTATTAAGAGCTAAAAGGAGAGGAAATTGTGGAGAGCTAGATCACCAATGTCCTGAAGTTTCACAGCACATAGAAGAAGAAGAATGAGTTTGAGTAAATGGATGACGGACCAAGGTTTAGGAGAGATAAGAAAAAGACAAAATTTATTAAGAGCTACAAAGGAGAGGAAATTGTGGAGAGCTATCACCAATGTCCTGAAGTTTCACAGCACATAGAAGAAGAAGAATGAATTTGAGTAAATGGATGACGGACCAAGGTTTAGGAGAGATAAGAAAAGACAAAATTTATTAAGAGCTTAGGAGAGGAAATTGTGGAGAGCTAATCACCAATGTCCTGAAACAGCACAAGAAGAAGAAGAATGAGTTTGAAAATGGATGACGGACCAAGGTTTAGGAGAGATAAGAAAAAGACAAAATTTATTAAGAGCTACAAAGGAGAGGAAAATTGTGGAGAGCTTCATCACCAATGTCCTGAAGTTTCACAGCACAAGAAGAAGAAGAATGAGTTTGGAAATGGATGATGGACCAAGGTTTAGGAGAGATAAGAAAAGACAAAATTTATTAAGAGCTACAAAGGAGAGGAAATTGTAAATGGGAGAGCCAAAATGATCACCAATGTCCTGGATGAAGTTTCACAGCACATAGAAGAAGAAGAATGAGTTTGAGTAAATGGATGACGGACCAAGGTTTGAGGAGGAGAGATAAGAAAAGACAAAAAAAATTATTAAGAGCTACAAAGGAGAGGAAATTGTGGAGAGCTATGATCACCAATGTCCTGAAGTTTCACAGCACATAGAAGAAGAAGAATGAGTTTGAGTAAATGGATGACGGACCAAGGTTTAGGAGAGATAAGAAAAAGACAAAATTTATTAAGAGCTACAAAGGAGAGGAAATTGTGGAGAGCCATGATCACCAATGTCCTGAAGTTTCACAGCACAAGAAGAAGAAGAATGAGTTTGAGTAAATGGATGACGGACCAAGGTTTAGGAGAGATAAGAAAAGACAAAATTTATTAAGAGCTACAAAGGAGAGGAAATTGTGGAGAGCCATGATCACCAATGTCCTGAAGTTTCACAGCACATAGAAGAAGAAGAATGAGTTTGAGTAAATGGATGACGGACCAAGGTTTAGGAGAGATAAGAAAAGACAAAATTTATTAAGAGCTACAAAGGAGAGGAAATTGTGGAGAGCTATGATCACCAATGTCCTGAAGTTTCACAGCACATAGAAGAAGAAGAATGAGTTTGAGTAAATGGATGACGGACCAAGGTTTAGGAGAGATAAGAAAAGACAAAATTTATTAAGAGCTACAAAGGAAGAGGAAATTGGATGACGGAGAGCCAAAGGAGAGGAAATTGTGGAGAGCCATGATCACCAATGTCCTGAAGTTTCACAGCACATAAGAAGAAGAATGAATGAGTTTGAGTAAATGGATGACGGACCAAGGTTTAGGAGAGATAAGAAAAAGACAAAATTTATTAAGAGCTACAAAGGAGAGGAAATTGTGGAGAGCCATGATCACCAATGTCCTGAAGTTTCACAGCACATAGAAGAAGAAGAATGAGTTTGAGTAAATGGATGACGGACCAAGGTTTAGGAGAGAAGAAAAGACAAAATTTATTAAGAGCTAAAAGGAGAGGAAATTTATTAAATGTCCTGAAGAAGAAGAATGAGTTTGAGTAAATGGATGAAGAGAACCAAAATGTCCTGGAAGGAAATTGTGGAGAGCAGCACCACATGTCCTGAAGAAGAAGAAGAATGAGTTTGAGTAAATGGATGACGGACCAAGGTTTAGGAGAGATAAGAAAAGACAAAATTTATTAAGAGCTACAAAGGAGAGGAAATTGTGGAGAGCAGATCACCAATGTCCTGAAGTTTCAAGAAGAAGAAGAAGAATGAGTTTGAGTAAATGGATGACGGACCAAGGTTTAGGAGAGATAAGAAAAAGACAAAATTTATTAAGAGCTACAAAGGAGAGGAAATTGTGGAGAGCCATGATCACCAATGTCCTGAAGTTTCACAGAAGAAGAAGAATGAGTTTGACATAGAAGAAAGAAGAATGAGTTTGAGTAAATGGATGACGGACCAAGGTTTAGGAGAGATAAGAGATAAAGACAAAATTTATTAAGAGCTACAAAGGAGAGGAAATTGTGGAGAGCCATGATCACCAATGTCCTGAAGTTTCACAGCACATAGAAGAAGAAGAATGAGTTTGAGTAAATGGATGATGGACCAAGGTTTAGGAGAGATAAGAAAAAGACAAAATTTATTAAGAGCTACAAAGGAGAGGAAATTGTGGAGAGCCATGATCACCAATGTCCTGAAGTTTCACAGCACATAGAAGAAGAAGAATGAGTTTGAGTAAATGGATGAACCAAGGTTTAGGAGAGATAAGAAAAAGACAAAATTTATTAAGAGCTACAAAGGAGAGGAAATTGGAGAGCCATGATCACCAATGTCCTGAAGTTTCACAGCACATAGAAGAAGAAGAATGAGTTTGAGTAAATGGATGACGGACCAAGGTTTAGGAGAGATAAGAAAAAGACAAAATTTATTAAGAGCTACAAAGGAGAGGAAATTGTGGAGAGCCATGATCACCAATGTCCTGAAGTTTCACAGCACATAGAAGAAGAAGAATGAGTTTGAGTAAATGGATGACGGACCAAGGTTTAGGAGAGAGATAACAGACAAAATAAAGAAAAAAGACAAAATTTATTAAGAGCTACAAAGGAGAGGAAATTGGAGGAGATAAGAAAAAGATCACCAATGTCCTGAAGCCATTTCACAAGTTTCAGAAGAAGAAGAATGAGTTTGAGTAAATGGATGACGGACCAAGGTTTAGGAGAGATAAGAAAAAGACAAAATTTATTAACTGATACAAAGGAGAAGAAATTGTGGAGAGCCATGATCACCAATGTCCTGAAGTTTCACAGCACATAGAAGAAGAAGAATGAGTTTGAGTAAATGGATGACGGACCAAGGTTTAGGAGAGATAAGAAAAAACAAAATTTATTAAGAGCTACAAAGGAGAGGAAATTGTGGAGAGCTGATGATCACCAATGTCCTGAAGTTTCACAGCACATAGAAGAAGAAAAATGAGTTTGAGTAAATGGATGACGGACCAAGGTTTAGGAGAGATAAGAAAAAGACAAAATTTATTAAGAGCTACAAAGGAGAGGAAATTGTGGAGAGCCATGATCACCAATGTCCTGAAGTTTCACAGCACATAGAAGAAGAAGAATGAGTTTGAGTAAATGGATGACGGACCAAGGTTTAGGAGAGAAATAACAAAAAAGACAAAATTTATTAAGAGCTACAAAGGAGAGGAAAAAGACAAAATTTATTAAGAGCTACAAAGGAGAGGAAATTGAGAGCCATGATCACCAATGTCCTGAAGTTTCACAGCACATAGAAGAAGAAGAATGAGTTTGAGTAAATGGATGACGGACCAAGGTTTAGGAGAGATAAGAAAAAAGACAAAATTTATTAAGAGCTACAAAGGAGAGGAAATTGTGGAGAGCCATGATCACCAATGTCCTGAAGTTTCACAGCACATAGAAGAAGAAGAATGAGTTTGAGTAAATGGATGACGGACCAAGGTTTAGGAGAGATAAGAAAAGACAAAATTTATTAAGAGCTACAAAGGAGAGGAAATTGTGGAGAGCCATGATCACCAATGTCCTGAAGTTTCACAGCACATAGAAGAAGAAGAATGAGTTTGAGTAAATGGATGACGGACCAAGGTTTAGGAGAGATAAGAAAAAAGACAAAATTTATTAAGAGCTACAAAGGAGAGGAAATTGTGGAGAGCCATGATCACCAATGTCCTGAAGTTTCACAGCACATAGAAGAAGAAGAATGAGTTTGAGTAAATGGATGACGGACCAAGGTTTAGGAGAGATAAGAAAAAAGACAAAATTTATTAAGAGCTACAAAGGAGAGGAAATTGTGGAGCTAGAGTCCTGAAGATTCACCAAGAAGAAGAATGAGTTTGAAATTCACAAGGTTTAGGATAGATAAGAAGAAGAAGAATGAAGTTTGAGTAAATGGATGACGGACCAAGGTTTAGGAGAGATAAGGAAAAAGATAAGACAAAATTTATTAAGAGCTACAAAGGAGAGGAAATTGTGGAGAGCCATGATCACCAATGTCCTGAAGTTTCACAGCACATAGAAGAAGAAGAATGAGTTTGAGTAAATGGATGACGGACCAAGGTTTAGGAGAGATAAGAAAAAGACAAAATTTATTAAGAGCTACAAAGGAGAGGAAATTGTGGAGAGCCATGATCACCAATGTCCTGAAGTTTCACAGCACATAGAAGAAGAAGAATGAGTTTGAGTAAATGGATGACGGACCAAGGTTTAGGAGAGATAAGAAAAAGACAAAATTTATTAAGAGCTACAAAGGAGAGGAAATTGTGGAGAGCCATGATCACAATGTCCTGAAGTTTCACAGCACATAGAAGAAGAAGAATGAGTTTGAGTAAATGGATGACGGACCAAGGTTTAGGAGAGATAAGAAAAAAGACAAAATTTATTAAGAGCTACAAAGGAGAGGAAATTGTGGAGAGCCATGATCACCAATGTCCTGAAGTTTCACAGCACATAGAAGAAGAAGAATGAGTTTGAGTAAATGGATGACGGACCAAGGTTTAGGAGAGATAAGAAAAGACAAAATTTATTAAGAGCTACAAAGGAGAGGAAATTGTGGAGAGCCATGATCACCAATGTCCTGAAGTTTCACAGCACATAGAAGAAGAAGAATGAGTTTGAGTAAATGGATGACGGACCAAGGTTTAGGAGAGATAAAGAAAAAAGACAAAATTTATTAAGAGCTACAAAGGAGAGGAAATTGTGGAGAGCCATGATCACCAATGTCCTGAAGTTTCACAGCACATAGAAGAAGAAGAATGAGTTTGAGTAAATGGATGACGGACCAAGGTTTAGGAGAGATAAGAAAAAAAAAATTTATTAAGAGCTACAAAGGAGAGGAAATTTTGAGTGGAGAGCAAAATTTATTAAGAGCTACAAAGGAGAGGAAATGATCACCAATGTCCTGAAGTTTCACAGCACATAGAAGAAGAAGAATGAGTTTGAGTAAATGGATGACGGACCAAGGTTTAGGAGAGATAAGAAAAAGACAAAATTTATTAAGAGCTACAAAGGAGAGGAAATTGTGGAGAGCCATGATCACCAATGTCCTGAAGTTTCACAGCACATAGAAGAAGAAGAATGAGTTTGAGTAAATGGATGACGGACCAAGGTTTAGGAGAGATAAGAAAAAGACAAAATTTATTAAGAGCTACAAAGGAGGAAATTGTGGAGAGCCATGATCACCAATGTCCTGAAGTTTCACAGCACATAGAAGAAGAAGAATGAGTTTGAGTAAATGGATGACGGACCAAGGTTTAGGAGAGATAAGAAAAGACAAAATTTATTAAGAGCTAAAAGGAGAGGAAATTGTGGAGAGCTATGATCAAAGGAGAAAATGTCCTGAAGTTTGTCCTGAGTTTCACATAGAAAGAAGAAGAATGAGTTTGAGTAAATGGATGACGGACCAAGGTTTAGGAGAGATAAGAAAAAAGACAAAATTTATTAAGAGCTACAAAGGAGAGGAAATTGTGGAGAGCCATGATCACCAATGTCCTGAAGTTTCACACATAGAAGAAGAAGAATGAGTTTGAGTAAATGGATGACGGACCAAGGTTTAGGAGAGAGATAAGAAAAAGACAAAATTTATTAAGAGCTACAAAGGAGAGGAAATTGTGGAGAGCTATGATCACCAATGTCCTGAAGTTTCACAGCACATAGAAGAAGAAGAATGAGTTTGAGTAAATGGATGACGGACCAAGGTTTAGGAGAGATAAGAAAAGACAAAATTTATTAAGAGCTACAAAGGAGAGGAAATTGTGGAGAGCCATGATCACCAATGTCCTGAAGTTTCACAGCACATAGAAGAAGAAGAATGAGTTTGAGTAAATGGATGACGGACCAAGGTTTAGGAGAGATAAGAAAAAGAAAAATTTATTAAGACAAAATTTATTAAGAGCTACAAAAGGAGAGGAAATTGTAAAGAAAAGAGAGCTACAAAGGAGAGATCACCAATGTCCTGAAGTTTCACAGCACATAGAAGAAGAAGAATGAGTTTGAGTAAATGGATGACGGACCAAGGTTTAGGAGAGATAAGAAAAAGACAAAATTTATTAAGAGCTACAAAGGAGAGGAAATTGTGGAGAGCCATGATCACCAATGTCCTGAAGTTTCACAGCACATAGAAGAAGAAGAATGAGTTTGAGTAAATGGATGACGGACCAAGGTTTAGGAGAGATAAGAAAAAGACAAAATTTATTAAGAGCTACAAAGGAGAGGAAATTGTGGAGAGCCATGATCACCAATGTCCTGAAGTTTCACAGCACATAGAAGAAGAAGAATGAGTTTGAGTAAATGGATGACGGACCAAGGTTTAGGAGAGATAAGAAAAGACAAAATTTATTAAGAGCTACAAAGGAGAGGAAATTGTGGAGAGCCATGATCACCAATGTCCTGAAGTTTCACAGCACATAGAAGAAGAAGAATGAGTTTGAGTAAATGGATGACGGACCAAGGTTTAGGAGAGATAAGAAAAAGACAAAATTTATTAAGAGCTACAAAGGAGAGGAAATTGTGGAGAGCCATGATCACCAATGTCCTGAAGTTTCACAGCACATAGAAGAAGAAGAATGAGTTTGAGTAAATGGATGACGGACCAAGGTTTAGGAGAGATAAAAAAAAGACAAAATTTATTAAGAGCTACAAAGGAGAGGAAATTGACGGACCAAGGTTTAGGAGAGAGAAAAGACAAAATTTATTAAGAGGAAATTGTGGAGAGCTATGATCACCAATGTCCTGAAGTTTCACAGCACATAGAAGAAGAAGAATGAGTTTGAGTAAATGGATGACGGACCAAGGTTTAGGAGAGATAAGAAAAAGACAAAATTTATTAAGAATTGCTACAAAGGAGAAGAAATTTGAGTGGATGAGGACCAAGGTTTAGGAGAGATAAGAAAAAGACAAAATTTCCTGGAGAGGAAATTGTGGAGAGCCATTCACCAATGTCCTGAAGTTTCACAGAAGAAGAAGAATGAGTTTGAGTAAATGGATGACGGACCAAGGTTTAGGAGAGATAAGAAAAAGACAAAATTTATTAAGAGCTACAAAGGAGAGGAAATTGTGGAGAGCCATGATCACCAATGTCCTGAAGTTTCACAGCACATAGAAGAAGAAGAATGAGTTTGAGTAAATGGATGACGGACCAAGGTTTAGGAGAGATAAGAAAAGACAAAATTTATTAAGAGCTACAAAGGAGAGGAAATTGTGGAGAGCCATGATCACCAATGTCCTGAAGTTTCACAGCACATAGAAGAAGAAGAATGAGTTTGAGTAAATGGATGACGGACCAAGGTTTAGGAGAGATAAGAAAAAAGACAAAATTTATTAAGAGCTACAAAGGAGAGGAAATTGTGGAGAGCCATGATCACCAATGTCCTGAAGTTTCACAGCACATAGAAGAAGAAAATGAATGATGACGGACCAAGGTTTAGGAGAGATGAAAAGACAAAATTTAAATGGATGAGAGCCATGATCACCAATGTCCTGACCAAGAAGTTTAGGGAGAGGACCAAGGTTTAAGAAAAGAAAAGACAAAATTTATTAAGAGCTACAAAGGAGAGGAAATTGTGGAGAGCCATGATCACCAATGTCCTGAAGTTTCACAGCACATAGAAGAAGAAGAATGAGTTTGAGTAAATGGATGACGGACCAAGGTTTAGGAGAGATAAGAAAAAGACAAAATTTATTAAGAGCTACAAAGGAGAGGAAATTGTGGAGAGCCATGATCACCAATGTCCTGAAGTTTCACAGCACATAGAAGAAGAAGAATGAGTTTGAGTAAATGGATGACGGACCAAGGTTTAGGAGAGATAAGAAAAAATTGTGGACAAAATTTATTAAGAGCTACAAAGGAGAGGAAATTGTGGAGAGCCATGATCACCAATGTCCTGAAGTTTCACAGCACATAGAAGAAGAAGAATGAGTTTGAGTAAATGGATGACGGACCAAGGTTTAGGAGAGATAAGAAAAAGACAAAATTTATTAAGAGCTACAAAGGAGAGGAAATTGTGGAGAGCCATGATCACCAATGTCCTGAAGTTTCACAGCACATAGAAGAAGAAGAATGAGTTTGAGTAAATGGATGACGGACCAAGGTTTAGGAGAGATAAGAAAAAAAAAAAATTTATTAAGACAAAGGAGAGGAAATTGTGGAGAGCTTCACCAATGTCCTGAAGTTTCACAACATAGAAGAAGAAGAATGAAAGTTGGATGACGGACCAAGGTGGATGAAAAAAGACCAAATTTTTAAGAGAGATAAGAAAATTGTGGAGACAAAAATTCCTAATGTCCTGGAGAGGAAATTTCAAAATTTATTAAGAGCTACAATGTCCTGAAGTTTCACCAATGTCCACAGAAGAAGAAGAAGAATGAGTTTGAGTAAATGGATGACGGACCAAGGTTTAGGAGAGATAAGAAAAAGACAAAATTTATTAAGAGCTACAAAGGAGAGGAAATTGTGGAGAGCCATGATCACCAATGTCCTGAAGTTTCACAGCACATAGAAGAAGAAGAATGAGTTTGAGTAAATGGATGACGGACCAAGGTTTAGGAGAGATAAGAAAAAGACAAAATTTATTAAGAGCTACAAAGGAGAGGAAATTGTGAAATTCACCAATGTCCTGAAGTTTCATGATCAGAAGAAGAAGAATGTCCTTGAGTAAATGGAAGGACCAAGGTTTAGGAGAGATAAGAAAAGACAAAATTTATTAAGAAAAGAAGAAATGAGTTTGATCACCAATGTCCTGAATGGATGAAGAAGAAGAATGAGTTTGAGGAGAGAGAAAGAAAAAGACAAAATTTATTAAGAGCTACAAAGGAGAGGAAATTGTGGAGAGCCATGATCACCAATGTCCTGAAGTTTCACAGCACATAGAAGAAGAAGAATGAGTTTGAGTAAATGGATGACGGACCAAGGTTTAGGAGATAATAAAAAAGACAAAATTTATTAAGAGCTACAAAGGAGAGGAAATTGTGGAGAGCCATGATCACCAATGTCCTGAAGTTTCACAGCACATAGAAGAAGAAGAATGAGTTTGAGTAAATGGATGACGGACCAAGGTTTAGGAGAGATAAGAAAAGAAAGAAAAAATTATTAAGAGCTACAAAGGAGAGGAAATTGTGGAGAGCCATGATCACCAATGTCCTGAAGTTTCACAGCACATAGAAGAAGAAGAATGAGTTTGAGTAAATGGATGACGGACCAAGGTTTAGGAGAGATAAAAGAAAAAGACAAAATTTATTAAGAGCTACAAAGGAGAGGAAATTGTGGAGAGCCATGATCACCAATGTCCTGAAGTTTCACAGCACATAAGAAGAAGAATGAGTTTGAGTAAATGGATGACGGACCAAGGTTTAGGAGAGATAAGAAAAGACAAAATTTATTAAGAGCTACAAAGGAGAGGAAAATTGTGGAGAGCCATGATCACCAATGTCCTGAAGTTTCACAGCAGAAGAAGAAGAATGAGTTTGAGTAAATGGATGACGGACCAAGGTTTAGGAGAGATAAGAAAAAGACAAAATTTATTAAGAGCTACAAAGGAGAGGAAATTGTGGAGAGCCATGATCACCAATGTCCTGAAGTTTCACAGCACATAGAAGAAGAAGAATGAGTTTGAGTAAATGGATGACGGACCAAGGTTTAGGAGAGATAAGAAAAAGACAAAATTTATTAAGAGCTACAAAGGAGAGGAAATTGTGGAGAGCCATGATCACCAATGTCCTGAAGTTTCACAGCACATAGAAGAAGAAGAATGAGTTTGAGTAAATGGATGACGGACCAAGGTTTAGGAGAGATAAGAAAAGACAAAATTTATTAAGAGCTACAAAGGAGAGGAAATTGTGGAGAGCCATGATCACCAATGTCCTGAAGTTTACAGAAGAAGAAGAATGAGTTTGAGTAAAAACCAAGGTTTAGGAGAAGAAAAAAAGAAAAATTTATTAAGAGCTACAAAGGAGAGGAAAAGAATGAGCTAAGATCACCAAATGTCCTGAAGTTTCACAGCACAATGTCCTGAAGTTTCAGAAGAAGAAGAATGAGTTTGAGTAAATGGATGACGGACCAAGGTTTAGGAGAGATAAGAAAAAAGACAAAATTTATTAAGAGCTACAAAAGGAGAGGAAATTGTGGAGAGCCATGATCACCAATGTCCTGAAGTTTCACAGCACATAGAAGAAGAAGAATGAGTTTGAGTAAATGGATGACGGACCAAGGTTTAGGAGAGATAAGAAAAAGACAAAATTTATTAAGAGCTACAAAGGAGAGGAAATTGTGGAGAGCCATGATCACCAATGTCCTGAAGTTTCACAGCACATAGAAGAAGAAGAATGAGTTTGAGTAAATGGATGACGGACCAAGGTTTAGGAGAGATAAGAAAAAGACAAAATTTATTAAGAGCTACAAAGGAGAGGAAATTGTGGAGAGCTATGATCACCAATGTCCTGAAGTTTCACAGCACATAGAAGAAGAAGAATGAGTTTGAGTAAATGGATGACGGACCAAGGTTTAGGAGAGATAAGAAAAAGAGAAAATTTATTAAGAGCTACAAAAGGAAATTTATTAAGAATGTCCTAAGTTTCAAACATAGAAGAAGAAGAATGAAATTGGATGACGGACCAAGAGAGAGATAAGAAAAAGACAAAATTTATTAAGAGCTACAAAGGAGAGGAAATTGTGGAGAGCCATGATCACAAATGTCCTGAAGTTTCACAGCACATAGAAGAAGAAGAATGAGTTTGAGTAAATGGATGACGGACCAAGGTTTAGGAGAGATAAGAAAAAGACAAAATTTATTAAGAGCTACAAAGGAGAGGAAATTGTGGAGAGCCATGATCACCAATGTCCTGAAGTTTCACAGCACATAGAAGAAGAAGAATGAGTTTGAGTAAATGGATGACGGACCAAGGTTTAGGAGAGATAAGAAAAAGACAAAATTTATTAAGAGCTACAAAGGAGAGGAAATTGTGAAGAAGAAGAGAGTTTCCTGATGATCACCAATGTCCTGAAGTTTCACAATGTCCTGAAGTTTCATAGAAGAAGAAGAAGAATGAGTTTGAGTAAATGGATGACGTTCCAAGGTTTAGGAGAGATAAGAAAAAGACAAAATTTATTAAGAGCTACAAAGGAGAGGAAATTGTGGAGAGCCATGATCACCAATGTCCTGAAAGTTTCACAGCACATAGAAGAAGAAGAATGAGTTTGAGTAAATGGATGACGGACCAAGGTTTAGGAGAGATAAGAAAAAGACAAAATTTATTAAGAGCTATCAAATGGAGAAGGAAAATTTTGTGGAGAGCCATTTAGATCACCAAAATGTCCTGAAGTTTCAGAGCTATGATCACAATGTCCTGAGAAGAAGAAGAAGAAGAATGAGTTTGAGTAAATGGATGACGGACCAAGGTTTAGGAGAGATAAGAAAAAGACAAAATTTATTAAGAGCTACAAAGGAGAGGAAATTGTGGAGAGCCATGATCACCAATGTCCTGAAGTTTCACAGCACATAGAAGAAGAAGAATGAGTTTGAGTAAATGGATGACGGACCAAGGTTTAGGAGAGATAAGAAAAAGACAAAATTTATTAAGAGCTACAAAGGAGAGGAAATTGTGGAGAGCCATGATCACCAATGTCCTGAAGTTTCACAGCACATAGAAGAAGAAGAATGAGTTTGAGTAAATGGATGACGGACCAAGGTTTAGGAGAGATAAGAAAAAGACAAAATTTATTAAGAGCTACAAAGGAGAGGAAATTGTGGAGAGCTATGATCACCAATGTCCTGAAGTTTCACAGCACATAGAAGAAGAAGAATGAGTTTGAGTAAATGGATGACGGACCAAGGTTTAGGAGAGATAAGAAAAGACAAAATTTATTAAGAGCTACAAAGGAAAGGAAATTGAAATTGTCCTGAAATTTCACAGCACATAGAAGAAGAAGAATGAGTTTGAGGATGACGGACCAAGGTTTAGATAACCAAAATTATGTCCAAAGGAGAGGAAATTGAAGTTTCACCAATGTCCTGAAGTTTCACAGCACATAGAAGAAGAAGAATGAGTTTGAGTAAATGGATGACGGACCAAGGTTTAGGAGAGATAAGAAAAAAAGACAAAATTTATTAAGAGCTACAAAGGAGAGGAAATTGTGGAGAGCCATGATCACCAATGTCCTGAAGTTTCACAGCACATAGAAGAAGAAGAATGAGTTTGAGTAAATGGATGACGGACCAAGGTTTAGGAGAGATAAGAAAAAGACAAAATTTATTAAGAGCTACAAAGGAGAGGAAATTGTGGAGAGCTATGATCACCAATGTCCTGAAGTTTCACAGCACATAGAAGAAGAAGAATGAGTTTGAGTAAATGGATGACGGACCAAGGTTTAGGAGAGATAAGAAAAAAGACAAAATTTATTAAGAGCTACAAAGGAGAGGAAATTGTGGAGAGCCATGATCACCAATGTCCTGAAGTTTCACAGCACATAGAAGAAGAAGAATAATGAGTTTGAGTAAATGGATGACGGACCAAGGTTTAGGAGAGATAAGAAAAAGACAAAATTTATTAAGAGCTACAAAGGAGAGGAAATTGTGGAGAGCCATGATCACCAATGTCCTGAAGTTTCACAGCACATAGAAGAAGAAGAATGAGTTTGAGTAAATGGATGACGGACCAAGGTTTAGGAGAGAAAGAAAAGAAAAATTTATTAAGAGCTACAAAGGAGAGGAAATTGTGGAGAGCCATGATCACCAATGTCCTGAAGTTTCACAGCACATAGAAGAAGAAGAATGAGTTTGAGTAAATGGATGATGGACCAAGATGACGGACCAAATTTTATTAGAGATAAGAAAAGACAAAATTTATTAAGAGCTTCACAGCACATAGAAAGGAGAGGAAATTGTTTAGGAGATAAGAAAAAGACAAAATGATCACCAATGTCCTGAAGTTTGTCCTGAAGTTTCAGCACATAGAAGAAGAAGAATGAGTTTGAGTAAATGGATGACGGACCAAGGTTTAGGAGAGATAAGAAAAAGACAAAATTTATTAAGAGCTACAAAGGAGAGGAAATTGTGGAGAGCCATGATCACCAATGTCCTGAAGTTTCACAGCACATAGAAGAAGAAGAATGAGTTTGAGTAAATGGATGACGGACCAAGGTTTTTTTAGGAGAGATAAGAAAAGACAAAATTTATTAAGAGCTACAAAGGAGAGGAAATTGTGGAGAGCCATGATCACCAATGTCCTGAAGTTTCACAGCACATAGAAGAAGAAGAATGAGTTTGAGTAAATGGATGACGGACCAAGGTTTAGGAGAGATAAGAAAAAGACAAAATTTATTAAGAGCTACAAAGGAGAGGAAATTGTGGAGAGCCATGATCACCAATGTCCTGAAGTTTCACAGCACATAGAAGAAGAAGAATGAGTTTGAGTAAATGGATGACGGACCAAGGTTTAGGAGAGATAAGAAAAAGACAAAATTTATTAAGAGCTACAAAGGAGAGGAAATTGTGGAGAGCCATGATCACCAATGTCCTGAAGTTTCACAGCACATAGAAGAAGAAGAATGAGTTTGATGGATGACGGACCAAGGTTTGAGATAAAAAAAGACAAAATTTATTAAGAGCTGAGAGGAAATTGTGGAGAGTTTCACCAATGTCCTGAAGTTTCAGATAATAGAAGAAGAAGAATGAGTTTGAGTAAAATGACGGACCAAGAGGAGAGATAAAAGAAAAAGACAAAATTTACAAAAAGGAGAGGAAATTGTGAGAGATCACCAATGATCACCAATGTCCTGGACCAAGTTTAGGAGAGATAAGAAAAGACAAAATTTAGAAGAGCTAAAAGAAGAAATGAGTTTGTCCTGAAGTTTCACAGCAAATGGAAGAAGAATGAGTTTGGAAATGGATGACGGACAAGGTTTAGGAGAGATAAGAAAAGACAAAATTTATTAAGAGCTACAAAGGAGAGGAAATTGTGGAGAGCCATGATCACCAATGTCCTGAAGTTTCACAGCACATAGAAGAAGAAGAATGAGTTTGAGTAAATGGATGACGGACCAAGGTTTAGGAGAGATAAGAAAAAGACAAAATTTATTAAGAGCTACAAAGGAGAGGAAATTGTGGAGAGCCATGATCACCAATGTCCTGAAGTTTCACAGCACATAGAAGAAGAAGAATGAGTTTGAGTAAATGGATGACGGACCAAGGTTTAGGAGAGATAAGAAAAAGACAAAATTTATTAAGAGCTACAAAGGAGAGGAAATTGTGGAGAGCCATGATCACCAATGTCCTGAAGTTTCACAGCACATAGAAGAAGAAGAATGAGTTTGTGTAAATGGATGACGGACCAAGGTTTAGGAGAGATAAGAAAAAGACAAAATTTATTAAGAGCTACAAAGGAGAGGAAATTGTGGAGAGCCATGATCACCAATGTCCTGAAGTTTCACAGCACATAGAAGAAGAAGAATGAGTTTGAGTAAATGGATGACGGACCAAGGTTTAGGAGAGATAAGAAAAGACAAAATTTATTAAGAGCTACAAAGGAGAGGAAATTGTGGAGAGCCATGATCACCAATGTCCTGAAGTTTCACAGCACATAGAAGAAGAAGAATGAGTTTGAGTAAATGGATGACGGACCAAGGTTTAGGAGAGATAAGAAAAAGACAAAATTTATTAAGAGCTACAAAGGAGAGGAAATTGTGGAGAGCCATGATCACCAATGTCCTGAAGTTTCACAGCACATAGAAGAAGAAGAATGAGTTTGAGTAAATGGATGACGGACCAAGGTTTAGGAGAGATAAGAAAAAGAAAAATTTATTAAGAGCAAAAGGAGAGGAAATTTATTAAGTCCTGAAGCTTCACAAAGGAAGAAGAAGAATGATTTGAGTAAATGGAGAGGACCAAGTCCTGTTTAGAGAAGAAGAAGAATGAAAAATGGATGACGGAAAGGTTTAGGAGAGATAAGAAAAAAAATTTATTAAGAGCTACAAAGTGGAGAGCCATGATCACCAATGTCCAAGTTTCACATGTCCTGAAGAATGAGTTTGAGCACATAGAAGAAGAAGAATGAGTTTGAGTAAATGGATGACGGACCAAGGTTTAGGAGAGATAAGAAAAAGACAAAATTTATTAAGAGCTACAAAGGAGAGGAAATTGTGGAGAGCCATGATCACCAATGTCCTGAAGTTTCACAGCACATAGAAGAAGAAGAATGAGTTTGAGTAAATGGATGACGGACCAAGGTTTAGGAGAGATAAGAAAAGAAAAATTTATTAAGACAAAATTTATTAAGAGCTACAAAGGAGAGGAAAAATGGATGACGGACCAAGGTTTAGCAAAATTTATTAAGAGCTACAAAGGATCACCAATGTCCTGAAGTTTCACAGCACATAGAAGAAGAAGAATGAGTTTGAGTAAATGGATGACGGACCAAGGTTTAGGAGAGATAAGAAAAAGACAAAATTTATTAAGAGCTACAAAGGAGAGGAAATTGTGGAGAGCCATGATCACCAATGTCCTGAAGTTTCACAGCACATAGAAGAAGAAGAATGAGTTTGAGTAAATGGATGACGGACCAAGGTTTAGGAGAGATAAGAAAAGACAAAATTTATTAAGAGCTACAAAGGAGAGGAAATTGTGGAGAGCTATGATCACCAATGTCCTGAAGTTTCACAGCACATAGAAGAAGAAGAATGAGTTTGAGTAAATGGATGACGGACCAAGGTTTAGGAGAGATAAGAAAAAGACAAAATTTATTAAGAGCTACAAAGGAGAGGAAATTGTGGAGAGCCATGATCACCAATGTCCTGAAGTTTCACAGCACATAGAAGAAGAGAAGAAGAAGAATGAGTTTGAGTAAATGGATGACGGACCAAGGTTTAGGAGAGAAGAAGAAAAGACAAAATTTATTAAGAGCTACAAAGGAGAGGAAATTGTGGAGAGCCATGATCACCAATGTCCTGAAGTTTCACAGCACATAGAAGAAGAAGAATGAGTTTGAGTAAATGGATGACGGACCAAGGTTTAGGAGAGATAAGAAAAAAAGACAAAATTTATTAAGAGCTACAAAGGAGAGGAAATTGTGGAGAGCTATGATCACCAATGTCCTGAAGTTTCACAGCACAAGAAGAAGAATGAGTTTGAGTAAATGGATGACGGACCAAGGTTTAGGAGAGATAAGAAAAAGACAAAATTTATTAAGAGCTACAAAGGAGAGGAAATTGTGGAGAGCCATGATCACCAATGTCCTGAAGTTTCACAGCACATAGAAGAAGAAGAATGAGTTTGAGTAAATGGATGACGGACCAAGGTTTAGGAGAGATAAGAAAAAGACAAAATTTATTAAGAGCTACAAAGGAGAGGAAATTGTGGAGAGCCATGATCACCAATGTCCTGAAGTTTCACAGCACATAGAAGAAGAAGAATGAGTTTGAGTAAATGGATGACGGACCAAGGTTTAGGAGAGAGAAAAGACAAAAATTTATTAAGAGCTAAAAGAGAGGAAATTTATTAAGAGCTACAAAGGAAGAAGAAGAAATTTTGAGTGGAGAGCCAAGGTTTAGATCACCAAAATTGTCCTGAAGTTTCACAGATCACATGTCCTGAAGTTTCACAGAAGAAGAAGAATGAGTTTGAGTAAATGGATGACGGACCAAGGTTTAGGAGAGATAAGAAAAGACAAAATTTATTAAGAGCTACAAAGGAGAGGAAATTGTGGAGAGCCATGATCACCAATGTCCTGAAGTTTCACAAGAAGAAGAATGAGTTTGAGTAAATGGATGACACAAGGTTTAGAAGAAGAAAAAGAAAAATGAGTTTGAGAGCCAAATGGATGACGGACCAAAGGTTTAGGAGAGATAAGAAAAAGACAAAATTTATTAAGAGCTACAAAGGAGAGGAAATTGTGGAGAGCCATGATCACCAATGTCCTGAAGTTTCACAGCACATAGAAGAAGAAGAATGAGTTTGAGTAAATGGATGACGGACCAAGGTTTAGGAGAGATTTAAAGAAAAGAAATTGTGGAGAGCAAAAATTTATTAAGAGCTACAAAATGGAGAGGAAATTTTATTAAGAGCTGGAGAAATTGTGGAGAGCCATGATCACCAATGTCCTGAAGTTTCACAGCACATAGAAGAAGAAGAATGAGTTTGAGTAAATGGATGACGGACCAAGGTTTAGGAGAGATAAGAAAAAGACAAAATTTATTAAGAGCTACAAAGGAGAGGAAATTGTGGAGAGCCATGATCACCAATGTCCTGAAGTTTCACAGCACATAGAAGAAGAAGAATGAGTTTGAGTAAATGGATGACGGACCAAGGTTTAGGAGAGATAAGAAAAGACAAAATTTATTAAGAGCTACAAAGGAGAGGAAATTGTGGAGAGCCATGATCACCAATGTCCTGAAGTTTCAAATAGAAGAAGAAGAATGAGTTTGAGTAAATGGATGACGGACCAAGGTTTAGGAGAGATAATGACAAAATTTATTAAGAGCTACAAAGGAGAGGAAATTGTGGAGAGCATGATCACCAATGTCCTGAAGTTTCACAGCACATAAGAAGAAGAAGAATGAGTTTGAGTAAATGGATGACGGACCAAGGTTTAGGAGATAAAGAAAAAGACAAAATTTATTAAGAGCTACAAAGGAGAGGAAATTGTGGAGAGCCATGATCACCAATGTCCTGAAGTTTCACAGCACATAGAAGAAGAAGAATGAGTTTGAGTAAATGGATGACGGACCAAGGTTTAGGAGAGATAAGAAAAAGACAAAATTTATTAAGAGCTACAAAGGAGAGGAAATTGTGGAGAGCCATGATCACCAATGTCCTGAAGTTTCACAGCACATAGAAGAAGAAGAATGAGTTTGAGTAAATGGATGACGGACCAAGGTTTAGGAGAGATAAGAAAAGACAAAATTTATTAAGAGCTACAAAGGAGAGGAAATTCACCAATGTCCTGAAGTTTCACAGAGAGAAGAAGAATGAGATGACACCAATGTCCTGAAGTTTATTAAGAGCACAAAGGAGAGGAAATTGTGGAGAGCATAGAAGAAGAAGAATGAGTTTGAGTAAATGGATGACGGACCAAGGTTTAGGAGAGATAAAAAAGACAAAATTTATTAAGAGCTACAAAGGAGAGGAAATTGTGGAGAGCCATGATCACCAATGTCCTGAAGTTTCACAGCACATAGAAGAAGAAGAATGAGTTTGAGTAAATGGATGACGGACCAAGGTTTAGGAGAGATAAGAAAAAGACAAAATTTATTAAGAGCCTACAAAGGAGAGGAAATTGTGGAGAAAGGAGAGGAAATTGTGGAGAGCCATGATCACCAATGTCCTGAAGTTTCACAGCACATAGAAGAAGAAGAATGAGTTTGAGTAAATGGATGACGGACCAAGGTTTAGGAGAGATAAGAAAAGACAAAATTTATTAAGAGCTACAAAGGAGAGGAAATTGTGGAGAGCCATGATCACCAATGTCCTGATGTCCTGAGTTTGAGTAAATGGATGACGGAAAGGTTTAGGAGAGATAAGAAAAGACAAAATTTATTAAGAGCTAGGAGAGGAAATTGTGGAGAGCTATGATCACCAATGTCCTGAAGTTTCACAGAAAGAAGAAAATGGATGAATGAGTTTGAGTAAATGGATGATAGGACCAAGGTTTAGGAGATGATAAGAAAAAAGAAAAGAAAAATTTATTAAGAGCTACAAAGGAGAGGAAATTGTGGAGAGCCATGATCACCAATGTCCTGAAGTTTCACAGCACATAGAAGAAGAAGAATGAGTTTGAGTAAATGGATGACGGACCAAGGTTTAGGAGAGATAAGAAAAAGACAAAATTTATTAAGAGCTACAAAGGAGAGGAAATTGTGGAGAGCCATGATCACCAATGTCCTGAAGTTTCACAGCACATAGAAGAAGAAGAATGAGTTTGAGTAAATGGATGACGGACCAAGGTTTAGGAGAGATAAGAAAAAGACAAAATTTATTAAGAGCTACAAAGGAGAGGAAATTGTGGAGAGCCATGATCACCAATGTCCTGAAGTTTCACAGCACATAGAAGAAGAAGAATGAGTTTGAGTAAATGGATGACGGACCAAGGTTTAGGAGAGATAAGAAAAGACAAAATTTATTAAGAGCTACAAAGGAGAGGAAATTGTGGAGAGCCATGATCACCAATGTCCTGAAGTTTCACAGCACATAGAAGAAGAAGAATGAGTTTGAGTAAATGGATGACGGACCAAGGTTTAGGAGAGATAAGAAAAGACAAAATTTATTAAGAGCTAAAAGGAGAGGAAATTTAGAGCTATGATCACCAATGTCCTGAAGTTTCACAGCACATAGAAGAAGAAGAATGAGTTTGAGTAAATGGATGACGGACCAAGGTTTAAGAGAAAAAAAGACAAAAAATTGTGGAGAGCTGATTTATTAAGGATGACGGAGGTTTAGGAGAGATAAGAAAAAAGACAAAATTTATTAAGAAAAAGGAGAGGAAATTGTGGAGAGCCATGATCACCAATGTCCTGAAGTTTCACAGCACATAGAAGAAGAAGAATGAGTTTGAGTAAATGGATGACGGACCAAGGTTTAGGAGAGATTGATAAGAAAAAGACAAAATTTATTAAGAGCTACAAAGGAGAGGAAATTGTGGAGAGCTATGATCACCAATGTCCTGAAGTTTCACAGCACATAGAAGAAGAAGAATGAGTTTGAGTAAATGGATGACGGACCAAGGTTTAGGAGAGATAAGAAAAAAGACAAAATTTATTAAGAGCTACAAAGGAGAGGAAATTGTGGAGAGCCATGATCACCAATGTCCTGAAGTTTCACAGCACATAGAAGAAGAAGAATGAGTTTGAGTAAATGGATGACGGACCAAGGTTTAGGAGAGATAAGAAAAAACAAAATTTATTAAGACAAAATTTATTAAGAGCTACAAAAGGAGAGGAAAATTGACGGACCAAGGTTTAGGAGAGCAAAATTTATTAAGAGCTATGATCACCAATGTCCTGAAGTTTCACAGCACATAGAAGAAGAAGAATGAGTTTGAGTAAATGGATGACGGACCAAGGTTTAGGAGAGATAAGAAAAAGACAAAATTTATTAAGAGCTACAAAGGAGAGGAAATTGTGGAGAGCCATGATCACCAATGTCCTGAAGTTTCACAGCACATAGAAGAAGAAGAATGAGTTTGAGTAAATGGATGACGGACCAAGGTTTAGGAGAGATAAGAAAAGACAAAATTTATTAAGAGCTAAAAGGAGAGGAAATTGTGGAGAGCCATGATCACCAATGTCCTGAAGTTTCACAGCACATAGAAGAAGAAGAATGAGTTTGAGTAAATGGATGACGGACCAAGGTTTAGGAGAGAGATAAGAAAAAGACAAAATTTATTAAGAGCTACAAAGGAGAGGAAATTGTGGAGAGCCATGATCACCAATGTCCTGAAGTTTCACAGCACATAGAAGAAGAAGAATGAGTTTGAGTAAATGGATGACGGACCAAGGTTTAGGAGAGAAAAGATTTATTAAGAAAAAAATTGTGGAGAGCAAAATTTATTAAGAGCTACAAAGGAGAGGAAATTTAGTGGAGAGCCATGATCACCAAATGTCCTGAAGTTTCACAGCACATAGAAGAAGAAGAATGAGTTTGAGTAAATGGATGACGGACCAAGGTTTAGGAGAGATAAGAAAAAGACAAAATTTATTAAGAGCTACAAAGGAGAGGAAATTGTGGAGAGCCATGATCACCAATGTCCTGAAGTTTCACAGCACATAGAAGAAGAAGAATGAGTTTGAGTAAATGGATGAATGGATGACAATGACGGACCAAGGTTTAGGAGAGATAAGAAAAAGACAAAATTTATTAAGAGCTACAAAGGAGAGGAAATTGTGGAGAGCCATGATCACCAATGTCCTGAAGTTTCACAGCACATAGAAGAAGAAGAATGAGTTTGAGTAAATGGATGACGGACCAAGGTTTAGGAGAGATAAGAAAAAGACAAAATTTATTAAGAGCTACAAAGGAGAGGAAATTGTGGAGAGCCATGATCACCAATGTCCTGAAGTTTCACAGCACATAGAAGAAGAAGAATGAGTTTGAGTAAATGGATGACGGACCAAGGTTTAGGAGAGATAAGAAAAAGACAAAATTTATTAAGAGCTACAAAGGAGAGGAAATTGTGGAGAGCCATGATCACCAATGTCCTGAAGTTTCACAGCACATAGAAGAAGAAGAATGAGTTTGAGTAAATGGATGACGGACCAAGGTTTAGGAGAGATAAGAAAAAAAGACAAAATTTATTAAGAGCTACAAAGGAGAGGAAATTGTGGAGAGCCATGATCACCAATGTCCTGAAGTTTCACAGCACATAGAAGAAGAAGAATGAGTTTGAGTAAATGGATGACGGACCAAGGTTTAGGAGAGATATGGGACGGACCAAGGTTTAGAAAAAGACAAAATTTATTAAGAGCTAGAAAAAGACAAAATTTATTAAGAGCTACAAAGGAGAGGAAATTGTGGAGAGCCATGATCACCAATGTCCTGAAGTTTCACAGCACATAGAAGAAGAAGAATGAGTTTGAGTAAATGGATGACGGACCAAGGTTTAGGAGAGATAAGAAAAGACAAAATTTATTAAGAGCTACAAAGGAGAGGAAATTGTGGAGAGCCATGATCACCAATGTCCTGAAGTTTCACAGCACATAGAAGAAGAAGAATGAGTTTTAGAGATAAGAAAAGACAAAATTTAAATGGATGAGAGCGGACCCAAGGTTTAGGAGAGATAAGAAAATGACAAAATTTATTAAGAGCTACAAAGGAGAGGAAATTGTGGAGAGCCATGATCACCAATGTCCTGAAGTTTCACAGCACATAGAAGAAGAAGAATGAGTTTGAGTAAATGGATGACGGACCAAGGTTTAGGAGAGATAAGAAAAAGACAAAATTTATTAAGAGCTACAAAGGAGAGGAAATTGTGGAGAGCCATGATCACCAATGTCCTGAAGTTTCACAGCACATAGAAGAAGAAGAATGAGTTTGAGTAAATGGATGACGGACCAAGGTTTAGGAGAGATAAGAAAAGACAAAAATTTATTAAGAGCTACAAAGGAGAGGAAATTGTGGAGAGCCATGATCACCAATGTCCTGAAGTTTCACAGCACATAGAAGAAGAAGAATGAGTTTGAGTAAATGGATGACGGACCAAGGTTTAGGAGAGAAAGAAAAGACAAAATTTATTAAGAGCTACAAAGGAGAGGAAATTGTGAGAGCCATGATCAAATGTCCTGGAGTTTCAGCACATAGAAGAAGAAGAATGAGTTTGAGTAAATGGATGACCCAAGGTTTAGGAGAGATAAGAAAAAGACAAAATTTAGAAGAAGAAATTGTGGAGAGCCATGATCACCAATGTCCTGAAGTTTGAAGAAGAAGAATAAAATGGATGACGGACCAAGGTTTAGGAGAGATAAGAAAAAGACAAAATTTATTAAGAGCTACAAAGGAGAGGAAATTGTGGAGAGCCATGATCACCAATGTCCTGAAGTTTCACAGCACATAGAAGAAGAAGAATGAGTTTGAGTAAATGGATGACGGACCAAGGTTTAGGAGAGATAAGAAAAGACAGGTTTAGGTCCTGAGAAGAAGAAGAATGAGTTTGAATGAAAAGACAAAATTTATTAAGAGCTACAAAGGAGAGGAAATTGTGGAGAGCCATGATCACCAATGTCCTGAAGTTTCACAGCACATAGAAGAAGAAGAATGAGTTTGAGTAAATGGATGACGGACCAAGGTTTAGGAGAGATAAGAAAAAGACAAAATTTATTAAGAGCTACAAAGGAGAGGAAATTGTGGAGAGCCATGATCACCAATGTCCTGAAGTTTCACAGCACATAGAAGAAAAAGAATGAGTTTGAGTAAATGGATGACGGACCAAGGTTTAGGAGAGATAAGAAAAAGACAAAATTTATTAAGAGCTACAAAGGAGAGGAAATTGTGGAGAGCCATGATCACCAATGTCCTGAAGTTTCACAGCACATAGAAGAAGAAGAATGAGTTTGAGTAAATGGATGACGGACCAAGGTTTAGGAGAGATAAGAAAAAGACAAAATTTATTAAGAGCTACAAAGGAGAGGAAATTGTGGAGAGCCATGATCACCAATGTCCTGAAGTTTCACAGCACATAGAAGAAGAAGAATGAGTTTGAGTAAATGGATGAAAAGACAAAATTTATTAAGACCAAAATTGTGGTTTCAGTCCTGAGAGATAAGAAGAATGAGTTTGAAAAAGACAAAATTTTATTAAGAAAAGACAAAATTTATTAAGAGCTACAAAGGAGAGGAAATTGTGGAGAGCCATGATCACCAATGTCCTGAAGTTTCACAGCACATAGAAGAAGAAGAATGAGTTTGAGTAAATGGATGACGGACCAAGGTTTAGGAGAGATAAGAAAAAGACAAAATTTATTAAGAGCTACAAAGGAGAGGAAATTGTGGAGAGCCATGATCACCAATGTCCTGAAGTTTCACAGCACATAGAAGAAGAAGAATGAGTTTGAGTAAATGGATGACGGACCAAGGTTTAGGAGAGATAAGAAAAAGACAAAATTTATTAAGAGCTACAAAGGAGAGGAAATTGTGGAGAGCCATGATCACCAATGTCCTGAAGTTTCACAGCACATAGAAGAAGAAGAATGAGTTTGAGTAAATGGATGACGGACCAAGGTTTAGGAGAGATAAGAAAAAGACAAAATTTATTAAGAGCTACAAAGGAGAGGAAAAATTGTGGAGAGCCATGATCACCAATGTCCTGAAGTTTCACAGCACATAGAAGAAGAAGAATGAGTTTGAGTAAATGGATGACGGACCAAGGTTTAGGAGAGATAAGAAAAAGACAAAATTTATTAAGAGCTACAAAGGAGAGGAAATTGTGGAGAGCCATGATCACCAATGTCCTGAAGTTTCACAGCACATAGAAGAAGAAGAATGAGTTTGAGTAAATGGATGACGGACCAAGGTTTAGGAGAGATAAGAAAAAGACAAAATTTATTAAGAGCTACAAAGGAGAGGAAATTGTGGAGAGCTATGATCACCAATGTCCTGAAGTTTCACAGCACATAGAAGAAGAAGAATGAGTTTGAGTAAATGGATGACGGACCAAGGTTTAGGAGAGATAAAAAGAAAAAGACAAAATTTATTAAGAGCTACAAAAGAATGGAGAGGAAATTGTGGAGAGAGCTATGATCACCAATGTCCTGAAGTTTCACAGCACATAGAAGAAGAAGAATGAGTTTGAGTAAATGGATGACGGACCAAGGTTTAGGAGATAAGAAAAGACAAAATTTATTAAGAGCTAAAAGGAGAGGAAATTGTGGAGAGCCATGATCACCAATGTCCTGAAGTTTCACAACATAGAAGAAGAAGAATGAGTTTGAGTAAATGGATGACGGACCAAGGTTTAGAGAGATAAGAAAAGACAAAATTTATTAAGAGCTACAAAGGAGAGGAAATTGTGGAGAGCCATGATCACCAATGTCCTGAAGTTTCACAGCACATAGAAGAAGAAGAATGAGTTTGAGTAAATGGATGACGGACCAAGGTTTAGGAGAGATAAGAAAAAGACAAAATTTATTAAGAGCTACAAAGGAGAGGAAATTGTGGAGAGCTATGATCACCAATGTCCTGAAGTTTCACAGCACATAGAAGAAGAAGAATGAGTTTGAGTAAATGGATGACGGACCAAGGTTTAGGAGAGATAAGAAAAAGACAAAATTTATTAAGAGCTACAAAGGAGAGGAAATTGTGGAGAGCCATGATCACCAATGTCCTGAAGTTTCAGAGCACATAGAAGAAGAAGAATGAGTTTGAGTAAATGGATGACGGACCAAGGTTTAGGAGATAAGAAAAAGACAAAATTTATTAAGAGCACATAGAAGAAGAAGAATGAGTTTGAGTAAATGGATGACGGACCAAGGTTTAGGAGAGATAACAAAAAGACAAAATTTATTAAGAGCAAAGGAGAGTCAAATTGTGGAGAGCCATGATCACCAATGTCCTGAAGGAAATTGTGGAGAGCAGATCACATGTCCTGAAGAAGAAGAAGAAGAAGAATGAGTTTGAGTAAATGGATGATGGACCAAGGTTTAGGAGAGATAAGAAAAAGACAAAATTTATTAAGAGCTACAAAGGAGAGGAAATTGTGGAGAGCTATGATCACCAATGTCCTGAAGTTTCACAGCACAATGAGTTTGAGTAAATGGATGACGGACCAAGGTTTAGGAGAGATAAGAAAAGACAAAATTTATTAAGAGCTACAAAGGAGGAAATTGTGGAGAGCATGATCACCAATGTCCTGAAGTTTCACAGAAGAAGAAGAAGAATGAGTTTGAGTAAATGGATGACGGACCAAGGTTTAGGAGAGATAAGAAAAAGACAAAATTTATTAAGAGCTACAAAGGAGAGGAAATTGTGGAGAGCCATGATCACCAATGTCCTGAAGTTTCACAGCACATAGAAGAAGAAGAATGAGTTTGAGTAAATGGATGACGGACCAAGGTTTAGGAGAGATAAGAAAAAGACAAAATTTATTAAGAGCTACAAAGGAGAGGAAATTGTGGAGAGCCATGATCACCAATGTCCGAAGTTTCACAGCACATAGAAGAAGAAGAATGAGTTTGAGTAAATGGATGACGGACCAAGGTTTAGGAGAGATAAGAAAAAGACAAAATTTATTAAGAGCTACAAAGGAGAGGAAATTGTGGAGAGCTATGATCACAATGTCCTGAAGAAGAAAGAAGAAGAATGAGTTTGAGTAAATGGATGACGGACCAAGGTTTAGGAGAGATAAGAAAAAACAAAATTTATTAAGAGCTACAAAGGAGAGGAAATTGTGGAGAGCTATGATCACCAATGTCCTGAAGTTTCACAGCACATAGAAGAAGAAGAATGAGTTTGAGTAAATGGATGACGGACCAAGGTTTAGGAGAGATAAGGAAAAGACAAAATTTATTAAGAGCTACAAAGGAGAGGAAATTGTGGAGAGCCATGATCACCAATGTCCTGAAGTTTCACAGCACATAGAAGAAGAAGAATGAGTTTGAGTAAATGGATGACGGACCAAGGTTTAGGAGAGATAAGAAAAGACAAAATTTATTAAGAGCTACAAAGGAGAGGAAATTGTGGAGAGCCATGATCACCAATGTCCTGAAGTTTCACAGCACATAGAAGAAGAAGAATGAGTTTGAGTAAATGGATGACGGACCAAGGTTTAGGAGAGATAAGAAAAAGACAAAATTTATTAAGAGCTACAAAGGAGAGGAAATTGTGGAGAGCCATGACACCAATGTCCTGAAGTTTCACAGCACATAGAAGAAGAAGAATGAGTTTGAGTAAATGGATGACGGACCAAGGTTTAGGAGAGATAAGGAAAAGACAAAATTTATTAAGAGCTACAAAGGAGAGGAAATTGTGGAGAGCCATGATCACCAATGTCCTGAAGTTTCACAGCACATAGAAGAAGAAGAATGAGTTTGAGTAAATGGATGACGGACCAAGGTTTAGGAGAGATAAGGAAAAGACAAAATTTATTAAGAGCTACAAAGGAGAGGAAATTGTGGAGAGCCATGATCACCAATGTCCTGAAGTTTCACAGCACATAGAAGAAGAAGAATGAGTTTGAGTAAATGGATGACGGACCAAGGTTTAGGAGAGATAAGGAAAAGACAAAATTTATTAAGAGCTACAAAGGAGAGGAAATTGTGGAGAGCCATGATCACCAATGTCCTGAAGTTTCACAGCACATAGAAGAAGAAGAATGAGTTTGAGTAAATGGATGACGGACCAAGGTTTAGGAGAGATAAGAAAAACAAAATTTATTAAGAGCTACAAAGGAGAGGAAATTGTGGAGAATGTCCTGAAATCAAATGTCCTGAAGTTTCAATGGATGAAAAAGGTTTAGAGAAGAAGAAGAATGAGTTTGAAATGGATGACGGACCAAGGTAAATGGATGACATAGGAACCAAATGGATGGTTTAAGAGATAAGAAAAAGACAAAATTTATTAAGAGCTACAAAGGAGAGGAAATTGTGGAGAGCTATGATCACCAATGTCCTGAAGTTTCACAGCACATAGAAGAAGAAGAATGAGTTTGAGTAAATGGATGACGGACCAAGGTTTAGGAGAGATAAGAAAAGACAAAATTTATTAAGAGCTACAAAGGAGAGGAAATTGTGGAGAGCTAAATCACCAATGTCCTGAAAGTTTCACAGCAAATAGAAGAAGAAGAATGAGTTTGAGTAAATGGATGAAAAAGGACCAAGGTTTAGGAGAGATAAGAAAAAAAAAAAATTTATTAAGAGCTACAAAGGAGAGGAAATTTTTAGGAGATTTGTTCCTTATTAATTGATCACCAATGTCCTGAAGTTTCACAGCAATAGAAGAAGAAGAATGAGTTTGTTTTTTTTTTTACAGTAAATGGATTTACGGACCAAGGTTTAGGTGGGGAGATAATTAAACATAATGTCTTACTAATTAGCTAAGAAATGTTAATGTGGATGTAAATTGGGGGATCAATTCTTAAAAATCAATATATAAGCTGATCCCTCACTTTGTGGCAAATATAGTTTGCATACATTCAGATTCCAGAGATTGTAAATAAATCTAAAACTCATCTCTGCTTTACCTATCTGTACTTAATTTAATAATCCAATCGTTTTCTACTGCTTATCAACAATCAAGAAATTATATTGTGGAAATAAAGTAGGGGATCAATTCTATATTGCAATCAATATATAAACTGACCCCTCACTTTGCAGCCACTATAATTCCTATACATTCTTATTCCAGAGACAGTAAATAAATCTAAAAGACATGCCTGTGTAGTTAATCAGTAGTTCATTGATTGGTTGATTGTTTTTCTATGGCTTATCAACAAACAAGAAATTATAATGTAGAAATAAAGTGGGGGAACAAATCTACATTACAATCACTACTTAAACTGATCCCTTACTTTGTGGTCATGGTAGATTCTATACATTTATATTCCAGAGATTGTAAATAAATCTAAGTCATGCCTGTGTAGCTAATTAGTATTTCATTCATTGATTGATTTGTTTTCTACAGCTTATCAATAAACAAGAAATTATAATGTGGATATAAAGTGGGGGACCAACTCTACATTAAATTCAATATATAAATTGATCCCTCACTTTGTAGCCACAGTAGTGTCTATAAATTTATATTCCAGAGAATGTAATTAAATCTAAAAAAAATGCCTTTGCAGATAATCAATAGTTCATTGTTTGATTGATTCGTTTTCCATGGCTTATATATTCTATGGATTAATTTGCTGAATTATCAACAAACAAGAGATTATAATGTGGATATAAAGTAGGGGATCAATTCTATATTACAATCAATGTATAAACTGATCCCTCTCTTTGTGGCCAAGGTAGTTTCTACACAATTTATATTCCAGAGAATATAACTAAATCTAAAACACATCTACGCGTTGCCTATGAGTATTTAATTTAATGATTAATTCGTTTTCTACGGTTTATCAACCTTTTCCCGGATATTTAAAGCCAGAATATATTTTTTTTTAAATTGTAAGAATTTGGTGGGGTGTTAAATAATGGTTTCCTGATATACGTCTTACTAATTAATCCATAGACTGGGGAGCAAAGGCGTTTGCGCAAAAGTGAATAGAACTAATTCAACTGGAAGTTGAACTCGGCTTTTCAATTAACAATTTCGAGCCATTACACCCCCCCCCCAAGTTTACAACACCTGGTATTTCCTGATCACCCATCTAGGTGCTGACCAGGCACGACGTTGCTTAACTTCGGTGATCGAGCGGGAACATGTTTCAACATGATATTGTGCTTAAGTCTTTTATATTTACTTGATTAAATGATGTCTCCAAAAGCGTAAATTTATTTGTTGGTAGGTGATGGTTAACAAGTCAGACAAAAAAAGTCTTCAATATCGAGTAGAATCGAATCTAAACATTTTTTTTCTTCAGCGACAAATATTGCAGATTCATTTTTTGGTTTGGCAAATATTAAGTCGCCTATCGTAGAGCAATTTTTACCGTGACAACAGAAAAAAATGTAAAATATTATTATTATCATCATCACCATCCCTCTCCTTCATTGCTTCTTCATCTTCTTCTTCTCTTTCTTTTTCTTATACTTCTTTCTCTTCTCCTCCTTCTTCGTTTTATACTTCTTCTTCTTCTCTTCCTTCTTCTTCTTCTTCTTCTTCTTCTTCTTCTTCTTCTTCTTCTTCTTCTTTTTTCTCTTATACTTCTTCATCTCCTTCTCCTCCGTCTTCTTCTTATTATTATTCTTATATTCTTCTTCTTTCTCTTCGTCTTATACTTCTTCTTCTCCTCCTTCTTCCTCCTATACTTCTTCTTCCCCGCCTCCTTCTTCATCTTATATTTCTTCTTCCCCTCCTCCTCCTCCTTCTTCATCTTATATTTCTCCTTCTCCTCCTCCTTCTCATCCTTCTTCTTGTACTTCTTCTTCTCCGCCTCCTTCTTCATCTTATATTCTTCTTTCCCTCCTCCTTCTTCATCTTATATTTCTTCTTTTCCTCCTCCTTCTCCTCCTTCTTCTTGTACTTCTTCTTCTCCGCCTCCTTCTTCATCTTATATTTCTTCTTCTTTTTTCTCTTATACTTCATCATCTCCTTCTCCGTCTTCTTCTTTTCATTCTTCGTCTTATACTTCTTCTTCTTCTTCTTCTTCTTCTTCTTCTTCTTTTTTCTAGACCCTTCCTCTACTTCTCTTACGTTTCCCTTCTTCTTTTCTTTCACCTTCATTTTCTCCTACCACTTCCACCTGTCTCTCATTTTAACCCTCCTTTATATCTCTTACTATGCCGTTCCTTTCTCTTCCCACTTTCCCTTTCTCCTCCTCCTCCTGTCTATCATTCTTTCTAAGACCTTCCTCCATTTCTCGTCTATTTCCATCTTCGTTCTCTTCGCCTTTCTTTTCTCCTCCTACTTTAGCTCGTCACTCTTTTTAACCCCACGTCTATTTCTTTATTTGCTTACCCCTTTCCCTCCGGTGGATTTCTTCTTCTTCTTCTTCTTCTTCTTCTTCTTCTTCTTCTTCTTCTTCTTCTTCTTCTTCTCAGTATTCGTCTTATATTATTCTTCTTTCTCTTCGTCCTATACTTCTTCTTCTCCGCCTCCTTCTTCATCTTATATTTTTTCTCCTACTCCTCCTTCTCCTCCTCCTTCTCCTTCTTCTTCTTGTCCTTCTTCTTCTTCTTCGGCTTATATTTCTTCTTTTTCGTCTTATAATTTTTCTTCTTCTTCCTCTTATATTTCTTCTTCATCTTTTCCTCCATCTTAGTCTTTTACTTCTTCTTCTTCCTCTTCGTCTTATACTGCTTCTCCTTCTCCTCCTCTCTCTTTGTCTTATACTTTTTCTCTTCCTCCTCCTTCTTCGTCCTATACATCTTCTTCTCCTCTTACGTCTTCGTCTTATACTTCTTTTCCTCCTCCTCCTTCTCATCGATGTGCCGCTTCCCTTCAAGACGTTAGCGATCATTGCTTTCCACAGGTTCCTGTCCGCTGTAGCTCTTAATTTTTGTTTTAACTTTTCGCTATCTCTCCTACTCCCTGTTCAGCCAAACATTAAAAAAAAATAACTCCTTACATATAGGGTGCCCAGTAAAAAAAAAAAAACGGCCATTTCTTATCGTTGATTTATCTTTCAGGAGTAATTGACCTTGAATAACCTTGAATAAATTTCTTGAATATTGATGACCTTGAATAATCATTCATCTCCCGCGTAATGTCTTTACTCTGATTGGTTCTTTTATGATTGATTAATTGCTGCTCGATCATGTGACTCGTCATTTAGAAGTTTATTTGCAGACAACTTTTGTCTTTCATTCTGTCCTTTTCGTATGGCTAACTCCTTTATTTTGAACATCAGTGTATCGTACTTTTCAAAGAAGAATATCCCATATAGGAATTGACGATATCTCCAAAAATTCTTCCTGATTTTTTCAGTCACATCAGACGTCACCAATTTTCAACCTGTGGTCTCACGTCTTTTTGAATTTATTGCTTTTTACTTGGCACCATGTCGGACCCAATGAGCAGAACACATTTCAACTGCAGGTGGAACATGTCAACTTATTAAAGCACCAAGTTTACATTAGCTAAAGGCTATAAGTTCAATACTTGTGCTGGGGAGTAAATGTACATTTGAGCTATTTAAGGACTTAATGCTTACTTGGACATATTTCGTTTCTGATGATGATATGTTGGGTGAGAGTCCAAGGAATTTATTTATTTCTCTTAGGCTATATGCGGGTTGTTTAAGTGATCTCTAATTGTGTGATTCCAATGAATACAGGGCAATTATCTGGTCTATTAGCGGGGATAGACGTTATTGCCTGTAATAGATGTATGTATGGAAGACTACTAAAAGAATGTGGTAAGTGTATCTCAGGCCTTTTTCGTCGATGGCGACGGTAGGTAGCGGAAAATCTTAAAATACATTGCCGCTCATGGCTAAAACAACCTAAGCATGATCGGCACGGTTTTTGACAACGACCACAGTAGTAGAATACCGTGGAGTCATCGATCGTAGAGCATTTGCGTCTCTACGACCCGCTAGACTCTATACACTTCATAGCTCTTTGCTCCCGCGAAAACAGCAACACTGCACCCCACTTGATCCCGGCCAATCGCACCCTAGTTTGCAACATTCATAACAAATTCATCAATTTTCAACGGTTGTTTCACATCTTTCTGATTGTATCGCTTTTTACTTGGCACAATCGAGAATCCAATGCGCAAAGCCCATTTCAATTGCAGGTAGAACACGTCAACTTATTAAAGCACCAAGTTTACATTAGCTGAAGACTATTAGTTCAATACTTGTGCTGGATAGTAACTGCTTCGTCCACCGCAAGGAAAGTTGGCTCTCTGTGCCGTGCCAGGAAATTTCTTCAGATCTACTAATCAACAATTCGCCCTTGCATGGAGTATTGCTGCCATATATGGTCTGGACCCCCTTCTGTTTGCCTCGGGGTACTTGCCTGATATCCAGAGGCGGATATGCAATATAATTGGCCCCGATCTGGCATCTCGTTTACAAACACTTTCACACAGACGCGCCGTCGCCTCTCTCTGTCTGTTTTACAAATACTTTCATGGCAATTGCTCAGAGGAGCTGCATTCGCTGGTTCCCAGACTTCATGGGTTCAAGCGCCCTACGAGGCTGGCATCTCGCTCTCACCCCTTCACTGTCGAAACTCCTAAATGTAGCCGTCTCTTCTACTCCAATAGCTTCATGTCTCGTACCTCTCGCCTGTGGAACTGCCTTCCCTATTCCAGTTTCCCTGAGAGCTATAATCTCCAACTATTCAAATGTAATGTCAATCGATATCTTCAGTTGTCTTGATCTATCCCCTACCCTTCTCCTCATCCTTTCCTCTATCACTCCTATCTGATCTTGCTTCAATTCTTCTGTAACCCCTTGTGTCCTAGTGGCTTCCCGCCTTGCTTGGGGTGAAATGCTTTAAAAAATGTACATTTGAGATATTTAAGAACTTAATGCTTATTTGGGGATATTTCGTTTCTGATGAGGAAAGTGAGTGTCCAAGTAATTTATTTATTTGTCTTAGGTTAAATGAGGGTGGTGTAAGACATATGTAGATATAGTCAATGCCGTGAGAGAGTTAATAATATCCTCACAATGAACTTGGCATAACAAAGGCTTCCACGTCTTCTGACTTCCCAGCCCATCATGGGAAAAATTTGACATTGTTTGAGGCAGCTGGTTTCCTTGAGAATTTCCTAACCCATGGTGAGAGCCGGGGTGTACGACGATTCATTATTGGTGACTACAATCTTAACAATATATTGAAATGACTCAGTGTTGAGACATAAAGGACTACAAAAATGCCTAGAGAAAGTAGTGAAGTGTTATACCGGAACATACCTATTCTATTGTTAATAGACTCTCCCACAGATAATAAGTAGTAGTAGTAGCAGTCGTCAGGGGGGCTCAGAGTGAGTTGGTGAGTCAGTCGATTTCGGACCTTAAAGTATCAACCACCACAACTAGATTGCTGCGTCATTAACTATTATTTCAAGTTCCTAATGTTTTGTACGTCGAACCCTTTTAGGACCGACTCAGTGAAAGACAAAACTCCACTGTGAAAACTACTCAACAAGACATTGGCAACAAGGGATTCGTTTCTCATACGAAGGAAGAAAAATTTTTCGTTCACTCTACAACAAGAAAGAAAGCCAGAAGAAAGGACGAAAGATCATTTGCAAGGAAACGGAATGCATGGTTGTTAGCAAAAGAGAACCGTCCAACATTCAAATTACAAATTGGAAATCTCAAAATAAGCAAGAACATCAATTTAAATAACTGGGAAGTGTTTTAACAAGGTCGGAAAGTGTGACACAGAAATTGAAGACGTATTTTGATAAACAAAGATGCCTTCCAGAAGCTAAGCAAAGTACTAAGAAATGGAAAATTATCGTTGGAACAAAAAGAAAAGAGCACTGAACTATTACGTAATATCAGTCTTATAATATGGCAGTGACCACCGGACAATCTCCTCACAGATGAAGAAAAGAAATGTTGCCCGACAGAAAGATGCTGAGAATACCATGGACCGAACAAAACAAAAGTGAGGCTTATACTTACCATCAGGCAGTTGATATTTTTCGGATTCATAATGAGGAAAGAGTGCTTGGAAAATCTGAGACTCACAGGACAGATTAAAGGCAAAAATAACACTTGAAACATACCTACTTACCTTGTGTAATGGATGGCAGAACAAGGTTTAAGGGAGATTAAGAAGATAGAGTTTATTAAGAGTTATAAAGAATCGGACGTTGGGGAGAGCCACGATCGCTAATGTCCTGAAGAAACACGGCACATCGAAGAAGAATGAGCTTGAGCAAATGGATGGTGGAACAAGATTTAGGAGAGGTAAGAAAAAGACAAAAATTATTAAGAGCTACAAAGGACAGGAAATTGTGGAGAGCCATGACCACCAACGTCCTGAAGGGACACGGCACATAGGAGGAAAAGAATGAGTTTGAGTAAATGGATGGCGGACCAAGGTTTAGGAGAGATAAGAAAAAGACAAAATTTATTAAGAGCTACAAAGGAGAGGAAATTGTGGAGAGCCATGATCGCCAACGTCCTGAAGGGACACGGCACATAGAAGAAGAAGAATGAGCTTCAATAAATGGATGGCGGATCAAGGTTTAGGAAAGGTAACAAAAAGGCAATAATTATTAAGAGCCGCACAGGACAGAAAATTGTGAAGAGCCATGATCAAGAAGAAGAGTTTGGTTTGGTTAATAATGATTTCTTGGTAATTTCCTACTAATTAACCCATAGATGGGGGTAAGGTTTGGATTTGTATATTTTCCGAGGTTATATATGGAATTTTTTTTCAGGATATGTAATTAGACCTTTAGACATTACTTGAAATGTCCGCGTAATACAATTCATATTTGTTAAGCATCATATTCTTACCAAATATTGTTTTTTTCTCTATGGGAAAATATTCTTTATCGCCTCTTCTAGTTGGGCTGACGCTGTATTCGGTTAATATTGGTAAATTTAGGGGGTAGATAAAACTGGTGTCAGAGGTTATAAATTTTAATGAATTAATGGAACTAGAAAAAATATGGCGAGCAGAATGATTTAAGTTGGAAGAAATGACGGTGATAGATGGCTTAATAAAAACGATGAATGGAATCTTGCAAGACCAAAGAAATACTGAAGAAATCAAAAAGACAAAAATAAAGGAAATGCTTCCTTAAATTATTTCGTTCGGTAAGGATATATTCCGTTCTGCAATCCTGGGAATTAATTCTTGGGCAAGAATAACTGAAGAAAAAAATATAAATAGATAAATATGTAGTAAAGATCGGGAAGTCTGAAGACTTAAGAGAAAATAAATTGACATGGCATCTGCGAGCAGAGGAAATAGAATAGATTTTGGTGAAGATGCGAGACTTTTGTTTCTGTCCGAAAGACAAAAACCAAAAGAAAAGCCCATTAAATTGATATTGATGCGTGATAATGAATTTGGTTAAATGAAAGAAAACAGATAATCTGATAAAAGTAAGGCGAATAATAATAATAATAATAATAATAATAATAATTTCCCACTCGTCCGGGAAGCTTAAAAAAAAGGGCCAATTTTCCAGATTCGTATTGGAATGGATTAGATGTGTAGAAAAGTTCACAGCCTTTTCTCCATTTTGGACTTCAGGTTTGATACGCATTTTAATTTTGGTTTCTGTCTTTGGCTTTTGGTGATCTCTTATATGGTGCCGAGTAAAAATATCTATTTTTATCATTTCATGCCTAAAGAAATTTGGTTATGGCTTATCTGTCTGTCTGTTTTTCTATCTATCCATATCTATCACAATCTGCTCCCTATCTATCTATCTATCTATCTATCTATCTATCTATCTATCTATATATATATATATATATATATATATATATATATATATTGATTGATCGATCTATCTGTGTCATTTCATTTTTATATCTATCTATTGATCTATCTCAGCTTTTTCAAATCTATCTATCTATCTATCTATCTATCTATCTATCTACCTATCTATCTATCTATCTATCTATATATATATATATATATATATATATAATTTTTTCGTATCTATCTCATCTTTTTCATATCGATCTGTTTATATATATATATATATTCCCGTACGATGCGAACGAATCGAGTACACTTCCAATGTTCGTAACATTTAATTTAAAACAGGGTTCAATTCAAAGTAGAGCAATATTATTTATTACAGGATATTTCATCGGAAAAATGTAAAAATCGATGCACAATTGCTGTCGTGTTTCGATGCGTATCAAATGCATCTCATCACGAGATTGTAAATTACTGGCGAGTGAACGATTTATTAAGATTTAAAAGCAAAATGCAAACTCTTTTTGGAAAAAAAAAGATAAAAAGGTGTTTATAAGGTTTATACGTTTTATAGAGAATATACAAAAGAGATTAAGTATGTCACTAGGAATTCTTGGTACTGCTAGCTAAACTGTCGGAAGGATATCATAAAAATCCCCCCCACAACAAAGAAAAAAAAAACGTAAAATTTTCTAAAAGAAAGTACATGAGTTAAAAATTACCTTCCAAAAGTCCCAAAACAGAAAAAAAGTAAAAAAAAAATGTCCAAAAATTTTTTAAAAAGTAAAAAAGTCCCCCCGCTAAATCCCCCCCAAAAGGTTCGATTACATAAAAGTCCATACCTACAGAACTATACTGGCAGCAAACCGCATACCTAGAGATAGAAAATGATTTCAGTAAATTTTACTAAAATAGAAAGGGGCTTAAGACAATGATGCTTCTTCTCGCCAGACTTATTCAACCTATACAGCGACGTCATGGGTATGACAATAAAAAGCAAATCATCTGAACGGAAACTTGGTGGTTCTGAGGAGCGTAGAATCAACCTGTAATTGCTGTTGTTCCCAGGTCAATCAGGAGCCAGGGTGGTAGCAACTGTTAGGGTCAGATCTATGGACAAATAGTGAATCCCACCAAACAAAATTCAACGGTACATTATTATAAGAAAACGACAAATTTTAAAAACAAAATAACAATCAATGCAACACTAAGAGTGTGAAAATACATTTTTATAGTTAAATTACGAACAATACGTTTTATGATCTACAAATTAGATATTAAAAAAAAATATAACTTTACCCTGAAAACGTAAAATTATCTACAAAATATGTAGTGTAGGGTATTAAATATCACATAGAGGTTTAGTTATGCCGCTAAACAAAATCAAACAACCTATACACCGTGGCCATTTTGAGAGAAATAAAAATCATCCAAGGACTCATTATTGGAAGCTACGATCTTACCAACAAAAGATATGCCAACCATCTTGGTGTTGATATCAGACGCAGAAAGAAACTGATAAGAATTTCTACAGAAAGTAGTAAAGAAAAGCTAGAAGAAAGGACTAAACATCAATTGCAAGAAGATACAAAAATGGACAGCCCAACCTGAAAATTACAAATTGGGGATAACGAAATTAAACAGGTGCAACAATTTAGGTATCTGGGAAGCATTTCAGAACGGGATGGAAAATGTGACACTGAAAAGAGAAGGGGCATTCGAATAGGGTATGATGCCTTCCGAATGCTAAGCAGAGTATTAAGAAACAGGAAAATATCGTTAAAACAAAGAAAAGAGTACTGAACTGCCAGAACTTATCGGTCCTGCTATATAGCAGTAAATATACAAACACTCTCCTCATAGATGAAGAAGAGACCTTAGTCACGAGAAACCATGAAAAGAGTACTGAACTGTTATGTAATATCAGTCCTCCTCTATGGCAGTAAATGGGGGACAATCTTCTGAAAGATGAAGAAGAGACTTGAAGCAAGAGAAACAAAGAAAAGAGTACTGAACTGTTATGTAATATCAGTCCTCCTATATGGCAGTAAATGGTGGACAATCTTCTGAAAGATGAAGAAGAGACTTGAAGCAAGAGAAACAAAGAAAAGAGTACTGAACTGTTATGTAATATCAGTCCTCCTATATGGCAGTAAATGGTGGACAATCTTCTGAAAGATGAAGAAGAGACTTGGAGCAACAGAAACAAAGAAAAGAGTACTGAACTGTTATGTAATATCAGTCCTCCAATATGGCAGTGAATGCTGGACAATCTTCTCAAAGATGAAGAAGAGACTTGGAGCAAGAGAAACAAAGAAAAGAGTACTGAACTGTTATGTAATATCAGTCCTCTTGTATGACAGCAAATGTTAGGCAATTTTTCACCAATGACAAAGAGGCCTGAATCACGAGAAACAAAGAAAAGAGTTCTGAACTGCTACGTAATATCAGTCCTCCTCTATGGTAGTGAATGATGAACCTCTTCCACACAGAAGGAGAACAAACTTGAGGCGATAGAAACAAAGCAAAGAGTGCTGAAATGTTACGTAATATCAGTCTTCTTCTGTGGAAGTGAATGCTGGACAATTTCCTCACAGATGAAGAAGAGACTTGGAACAAAATAAATGCGTTTCTACACTGTGAACATGCTGTGAATATCATAGACCGAACACGAGAAAATGGCTACATAAAGGAGACACATGATTAACATCACGAACAGACAGATGAAATATCTAGAGTACATAATGAGAAAAGAAGACGTGGAAAATTTAACACTCACAGTAGAAATTAAATATAAGATGGACAGAGTAAAACAACGCACAGTTTACCTTGTGAGCAGAAGGGAATCAGTGGCGGAGCAGGGTTTTGTCTAGATATGGCAAAAAGAGAAAAGGACAGGAAATTGTGGAGAGCCATGAACGCCAACATCCCAAAGACAAAAATTATTAAGAGATACAAAAACAGGAAATGGAGAAGAGCCATGATCGTCTACGTCCTGAATGGACACGGCACAAGAAGAATGAGCTTAAGTAAATGGATGACGGAACAAGGGTTAGGAGAGATGCCAAAAAGAGAAAATTTATTAAGAGGAAATTGTGGAGAGCCATGATCGCCAAGGTCCTGAAGGGACACGGAACATAGAAGAAGAATGATCTTGAGTAAATAGATAGCAGAACAAGGTTTAGGAGAGATAACGAGAAACATTTATTAAGAGCTACAAAGGACAGGAAATTGTGGAGTGCCATGATCACCAACGACCTGAACGGACACGGCACATAGAAGAAGAAGAAGAAGAAGAAGAAGAAGAAGAAGAAGAAGAAGAATGATATTGAGTAAATTGATACCGGAACAAGATTTAGGAGATATAACAAAAAGACAAAATTTATTAAATCTACAAAGGAGAGGAAATTGTGGAGAGCCATGATCGCCAACGTCCTGAAGGAACACGGCACATAGAAGAAGATGATTAAGGAGCTTGAGTAAATGGATGGCGGAAGAGGGTTTAGGAGAGATAAGAAAAAGACCAAAATTAATTAAGAGCTGCAAAGGACATGAAATTGTGGGGTGCCATGATCGCCAACGTCCTGAAGGGACATGACACATAGAAGAAGAAGAAGAAGAAGAAGAAGAAGAAGAAGAAGAAGATTATTGAGTAAATAGCTGGCGGAATAAGATGTGGGAGAGATAACAAAATGACAAATTTTATTAAGATCTACAAATGACATGGAAATTGTGGAGAGCCACAATTAAGAAGAAGAGTTTGGTGGCGTTAATATTATTTTATTGATACATGTCTAGAAGTCTAATTACATATCTTGAAAATAAACATTTTATAAATACCTTCGGGGAAAGCATGAAAACACATCTTCTCCCCCAGCTATGGGTTAATTAGTAGGTCATGAAGGAACACGACCCAAGAAGAACTTAACATTTTTTTTAATACACTATCTGGTAAAACTACTCTTTTTTTCTAAACGCCATAACATTTTACTTTTGCTCAAAGTTGAACTGTAAGTAAAAGTGCTGTCAAACCGGAAAGCCATTTAACTCGTATTTTCTTATATTAATGCATGCGTATGGGTGTTTGTGTGTGTGTCAATTTCAGCTTCCCTTTCGCGATGCGTTAATGCAAGCTTTTCATTGTGCGTAACTATTCATATGATAACTTATTGATTTTAAATAATGATAGGCAAACCATCCAATTGAAAAGATGGCCGGCGGGCACCAACCGTAGTACATTGCTTTTCGCAAACGGTTCGTGAGAATTTTAAATCGCAGACTTCGAGTAATTGATGCATAACTAAGGTAGCAGTTGCAGCAAAGCAGTGTTGTGAGTTCGAACATCAATCGCTGCTCATCTGGCCGGGAGGGTACGAATGATTGTAAATACATGCAAAGGAGAGGGTAATGAAAGTTTACGAAGATGAAATAGAAAGTGAATGAGAAAAATAAGCAGAGAATGGAAAGAGATAATAAAAGGGAAAGAGAAGATAAGAAAAATTAGAAAGAAAGAAATATTGGAATATACTAGGAGAAAGAAAGAAAGAAAGAAAGAAAGAAAGAAAAAGTTTCCAAGAAAGAAAGAAAGAAAGAAAGAAAGAAAGAAAGAAAGAAAGAAAAGGTTTCCAAGAAAGAAAGAAAGAAAGAAAGAAAGAAAGAAAGAAAGAAAGAAAGTAAAAGTTTCAAAGAAAGAAAGAAAGAAAGAAAGAAAGAAAGAAAAAAGTTTCCAAGAAAGAAAGAAAGAAAGAAAGAAAGAAAAAGAAAAGGTTTCAAAGAAAGAAAGAAAGAAAGAAAGAAAGAAAATGTTTCAAAGAAAGAAAGAAAGAAAGAAAGAAAGAAAGAAAGAAAGAAAGTAAAAGTTTCCAAGAAAGAAAGAAAGAAAGAAAGAAAGAAAGAAAAAGTTTCCAAGAAAGAAAGAAAGAAAGAAAGAAAAAAAGAAAGAAAGAAAGAAAAAGTTTCCAAGAAAGAAATAAAGAAAGAAAGAATGAAAGAAAGAAAAAGTTTCCAAGAAAGAAAGAAAGAAAGAAAGAAAGAAAAGAAACGAGGAAACAAACAAAAAGATGAGGAATGAAATTAACTGAAAAAGAAGGAAAAGAAAAATTATAACGAAACGGAAAGAAAGAAAAAATGTACAGAGCAAAAAGAAAGCAAAAAATTAAAATTGACGCGAAAGAAATGAAGAAAGAAAAAATGAACAAAAAAAAAGTGTAATAAGAAAAACAAAAACGAGAAGAAATGAGAATAAAAAAAAGATTTCAAAAGAAAAAAAATCAAAGAAAAATGACAAAACGATAAAATTTAATTTAAACAAATTTCTAATATTAAAACAGCCATGAGAAAAATGAAGGAGTAATTAGTGGTAAAAAAAATGAAGAAATACAAGACAATAGTGAATGAAAAATAACAGGAAGTAGGAAGAAAATGAAGCAAAATAAATAGAAGAAAGAAAAATAAAAAGGAAAGAAAAATAGTCGGAAAGAAAGACGGATAGAAAGGAAGAAAAAAAGAGGAAAAATTCCAACGAAAAAGGAATGAAAAGAAGGCGAAGTAATCAGAGTGCGTGAACGAAAGAATGAACAAAAAGAAGAAGCAGTGTGAAGAAGAAATAAAATAAAAAAGAAGGAAAAATAAGAATGAATAAAAAAAGAAAGAATATGTAGCAACAATAAAAGAAAATGAAGCAAAAAGGAAAGAAAAATAAATTAATAAAAGCAGTAAAAAAAATAGCACGAAAGCAGACGATAATAAGTAGAAAGGCTGAATGAAAAAAAGAAAGAAAATATGAAAAAAGAGCGAAACGAAAAAAAAAAATCCGATGAAAAAAAAGACGTATTTGTAAAAATATCATTGAAACAGACGACAATAAAAGAAAAAGAAGCGAAAAGAAAGAAGAATCGAATGAAAGAGAAAGAAAAAAAACAAAAAAAACGGAAGACGTCAAAAATCAGAGAAAATGATAACGCAACCATTTTAGGAAGGAAACTCATATTTCCACGAAAACAAATCGGACCATAACGCAGGAATTAACTGAAGATCAATATAATATAAAAATATTTCCCCCCATTTTTTTGACAGTTGTACCACCATTAAATCTTCGAAATATCACGTGACCGATTCCATTTTTACCATTTAAAAAAGAAAAGAAAAGAAAAACTTCAAAACAACAACAAAAACATTCTTCTAGAGTCCATAAGTGACGCAAAGTTCCGTAGAGAGCCATTAATTTTTCCGAAAACAAAAATGTCCTCTTTTCAGTCCTTTTTTTTAAAAAAAACAAAAAAACACTCCATTTTCCTTATAAGGTAATCTACACCAACTACGCTCTCTCCCCCCTCACTCTCTCTCTCTCTCTCTCACTTATTAGTTTACTTACTCACTATCTATCTATCTATCTACTACTTCTTTTTCTATCTCCATTATTATCTGCGAATCTATATCGTTTTTTTAAAGAAGAATTCTTGTTTATTACAGAACAACAGCAAAAAAAAAAAGACGCCATTATATTTACGTCACCTTGGATCAATGGTTGTAAAGTCAAAAAAAAAAAGACGCCATTAGAGATTCCCTACGTCACCTTGAATATGGGAATGGTTGTCAAGTCAATCATTTTAACTGCGAACTTTTATGTTCATTAGAATCTTTATTACCTTTAAGTGTTCTATTAATCTGTGACGAGATCCCATACGGAGGACAGAGGTTCACCATTATTTGACACATTCCAGTTTTGTTTAAAATACATTCCTTCCATTTCATGCTAAGAGAGAGTCAAGATATATATATATATATATATATATATATATATATATATATTTGATTTATTTCTTTTTCATTTATTCATTGTATTCTATATAATATATGTTATATCTCCGGCTATATATATATATATATATATATATATATATATAGATAATAGATAAATTTTGATATGGGAGATCATATATATATATATATATAGTAGACTCTCATATTATCCACAGCGTCAAAGCACCAGCACATTTCTTTGGTGGCTCAAAATAAAGGGCTTTTGGTTTTGATTCAGAGTATTTAAATATTATATATTTATATATATATATTCTGTCACCCTTTATTGTACATTTTTCATAAACACGGCAGTTTAGTTTAGATTTTTGGTTCTCTTGCCTTCAGTATGTCCTACAATTTAAAATATGTTTTTTTCGCTACACAGTTCTAACCATGTTTCAAAAATGGAAGCTAAAAAGCCCCGAATTTAACCTTGGAAACATGAATTTTGTTTTAGCTGTGTATTTAAAACCAGTAATTTAAAAGTTACTCAAAATTCGCTTGAGGGTGAAATGGAACTAATGTCTTTAATTTAATTACAAAATTAAATTCTCCAAACCTTCAAGTTTTGAAACATGGTTAGGATTAGCTCATCTTTAATTTATAAGGTCGTCTGAAAAATGGACATACGTTCTACGTATATGGCAAGATTAAAGTGAGAGATTTTTACCAAATCCGAGGGTTGAATCAAGAAGAGGCGACACGGAGGCTTGCCGCCGTATGAACCGTACTCATCGGTAAGAAAACAAAGAAACCTCGGGGGGGGGATCTTTTTCATATGCATTCGTTGCAATCGAAACTGTCACTACTTTGTTGGCCTGTACAGCCATAACAGATACTGCGGCACCATCAACAGCAGTTCTTAAAAAAAGCCAACCCCAGAAATATTAAGACTGATTTGATTTTTTAAAAAATCATTTCACCCACAAGCAAGTAAAAAAATACCACAGCGACACAAATGGTTACAAAAGTGTTTCAGAAAGAAAGAATATGGCAATTGATATTGCATTTAAATTTTTGAATATCGTAGTTGACAGGGAAGCAAGAAGTCGTAAGAGAGTTCTACGGGTGAGAAAACGCAAGAAGAAAAGCTATTAGAATAGAACTGTGGCTAGTTCAGCAGTAAAACGATGAGACCTATCTGCCAATCTAGTACTGCGCTTAAATTCTAGTTTCCAAAGAGTTCATTAGACCAACTGCCTTGAAAATATTTAAAGAAAAGCTAGAGCGAATTTAGTTCACGGCAATGAGAAAGGTGACTGGAGATGTCCGGTCAATCCGATAAAATTACAGATCCTTTGAAATTTTGTTAAGAATCTCCTCATATTGAGTTGGCCAGAAATTTTATGAAGAGATACCAACATTTGTTCTTCAAAATAAAGTCCACCATTCTCGGCAATCTTCTGCCAAAAATCAGCCATCATCTTAATCCGTTCAAGATAACAGTCCTCTGTCTTTGAATAAAAAACAAACAAAAAAAAAAACAAAAACAAAATAAAACCTGTAAACACGCCTTCTTTCACTTCATCAAAAGTGTCGAATAGCTGGTCGCGGATGAAGTGCACCATTGAGCGGAATGGGCCATAGTCAATTTCGGCCACTGAACGCTCCAGCCGTCTTCAAGATCTGTCTATTATTTCTGAGATGAGGTATTGTATGTATTTACGCTTTTTATATTATTCGAATACAGTCTGGGAAATTCAGTATCGAAGTAGGACGTCCTTCTGAGTCTACGTGCTCGCAACTGTGACTCCTACAAAGCGGTTACCTCACACTCTTACTCTCTCTAATTGTTGTCCTCATCTTTATTGTCATTGTTGTGGATTCCGAGATGAAATCCGGTCTCAAATGATAATGTTAATGTTCGCTCTTTGTAATTTTGACTTCGTTGGTGTGTTGTTATTTTTGAGGATAAGGTTGGCCGTCTTAAATTTTTTATAATAGATAATAAGTTTGATTTTTTTATCCGGGTCAACGAAGTCAAAATTACAAAGAACGAACATTATCTATGAGTTCAAATGCCCTTTAAGGAACTGCGTTCCTCACCAAACCGGACTCATAAATAATTACATCGGCTACACAACCACATGTTTATCCAGACGTCTTACATTACACCTATCTGATCACAGTTCCATCAGAACACATTTAAACACACACTAAGATTTACCCGACACTATTAGGAACATACTAGTAGAAAACACTAATATATTAACTGCATCCACTTGCAAAAAAAAGACTAAAAATAATGGAAGCTCTAATAATAAAAAAAAAAAAAGTAACTCTTAACAATATCAATTATGAACAAAGCCACAATGTGCTAACTGTATTCGGAAACTAAAACATCACTACCACACACTGAACATACATAGAACACACACTCTACTTGATAATGAATATCTATCATTGAACCATCCTTGATAATGGCTAAAAGTATAGCCGAAAGCGCTCGAAACACAGAACATTCGGACAGTTCTTACACACTTTTGTCCAGAAAAGAAAGCTCTTGTCAGAACACAAGAAAAATTAAATAAAAAGCTCAACTGTAGTACCTTGTCTGTCGTTTTTAACGAAACATGCATAAAGGAAGGATTGCTGCCTAATTATACAAATATATATATATATATATATATATATATATATATATATATAGTAGACTCTCCTGTTGTATCCGTGTCTAGCAGCTCAGTTCCTATGAACCGACAGCCAAGCCCCAACACATATGATTCGATTATATATATATATATATATATATATATATATATATATATATATATATATATATATATAATTACAGACCTTTCTTTTTGAAATTTTGTCAAGAATCTCCAGATATTGATTTGGCCAGAATGTTCCGATTCACCTTGAAACGAATAAAAAACAACAAAATGTTATGGAGCAATACCAACATTTATTCTTCAAAATAAAGTCCACCATTCTCGACAATCTTCTGCCCCTGATCAGCCAGCATCCTAATCTCTCCCAGAAACCATTTTTCTGTCTTTGAATAAAAAAAGAAACTGTAAACAGGCTTCCTTCAACTCATCAAAATGTTGAATTGCTGGTCGCGGAGGAAGTGTGCCATTGAGCAAAATGGACCATAGTCGCCCAGATCTGTATCGTCCTTAGTCAACCTGGCAGTGTGTGGCCTCGGAGTGTCTTGCTGAAACAAAGCCCGACCTCAACTGAACTCGTTATTTAGTTTGTCGTACACTCCGGTGAATACTCACTGTTATGACCTTGTATCAGACTATAAATCTCTCAAAAGACTAGCCATTACTGAAATGGTTTCCGTAGTAAGTAGGGATTTTTTCTACCGAAGGGAGTTGCTATCCCCATGCCTAAATAATTTTGAATTCAGAGATGTCTTTCTCCTTAACTAAATAGGCCAGTCTGCACGACTATTTAACCCATAGCCTGGAGGGATCAATCTGAAAGAAAAGGAAGGGACCGGAATTAAAACACGTCACCTGTGCATTCAATTGTTTAATAAATGCGTTCACAAGGTGGTTTATTTAGTAGGACTCCTTTATCATGGCCTTGTGCAGGACATAAGTAAAGTTTGATACTGGATTTCTTGATTTATGGGATTTTCTTTCAGATCTTTTTCAATTCTCGTTGCTATTTTTTAAAAAATAGTTTTATTTTTTTGAAATATTTTCTCGAATTTTCCTCGCAATTATTTCGTTTTTATTTAAAATTTCCTTCATTTTTTTTTTTCTGTTTCTTTTTCGTTTCTCTTAGGTTTTCATTCATTTCATTTCATTCGATGTCCTCCCCCCCACACACACACAGCCTCTTTTATTTTGTCGTTCTCATCCGACCGAATATCACTTTCTCATCGCGTTTATTTGACCGACGCTTTTTTTTTTCTTTTTTTTTTTCTGGAGTTATTTCATGAAATTCATGTTTATCTCTTTCGTTTGCGAATCGTTTGTTCGTTTCTTCCACTCGAATGAATTGATGTTTTCGGATTTTTATTCTTTCTCCAACGCGGCTGTAGAATAATAATAATAATAATAATAATAAACAAAAAAAAAAAAAAAAAAAACAATTCCGCTTCCTTGTTTTCTTCGGAATTGGTTGGCAAGACGAGCGTTTATTTATTCCTGTTGTTTCAAAGACATTCGACTCGATTAAAGAAACGGGCTGTTTTAAAAGTTTTTGAATTGAATTGAAAATGGAAAAAGCGAAAATGGAAATCAGCAGGAAATGGGAAGGGAACGAGGCTTATGAAAAAAAAAAAAAAAAAAAGAAAGGAAGTGAGGAAGTAAGCTGAAAGGAAAGATAGGAGGAAGAAGGGACTAACGTAGAGGAGAGGAGGTGAGAAAAAAAACAAAAGATACAAGGATAAAGAACTGAAGAAAGAAAATTGGAAGGGAAGGGTGAAACAGAAAAATGAAATAGAAAGAAAACAAGGAAGGAAGAAAGGAGGGAGAAGGTCGTGAGAAAGAGAGAAAGAAAGACTGAAGGCGAAAGAGAGGGAGAAACGGTATTAGAAAGGAAGGAAGAAGGCAAATAAAAAGATCGGAAGGAAGCAAGTAGAGAGAAACGAAAGCGAAGAAAGGAAAGATGAAGAAGTTAAACGGAGGGAAAATGGAGAGAGAAAGAGAGGAAGTCGTTAGAAGTGAAGAAAAAGGAAATAGAAGGAAAGATAGGAGGGAAGAATGAAGTGAGAATGAGGAACGTAAGAGGAGAGAAGATGGTAGAAGAGAGAGAACGTAGGGAAAGAGAAAGATAGATGAGTTAATAAAGGAGGGAGAACGCAGAGAATGATGCCACAGAGGGAGGTAAGAAGGAGAGATAGCGATAAAGGAGGGAGAAGAGAGTGAATAGGAGAGAAATGAAAATGAAGGAGAGGGTGAATTAGAAATAAAAGATAGGAGGGAAGAAAAGAGGGAGAAGGTAAGAGGAGAAACGTTGGGGGGAAGAGAACAGAGAAAACGAAGGAAATAAGAGAGGAGGGGGAATAAAAAAGGATGGGGCGTAGAAAGAAAAAGAAAGGAAAGAACAGAGGGGAGAAGAAAGTAAGAGGCGAGAAAGTGAGATAGAAAGGAAGGAAGGTAATTAGAAGGGAAGAATACATATTTTTTTTTAAGCGTTTCACCCCAAGCAAGGCGAGAAGCCACTAAGACGCAAGGGGTTACAGAAGATTTGGAGCAAGATCAGATAGTAGTGATAGAAGAATGGATGAGGAGAAGGATAGTGGATAGATCAAGGCAACTGGAGACGTCGATTGACATTACATTTGAATAGCTGGAGATTATAGCTCTCAGGGAAACAGGAATAGGGAAGGGAGTTCCACAGGCGAGATGTGCGAGACATAAAGCTATTGGAGTAGAAGAGACGGCTACATTTAGGAGTTTCGACAGTGAAAGGGTGAGAGCGGGATGCCAGCCTCGTCAGGCGCTTGAACTCATGAAGTCTGGGAACCAGCGAATGCAGCTCCCCGGAGCAATTACCATGGAAGTATTTGTAGAACAAACAGAGAGAGGCGACGGCGTGTCTGTGAGAAAGTGACTGTAGACGAGATGCCAGAGCAGGGCCAATTATATTGCATATCCGCCTCTGGAGCCTATCAAGAACCCAGAGGCAAACAGAAGGGGCTCCAGACCATATATGGCAGAAAAAAACGTAGGAATGAAGTAGGAAGAAAAGATAGGAGGAAGGAGTAGGAAAACGGAGTGGGGAGGTAAAGAGGGAAGGTAAGAGGAGATAAATGTTAGAGGAGTGAGAATGGAGGGGGAAGGTGAGAGGAGTGATGAGTTAAAAGAATGAGAACAGAGGGAAGGAAGTGAAAAAGAGAGAAAAGAAAAAAGGAAGTAGAAAAGAAGGATGGATGAACGGGGGAGAAGTTAAAGAGGAAGGTAAGAGAGAAGGAAAGGAAAAAGAGTAGAAAGAGAGAAATAAAAAAGGAGGGGAAATAGAAAGAAATGATATGGGGAAGAGCAGAGGGAGGAAGAAGGCACGACGAGAAGGGAGGGAAAGAAAGATGGAGAGAGAAAGAGAGGATGAAAAGTAATTAGAAGAGAAGAAGGAGGAAGGAAGTAGAAAGAAAAGATGGAAGGAGAAAAGATAGAGAAGGGAAAGAGGAAGGTACGTGGAGAGAAGAAGGCAGAGGAGAGAGAATAGGGAGAAGAAAGAGTAGGGGGAAGGTAAGAGGCGAGATGAGGTAAAGGAGGGAGAACCGAGAGAAGGAATGGAATAAAAGTGGGAAGGAAGGAAATAAAAATGAAGATGAGGAAGAAGTAGAACTTAAAGAGAGAAAGAAGGTGAAAAAACGGAGACAGAAGTAGACAGAAAAAGAGGAAGAAGTAAGAAAGAATGGGCAGAGGAAGAAGGTAAGTGAAGAGGAGGCGGAAAGAAAGAAAGAAAGAAAGGGGGATTGAAAGGGAAGGAGGGAAATAAAAAAGAAAGGAAGAAAGTATAAAGAAAAGAAAGGAGGAAGGAGAGAAGAATGCAACGATAAGATAATGAGGAAGTTAAGAGGGGAGAAGAATTTAGTGGAGGGAGAACGTAGGGAAGGATGAAGGTAAGGGAAGAGGAGATAATAAAGAGGGAGAACGGGGAGAAGGAAGGGGAGGAGAAAGGCAAGGAGGGGAGAAGAAGTTAATGGAGGGAGAACGTAAGGAAGGAGGAAGGTAAGGGGAGAAGAGATAGTAAAGAGGGAGAACGAGGAAAAAGAAGGGAAGGATGAAGGTAAGGGAAGAGGAGATAATAAAGAGGGAGAACGGAGAGAAGGAAGGGGAGGAGAAAGGCAAGGAGGGAAAGGCAATGGAGGGAGGGGAAGGAGGAAGGTAAGGGGAGAAGAGATAATGGAGGGAGAACGAGGAAAAAAAGGAAGGATGAAGGTAAGGGAGAAACAGATAATAAAGAGGGAGAACGGGGAAAGGATAGGGAGGAGGAAGAAGGAATGGAGGGGAGAACGTAAGGAAGGAGGAAGGTAATAAAAGAGGGAGAACGAGGAAAAAAAAAGGGAAGGATGAAGGGGGAAGGGAGATAATAAAGGGGAGAACGGAGAGAAGGAAGGGGAGGAGAAAGGCATGAGGGGAGAAGAAGTTAATGGAGGGAGAACGTAAGGAAGGAGGAAGGTAAGGGAGAGAATAGTAAAGAGGGGATAGAAAAAAGAAGGAAGGATAAAGGTAGGAAAAATAATAAAGAGGAGAAGGGGAGAAAGGTAGGAGGGAAGAGGGGAGAAGAAAATGGGGGAGAACGGGGAAGGAAGAAGGTAAGGGGAGAAGAGAGGAGAAGAACGAGGAAAAAGAAGGGAAGGATAAAGGTAAGGGAAGAGGAGATAATGGAGGGAGAACGGGGAGAAGGAAGGAGGAGGAAAAGGTAAGGGGAGAAGAGATGGAGGAGAACGTAAAAGGAGGAAGGTAACGAGAAGAAAAAGAGGGAGAAGGAAGGGAAGGATGAAGGTAAGGGAAGAGGAGATAATAAAGAGGGAGAACGGAGAGAAGGAAGGGGAGGAGAAAGGCAAGGAGGGGAGAAGAAGTTAATGGAGGGAGAACGTAAGGAAGGAGGAAGGTAAGGGGAGAAGAGATAGTAAAGAGGGAGAACGAGGAAAAGAATGGAAGGATGAAGGGAAGGATGAAGGGGGAGAAGGGAGAAGGAGGAGGAGAAAGGCAAAGGGGAGGGAGAAGAACGGAAGGAGAAGGAAGGGAAGAGATAGAAAGGGGGGAACGAGGAAAAAAAAAGGAAGGATGAAGGTAAGAAGAGGAGATGGAAAGGGAGAACGGAGAGAAGGAAGGGAGGAGAAGGCAAGAGGGGAGAAGAAGATAGGAGGGAGAACGAAGGAAGGACGAGGGGAAAAGAATGGAAGGATGAAGAAGGAAGGAAGGTAAGGGAAGGAGATAATAAAGAGGGAGAACGGGGAGAAGGAAGGGGAGGAGAAAGGCAAGGAGGGGAGAAGAAGTTAATGGAGGGAGAACGTAAGGAAGGAGGAAGGTAAGGGGAGAAGAGATAGTAAAGAGGGAGAACGAGGAAAAAGAAGGGAAGGATGAAAGGGAAGAGGAAAAGGTGAAGAATAAAGAGGAGAGAACGGGGGAGAAAGGAAGGGGGGAGAAGAAGATAATGGAGGGAGAACGTAAGGAAGGGGAAGGTAGAAGAAGAGATAGTAAAGGAGGGGAGAAGGCAAGGATAAAGGAAGGAGGGTGAAGAGATAGAAGGGGAGAAGAGATAGGAAAGAGGGGAGAGAACGATGGAGGGAAAACGTAAGGAAGGGGAAGGATAAAGGTAAAGGGAGAAGAGGAAGGATAAAGGTAAAAGAGGGATAATAAAGAGAACGGGGAGAAGGAAGGGGAGGAGAAAGGCAAGGAGGGGAGAAGAAGTTAATGGAGGGAGAACGTAAGGAAGGAGGAAGGTAAGGGGAGAAGAGATAGTAAAGAGGGAGAACGAGGAAAAAGAAGGGAAGGATAAAGGTAAGGGAAGAGGAGATAATAAAGAGGGAGAACGGGGAGAAGGAAGGGGAGGAGAAAGGCATGAGGGGAGAAGAAGTTAATGGAGGGAGAACGTAAGGAAGGAGGAAGTTAAGGGGAGAAGAGATTGTAAAGAGGGAGAACGAGGAAAAAGAAGGGAAGGATGAAGGTAAGGGAAGAGGAGATAATAAAGAGGGAGAACGGGGAGAAGGAAGGGGAGGAGGAATGGTAGGAGGAGATATGGAGGTAAAAGAATAAGAACAAAGGGGGGAAAGTGTATAGGCGAGGAAACAGGAAAAAAAAAAGAAAGATAGAAGAAGTACGCAAAGATAGGAGGAACTCGGGAAGCACGGAGTGAGAAGCTAATGGTGACGGTGAGAGGAGTGAAAAAGGAAGAGGAAGGGCAACGGATAAAGGAAGGAAAGGAGTAAAATAGATGGAGGGAAAGGGAGAAGAATAGAGGGAAGGAAATCAATAGAGGAAGGAGGGAAATAAATAGTCAGAGAGGGAGGAAGTAGACAGAAAATATAGGCGGAAGGAGGGGAGTAAAGCGTGAGAAGCTAATGGGGAAAGTAAGAGGGGGGAAATGGGTGGAAGGTGAGAAAAGTTAAAATGACAGAACAGAAAAAAAAGACAATCGAACTGTCTTGCGGAAATGAGGAAAGAAGGTTTAGAAATTTTAACACTCACATAACAGATTAAAGTTAAGCGCAACAAAAGAAAACTAAGCAAAAATAACCTAGGGAGTGTCCCCCCAGCTATAGGTTAATTAGTAGGATTTGTATCAGTAAATCTGTTTTCTCTTAAAAAAAAAATAAGTCTTAAAATCCAAAAATATTTCTGGCTTTAAATAACCTATCAAAAAGGTGATAATCAGTAAAAAAGAAATCATTAAAAAAAAAATGATTCCATGTAGCAATGTTTGTAAATTTTATTACCCCTCTACTCTCTGTTCTGCCACCCACTTCTTTCTTTTATCTTCAAGACGTAGGCGATCATTACCCTCCACATCTTCCTGTTCCTTGTAGCTCTTAAGTTTTGCCTTTATGTTATTTCTCCGAGACGCTGTTCTGTCATCCACTTTCTCAAGCATCCACTTTCTTAAGTATGACACGCGTTGCTTTCCGCAATCACACTTTCCCTCTATCCTGTGAGTATTAGATTTTCCAAGCCTTCTTTTCTCATTACGTGTCCCAGAAATTTCAGATGCCTTTTCCTGAAGTTAAGTATAAGTTTCCTCTTTGCATCCTCTCGCTCACTGCTCAAATTTTCGGTCCATGGTATCCTTACCATCCTTCTGTAGAACCACGTTTCTGCGTCTTCGAGTCTGTTCTTCATCAAAAAGATTACCCAGCATTCGTTGCTATGCAGATGGACAGATATTGTGTAACAGTTCATTTTGTTTCGAACGAAATTTTCCTGTCTCTTGATACCCTACTTAGCTTTTTGAAAGAATCTTTGACCATCCCAATCAGTCTTCGGATCTCAGTGTCACAATTTCCGTACTCTGTTAGAACATTCCACAGGTATTTAAATTTTTAGTACCTGTTACAGGTTCTTTGGTTAGAGTACCCACAGTCCTTTCTTGCGTTCAATATATTCTACCAGCGTCAAGGTTTCTTTCTTCGTCACCTTCCAAGAAAACTTCAAATCTCTTTTAAGCCTCTTATTCTCTTTATTACTTTTTTTTACTTAAAACTCCTCTTTACACACATGTTCAGTCCATTGTATTCTCATCATCCTACTGTGCCACATCTCTATTGTTTCAAGTCGTCTCTTCATCTACGAGAAAATTGCCCAGCATTCACGGCCATATAGCAATTTTTTCCCTATTTTTCTAACAAGATTTTCCTCTTTCTTAATACTTGGCCTTAGCTTTTGGAAGACATCTTCGTAGAGTTTTTTTTTTTTTTTTCACCTCATTCGTGAGTTTGTTTCTCACTGTGTGCCCCTCTCTTTGTAGCCGGGTTCTAGACGGTCAGCATTGAATAGAATTTAAATGTCGAACACAGAATCAATTCTTATAATCTGAAATGGCAAAAAGAAGGAATCTTTTTCGAGAGAAAATCAAGACATTACTGAACCGGAAGTTGGCTGTCTGGAGCCCAAAAAGAAAGGCGGGAAACGAGGAGGGGTAGAAAAATAGCGAAAAAAATTCTATTGTGACTTGCTTCTTTTATTTCCTTATGTTTGAAAAGAAGAGTAAAAGAGATAAGCATACACACAAATGCATATATATATATATATATATATATATATATATATATATATATATATATATATATATATAGGTGTGGGGGGGGTAAAAAGAATTGAATAGTAATTTTTCGCCGGATGATCATGCAATTTCCTTACCGGTGGGGATTCTGACGAGTTCACGCTTTAATGGATCTTTCTGTGGCTGACAGGTGGCCGTATTGATGGATACTTTCAGACCAATGTCCGATTCATCGATATATATATATATATATATATATATATATATATATATATATATATATATATATATATATATACGTGTGTGTGTTTTCTGTTTTTGTGTATGTAATAAAACAAAAATACACATATCCACGTACACAGTTATATATGTATATATATGTAAATACATACATAGTAACTGTCTCTCTGTCTCTCTCAATATATATATATATATATATATATATATATATGTGTGTGTGGGGTGCGTGCGTATGTGTGTGTAAGTCTTTGTGCGATAAAATGCAAGTATATACTGTATATATATATATATATATATATATATATATATATATATATATATATATATCCGTCTGTGTTTATGTGTTTAAGAAAATTAAACAGAACAGCAAATAATATAAATATATTTGTATATGGATGGTCTCATGCGTTTATATATATATATATATATATATATATATATATATATATATATATATATATATATATACATGTGTGTGTGTATGTGTGTTAGCAGATATGAATACTTTATAAAGTGTATTAGATGGCGATAAAAGGTGAGTTCATGCCTAATCAGAATTTGATAAACAAACACGAAATTTTAATTCGGATATAAAACCGGGGATCAATTCTACATTACAATCTATATATAAACTGATCCCTCACATATCGGTCACCATAGTTCATATTCATTTATATTCCAGCGATTGTAAATCAATCTAAAAGACATGCATGTGTAGCGAATCAGTATTTCATTGATTGATTGATTCTTTTTCTATGGGTTATCAACTCTTTGCAGGTTATTTAAAGCCAGAAAATACCTGGGGTGGGGGAGAAGAGGTGGAGTCACACCTTTTCCGAGGACATTTGCGAGTAAGTGAATATAAAGAACACGACTGGGATTAGAACTCTGCTTCCGATTAACAATTTCGAGTCATTTTCCATTACACCACCCGCACATCTATATTGGTATTTTCAAGCGGTCACCCATCTAGGGAATAACCAAACTCGACGTTGTTTAACTTAGGTGATCGTACGGGAACCGGTGTTTCCACATGATATGGCCGTAAGTCCTATAAGAGATTAGAATAAAACCTTTTAAATCGTTACACAAAAACTTTCATATTTCAAAACTATGATTGTACTTCGTCAGTCGAGGTTTGATAATTGGTGGTAAAATGATTTCTCAGAGGAATTTACAAACACAACGACACCTATTTTCTTAAAGTTAAATGGGGAGAGAGCATAAGGCTAGAAATTAAAAATAGACATGTGCTGATCTGACGTTTAATTTATATAAAGATAGATAGATAGATAGATAGATAGATAGATAGATAGATAGATAGATAGATATGAACAGAATGAGATAGATAGATAGATAGATAGATAGATAGATAGATAGATAGATAGATAGATAAACATGTACAGACTGAGATATATCACGTTCACGAGGCAGAGAGAGAGAGAGAGAGAGAGAGAGAGAGAGAGACAAATGTATGTCTGTGATAGATAGATAGATAGATAGATAGATAGATAGATAGATAGATAGATAGATATGAACAGAATGAAATAGATAGATAGATAGATAGATAGATAGATAGATAGATATGAATAGAATGAGATAGATAGATAGATAGATAGATAGATAGATAGATGTGGACAGAATGAGATAGATAGATAGATAGATAGATAGATAGATATGATACAGAATGAGATAGATAGATAGATAGATAGATAGATAGATAGATAGATAGATAGATGTGGACATAATGAGATAGATAGATAGATATGAACAGAATGAAATAGATAGATAGATAGATAGATAGATAGATAGATAGATATGAATAGAATGAGATAGATAGATAGATAGATAGATGTGGACAGAATGAGATAGATAGATAGATAGATAGATAGATGTAGACAGAATGAGATAGATAGATAGATAGATAGATAGATAGATAGATAGATAGATATGAATAGCATGAGATAGATAGATAGATAGATAGATAGATAGATAGATAGATAGATAGATAGATAGATAGATAGATGTGGACAGGATGAGATAGATAGATAGATAGATATGAACAGAATGAGATAGATAGATAGGGACAGAATGAGATAGATAGATATGAACAGAATGAAATAGATAGATAGATAGATAGATAGATAGATAGATAGATAGATAGATAGATATGAACAGAATGAGATAGATAGATAGATATGAATAGAATGAAATAGATAGATAGATAGATAGATAGATAGATAGATAGATAGATAGATAGATATGAATAGAATGAGATAGATAGATAGATAGATGTGGACAGAATGAGATAGATAGATAGATAGATAGATAGATAGATAGATATGAACAGAATGAGATAGATAGATATGGACAGAATGAGATAGATAGATATGAACAGAATGAAATAGATAGATAGATAGATAGATAGATAGATAGATAGATAGATAGATATGAACAGAATGAGATAGATAGATAGATAGATAGATAGATAGATAGATGAGATAGATAGATAGATATGAACAGAATGAAATAGATAGATAGATAGATAGATAGATAGATAGATAGATAGATAGATAGATAGATGTGGACATAATGAGATAGATAGATAGATATGAACAGAATGAAATAGATAGATAGATAGATAGATAGGTAGATAGATAGATAGATAGATAGATAGATAGATAGATAGATAGATAGATAGATGTGGACATAATGAGATAGATAGATAGATATGAACAGAATGAAATAGATAGATAGATAGATAGATAGATAGATAGATAGATAGATAGATGTGGACAGAATGAGATAGATAGATAGATAGATAGATAGATAGATAGATAGATATGAACAGAATGAAATAGATAGATAGATAGATGTGGACAGAATGAGATAGATAGATAGATAGATAACGATGAACGATTCCGACGTATGTTGTATATGACACTTAACTCCCGCTACTGACCTCCCCACATATTGTTCAACAGCAACAGGAACATTTGCTGACGCTTTTTTCCCGCTTGTCTTTCGCGTCATAGTCGGCCAATACGACTGATTTCAAGATTTCTGATACGACCCTGACACAAATATCTCCAGATATTTCTATTCATTTGAAACTCTCTCGTAGTTAGTGTAAGGCACATTGACAGGGGGGGGGTACTCTTTAACTTTATACCTGAGCCACGGACGTCCAACAATCCTTTCTCTACTGTCAAGCTGGCTATACACGAGGACCTTACGTATTCTGTCATAACTCAAGCTTGCAACATGACCGGTCCAGTGAAGTTGTGACTGCACCAGGAAAGTTAAATTCAACCAATGTTGCGTTTGGCATGAAGATCTTTAAGTTTGGATCACTTGAATGTTGTATTGAAATATTTTAAAATCTATTTTTGATGTTCTGGCAATGCCTAGTTGAGCAGACTGACGACACTCCACCGTATAGATTAGAAAAGTGATGATTGATCAGCTCCAGAACAGATATGGCGGCAATTGTCTTTTCTTCTCTTTTCTTTTTTTTTTTTTGTCTAATCTGACTCTTATGAAGATAAATCATCGTAGAAGGAATCACGGGGTACTTGGAGAGATTGCATGAACACACCATTTTTACAACGTCTTTGGTAATGTCTTATATATATATATATATATATATATATATATATATATATATATATATGCATGTTTCATTAAAAACGACAGACAAGGTACTACGGTTGAGCTTTTTATTTAATTTTTCTTGTGTTCTGACAAGAGCTTTTTTTCTGGACAAAGGGTGTGTAAGAACTGTCCGAATGTTCTGTATTTCCGAATACGGCTTTATACACCTATTTCTGATCACAGTGTGTGGTAGTGATGTTTTTAGTTAAATCAGAACACATTTAAACATACACTCAGATTTTAAACATACACTCAGACACTATTAGGAACATACTAGTAGAAAACACAAATATATTAACAGCATCCACTTGCCAAAAAAGACTAAAAATAATGGAAGCTTTAATAATAAAAAAGAAAAAGCCAACTCTTAACAATATTAACTATGAACAAAGCCATAATGTGCTAAACGTATTCGGAAATTAAAAACATCCCTACCACACACCGAACATACACAGAACACACACACTCTACTAAGCTGATAATCGAATCATCCTTGATAATGGCTAAATGTATAGCCGAAAGCGCTCGGAAATACAGAACATTCGGACAGTTCTTACACACTCTTTGTCCAGAAAAGAAAGCTCTTGTCAGAACACAAGAAAAATTAAATAAAAAGCTCAACCGTAGTACCTTGTCTGTCGTTTTTAATAAAACATGCATAAAGGAAGGATTGCTGCCTAAATAAATATATATATATATATATATATATATATATATATATATATATATATGAGGTTGTCAGAATTCATTGAAAAATACATCCCTACACCTACCAAAAACGTAACTAATAACTGATACATCAAAATACAGCGATAATGAACACGCAACCACGCCTTTTCTGGATGAATGGATTTCTCTGCATCCTTGGAAACGTGAATTATGAATTTTTGCAGTGCCTTTAAAACCCAGTAATCTTTAAAATAAGTTACCCCAAAAATCGCTTGAGGATGAAATGGAACTAATGTCTTTAATTTAATAACAAAATTAAATTCGAAGCTTTTCGCTTCCATTTTTGAAACATGTTTAGAACTGTGTAGCGAAAAAAAAACGATATTTTAAATCAGTTAATTTATAATATTAATGCTCTGTAAATTTACATTGAGCACTATTTTAAAAAAAAAAAAATATCTATAATAACACCGGATGATATATCTTACTGTTCTTTCTTTATATATTATATATATATATATATATATATATATATATATATATATATATATATAATGTTATATTTTAATATGTGGTTAGAATTGTTTAATAACACCTTCAATCTTGAATATTTCTTGAGTGTTATATCAGAGTGTCTATGTCAATGTATGTAGGCATATGTACGTATCTTTTCGGTGTCTGTGTATAGCATTGTGTATGTATGTGGTTTAATTTTTTTTTATTGTAAAAGGCCGTGCAAATATTTCCTCTCTCGTCACTTTTTTGTGTGTGTATATATCTAAATATGTCTGCATGCTTATGTATTATAATCTGATTGTGTTTGTATTGTCTTTCGCAAGATGTCATAATCCAATGTATACACTTGTATCTATTTTGTCATAAATTAAGGGCAGTCGATCTTAACGTTTATTCCAACGTAATTTCAATAGAAACAAAATGAATAGAAGAACATGTATTTTTTCTTTTTTCCTCAATAATTTTAAAATTTTAAACTTAATATAGATTAAATTTATATTTTTGAAATGGTTAGTTTTTAATTTTAATTTCAAATTTTATTGTATAATTTAATACTTATTAGAATAAATTCTATTTTAGTATAAACCCAACTTTAAAGCATTTAATAATTATCATAAACTTACTTCGTATACTTGTATTTTGATTGGTCATTTCAGCTCATGACGGCGTTTCCCCTTATGAGGGTTGGTTAGTAGATTTGAACCTTTTAAAACCTTTATTCTACAATCTACATTCAACGTCATCACTTGATAAGACACCAGAGGTGTTGAAACAAAATGGCTATTTTTGTAGTGATTTTATAACATATTTATGTTATAATTTTAAAATAAATAATTATATATATATATATATATATATAAACTGATATATATATATATATATATATGCAGACTGAGATAGATAGATAGATAGATAGATAGATAGATAGATAGATAGATAAAAAACATACGTATACAAACATATACTTGCACGTACATATATATTTATAAAAACAGTGCTCAATGTATATATTAATGAATATATATGAGATACCACATCGTAATTATCTTAATCAAAAAGCATCAGAACCTTATGTATTATACAGGAGGACCTCATCGTTGCAATATGTCGGGTCCAATGAAGTGATTGCACCAGGAAAGTTTTAATTCAACCAATGTTGCGTTTTGCGAGAAGACAGACTATCGCCAAAAGTATATCCACAGATCGCGAGAAGACAATTTTTCTGGAAGAAATCCAGCTGACGGATAAGGGGCACAAATGGTGTTCACGATTCCGAGTCATACAACAATGAGGTCAATACGACTGCCCAATTTTGGTGCCCAATTTGATATCACTATCATTCTATAGGGGTTTGGGAAGTTTCACACACACACACACACACACACACACACACACACACACACACACACATATATATATATATATATATGAGGAGTCGAATCCATTACATTCACTTCCGTGCTAATACCCTTGGGAAAGGTGTGAATCCTCTTCTTCTCCCTCCAGTTATGAGGAAATATCAGGACAGACTGGGTTCTATAGCCTTGGATGGCAACTGGTCTAGGAGAAGGACAACTCTGAATTCAAAACCTGCGGAGGGTCGTTTGGGGACCTTGTGGCACGTAGTGCACCAGGTCTCTGTATTCGGCCCTTCAAAAAGTGTGGATGGTCCTGCACGAGGCCTTCACCACTATAATCAAATCTTATGGGCTGTTGTCGGGCTGTCGGTTTCCTGGGAACTGATCTGCTTGACCCTCATCCGTCGAACTCGACGGGAGAGTTGAGTATATATATATATATATATATGTGTGTGTGTGGGTGGGTGTGTGTGGGTGTGCGCGCGCGCGTGTGTGTGTCTCAGGTGTCACAGCAAAATTGTGCAAATCGTATTACATCATAATTGTGAATACCACAAAATGTTTAATATGTAAAAAAAACACTAAATTAATTGAGTCTATTTTTCCAGGTTTTTCAGATAACACGTTCAACCATTTTGACACTCAGCTAGAAAGAGAACTGGCTAAAATCGTTTGTGTCAGCATCACTGTCTTCCCAAATGAGCAATGGTGAGAAGAAAAAAAAAACATTCAAGTCTTCAGAAATGGAACCAATATTTATACACTGACTTCCATCTCCAAAGTTCATTCAAGAACTATAAGGAGAACGGTGAATAAGTTTTAAAAAGAGGGAACAATAGAGAGGAATACTGGATCAGGAGGTCACAATAGGAAGAGGGATCATCACTTCAACTGAGAGCTAAGGAGATTAATTAGAAAAGATCGTAAAACATTGTGCACGTGGGTGAGGTGTTTCAGCTCTGACAGTCCAAAGAGCAGTGAAAACATGACTTGAAAATGAAATCGTACGGGAAACGTCGAGGTAACTTGTTAGAAGATGAGAAAGGAAAGTTGGAAATGATCCAAATAATATATATATATATATATATATATATATATATATATATATATAAAGTTTATTTCAATACTTCATGAGCCTCCGATCCTTAGCTATGGTTAATTAATAATGAACATGTTATTTTTCGCTTATGATCTATTTCTTCAAGATTCTTCTGTTAAGCTGTTAAGAAATTATATATTTTTTTTGCTCAATATAGAGACCAATAGGGTTATAAAAACCTCAGAGAATTCCAGTAAGATATATTTAATCATTTCTAAGATACAATGGTTCCAAGCTTAATCTAACAATTGTACAATTTTGCTGTTACATCGGGTATGTATATATATATATTATTCTAGGCTCGAAAAATTGCGATATGAATAATCACTTGTATATACTTGCCAGCCCCAGCTAATGCTCTGCGATGGAGCGGCTAAATGTCAATAAGTATTCGTGGCTCTTGGGGCACTGTTCCGAGGTTATCTGAATACTTGGATGAGTATCACTACGGATCTGACTGAGTAGCAGAGCTATATCGAGTCTAGCTTGTGTCGTCTTCGTCACCGAGTCCCGTGGTGCAGTTGGTATGACGTTTGCGTTGTATCGAAACGGTCCGGGTTCTATTCTTGGTATGAGTCAGATAGGACGAAACGGCCGTCCAGTGCATTCCGCTCAGAGTTATTCTTGGCTCGACGTATTACTATATATATATATATATATATATATATATATATATATATATATTAAGCGTTTCTCCCCAAACAGGGCGGAAAGCCACTAGGACGCAAGAAGATTTGGAGCAAGATCAGATAGGAGTGATAGAGGAAAGGATGAGGAGAAGGATAGTGGATAAATCAAGGCAACTGGAGATGTCGATTGACATTACATTTGAATAGTTGGATATTATAGCTCTCAGGGAAACTAGAATAGGCGAGAAGTGCGAGATATGAAGCTATTGGAGTAGAAGAGACGTCTACATTTAATAGTTTCAACAGTGAAAGGGTGAGAGCGGGATGCCAGCCTCGTAGAGCGCTTGAATTGATGAAGTCTGGGAACCAGACTTCATCAATTCAAGTGCTCTACGAATGTAGCTCCTCGGAGCAATTGCCATGAAAGTATTTGTAAAACAGATAGAGAGAGGCGACGGCGCGTCTGTGAGAAAGTGACTGTAGACGAGATGCCAGATCAGGGCCAATTATATTGCACATATATCTTATCAAGAACCCCGAGGCAAACAGAAGGGGCTCCAGACCCTATATGGCAGCAATACATTATTAGTATAAGAAGTAATCCTATAGGTATACACCCGTTCGGAAAACCTTCAGTGTTTTGATTTATAAATAACCAAACCAATACCAAAGGAAAAAAAAAGGTATAAAAAAAGGAAGAATCAAGAACATGTGCGTTAGCCGAAAATAATCATCCAGCATTCAAGTCCAAAGCCCAAAGAAAAAAAACCCGATACGAGTACGCAATAGCCTTCCCTGGCGATCCGCTTAGGTGAAACCTTGGTAGGTTTGTGTCTGGCTCTCTATGTTTAACTATATATATATATATATATATATATATATATATATATATATATATATATGTACATAAATACATATATATATATATATATATAAGGCAGGAAGTGTGTGTGTGTGTGTGTGTGTGTGTAACGAATGCACGGCCGCAATTTTCGACGGATTTGCACCACAATTTACTTGCACATGCACCACGTTAGCCGGAGGGCCAAGACCGACGTTGCATTTCCCAACTCCCACCGATAGTGGAAATAATTGATTTTTTCATGCTTCTACGGCAGTTTTCATGTAGTTTGCAGCCATTTTCTACTGGCCAGAGTGAGAGCCAATAGCTGGCTGCCATGAATAGGCAGGAAGATTCTATTGGCCAGCATGAGAACCAACAGCGGACAGACACGAATGTTAAATAGCATGCTAGCATGCAAAAAATCGATAGCTGCATTCGTCACGAGTGGGAAAAATTTAAATCTGCATGTCACTTTACTCCAATTGGCTCATTCGCTTGCTTAAACTCAACGCTGATTCTGATTCCGCAGAACTAGGTTGGGTGTGAAAAAGTATTTGTTGTTAACATTCTTTTCTCATTCGGTTTTTCCAGTTACGAGTCCTTTTTTTAAAGCTGATCGTTTTGTGTTCATCTTGTTTAGTTCTTTTTTCGTAACAGATTTAATGTTTAGTATAGAGCTTAGAAAAATTTCGCAGCGTGAGATAGGCAAGAAGTAAGGCATGTAGCAACATCAGCAAGGCAAAGGGCACTCCTTTAAAGGCAAGGAAGGGCAAAAATATTTTAAGTCAAGGGATAGCGATTGCTGTATGAGTCGTACGATTTTTGAATCAAGCACGGGCAACGCCGGGCTATGCTGCAAGTATATATATATATATATATATATATATATATATATATATATATATATATATATATATATGTCAGTTAAGCATTTATCTAGTATCTTTAACAATGCATTATATATGCGAGTTACACTTAATGTATGGGGTCTCAATGAGTGCGCAAGCGTTCACCATGACTAGAGGGTCTGCTCGGTGAAGGTGAAACTAGCTTGAGTTTTGATGTACTGAAAGCAACAAGCAAGTTATTTTATTGAGCTGCTAAAGCAAGGCCATAGGAGTGATCAACTGCGAAACGCCGATCAATGCTTAAGAAATATCCAAAGACAATGTCTTCAAAAGATTAATCAGTGTAAGTGATTGCTTGTGTTTTAGCTCCTTTTTTTTATTTTCTAGCAAGCCACCCCAATCATATTTATTTTTCCATTTCGTTATTTTTAAGCATGATTTATGGGTACCTTTCACCAAATAGACGCTATTGCATCAAAAATTTTTTTTTTTTGATTTTGAAAAACGATTCAAAAATTGTTCGGCGTAACAATCGGAAAATCTACGACTCCTTGGAGGGGACTATATATATATATATATATATATATATATATATATATATATATATATATATATATATATAATGGCTGAGACTTGGATGGCTAATAAAAATGTTAAGTTTATGTGGCAGCGGCTAATGCCGCCATCTTGCTAGACACAAATGGAGATAGTTTGTTGTTTAATCTTTTGTTCATGGAAATCGACTGAATTTCGTCCAGGCTTTCGGCCAACTCCAAAGTTGACCTTATAAATTGTCCAGTTAATCTGGAATTCATCATGATTTGAATTTAGACTGATCGATTTTGGGAAAAAGAGATAAGGACCAAGAGTTAGAAAAGCAAGAAGAAGAAGAAGAAGAAGAGCGTTGAAGTAAAAGAGAATAGGAGAGAGAAACAAGGGTGACAAAAACAGAGAACGGGCGAAAAACATGAAGAAGGACTGAAGAATGGGGTGACATCGTGGGTAAGAAAGAGGGAGGCAATAAAAAACAGAGTTCAATCGCTGGGTCGTGTGTTGCAGTAAAAACAGGGCTGGAAAAGACGGAGGAGTGAAAGGAGAAAAACGATATGGAAAGAAAGCAAGCAAGCAAGCAAGCAAGAAAGAAAGAAAGAAAGAAAGAAAGAGACAGGGCTAAAAATGACAGACGAGAGAAAGAAGAAAAATGATACAGGTAAAGATAGATAGATAGATAGATAGATAGATAGATAGATAGATAGATAGAAATAGAGCGAGAAATAACAGAAAGAAGAAAATGATATGGAAGGAAAAAAGAAAAAAAAAAGAACGAAAGCGAGCTAGAAAAACTGAGAAGGAAAAGAAGAAGAAAGAAAGAAAGAAATAACTGAGGAGAAAAATAAGAAAGAAAGAAAGAAAGAAAGAAAGAAAGAACTGAGGTGAAAAATAAGAAAGAAAGAAAGAAAGAACTGAGGTGAAAAATAAGAAAGAAAGAAAGAAAGAAAGAAAGAAAGAAAGAACTGAGGTGAAAAATAAGAAAGAAAGAAAGAAAGAAAGACATGCAAAGAAAGAAAAAAAGAAAGAAAAAAGAAAGGAAAGACATAGGAAGAAAGAAAGAAAGAAAGAAAGAAAGAAAGAAAGAAAGAACTGAGGAGAAAAATAAGAAAGAAAGAAAAACATGGAAAGAAAGAACGAAAGAAAGAAAGAAAGAAAGAAAGAAAGAAAGAAAGAAAGAAAGAAAGAAAGAACCGAGGAGAAAAATAAGAAACAAAGAAAGACATGGAAAGAAAGACATGGAAAGAAAGAAAGAAAGAAAGAAAGAAAGAAAGAAAGAACTGAGGAGAAAATAAGAAAGAAAGAAAGAAAGAAAGACATGCAAACGAAAGAAAGAAAGAAAGAAAGAAAGAAAGAACTGAGGAGAAAAATAAGAAAGAAAGAAAGAAAGAAAGAAAAGAAAGAAAGAAAGAAAGAACTGAGGAGAAAGAAAGAAAGAAAGAAAGAAAGAAAGAAAGAAAGACATGCAAACGAACGAAAGAAAGAAAGAAAGTCATGGAAAGAAAGAAAGAATGAAAGAAAGAAAGAAAGAAAGAAAGAAAGAACTGGGGAGAAAAATAAGAAAGAAAGAAAGACATGCAAACGAAAGAAAGAAAGAAAGAAAGAATGAAAGAAAGAAAGGGTGAATAAGATGTAGATCAAAGTGTAAGAATAAAAAGACAGAACATGCAAGAGGAACAAGGAGTAACGGAATTGCAACAGGACATAAAATATTTGGGTGAAAGGCGGAACAGAAGAGACTTTAATGTGAGAGATGAAACCTTGGGCATGGAGTAAGTAGAGTAAGAAGAAGAAAGAAAAAATGAAATGAAATGAGAAGGAAAAATAAGAGAAAAAGGAATGATCATAAAAACAGAAAGAAGGAGAGAAAAGGAAAAAGGGAAAATGTGGAAAGAGAGAGAGAGAGAGAGAGAAAGAAAGAGAGGGTGATGCGAGAAAGAAAAAAATGGACGTCAAGAGTTAATCGAATTTATAAAAGTTTCTACGAAATGATTTATTATTGTATCGATCACGAGAAACTGAAAAGATTGATATTCATCTCGACCTTGCTAAACAGCTAAGGAAGATACAGATTTAGAATATGACAATAGTGCCAATCTCTATCAGAGCACTTGTACTGAATTATTACGACACCAAATTCATGAATCATTGTTGTAAATCAGGTGTTCCCAACCGATTTGGGGTCAGACCCCACTTTGGTATTTCTAAAATTCTTCTGTCCACCCACTTTAATATTTTATTTTTACATATTCAAAATTTTATTGAAATTCACGTGAAGGAAGCTGAAAAGGCCATTAACTTGTTCTCTAAACAAGCCTCCAAAGACCATGGCGTCAATGAAAGAGAAACATTTAAAAAAACAAAAAGACAGTTAAATATATATAGTTTTAATATATATATATATATATATATATATATATATATATATATATATATATATATATATATAAATGTTTCAAAAAACAGAGAACTGAAAAGTAGAACTATAAAATATTTGAATGAAAGCTTATTCTGTAATATACTTTGATCATTTTAATCCTGAAATAATAATTCAAAATGAAATTTGAGCTGACTAGAAAACAATTCACTCTTAATAACTCATTCTCGAATTGCCCCCTTATTCTGTTGGTATAGTAAGCCAAAGGCTGCACATCCTACGCATACCCCACCAAAATATATCTAGAGATTCTTATTAAAATCCAAAGAAGAATCGGCAATATTATTGTCCCTGACCTGGCATCTCGGGTTCAGTCACTTTCCCACCATCATAATATAGCTCCCAAGTGGCTTTTCTATAAATATTTTCGTGGTAACTGTTTGGATGAAGTCTCCACTATGATGTAACCCAGTCGTTCCCATCCGATTTGGGGGCCATGTCCCAATTTGATATCTCTAAAATTCTGGTTCTCCTCTGTAATATTTAATTCTTACATAAGAAGCTTAAAAGACCATTAACTAGTTCTCTAAACAAGCCTCCAAAGACCATGGCGTCCATGAAAGAGAATAATTAAAAAAAAACAAAAAGACAGTTAAATATATATATATATATAATTATAGTGGTAAATATACATACATAATTTCCCTCCCTTTTATTCTAATCTTATTCTGATCTTATTAGATTGTCTATGGTGTGTGTATGTTACCACGATATATATCTTTATGCATTAGACATCCGTCAACATTCATTCTTTTCTCTTATTTAAACCCCTTCCACTCACCTCTCCTAAAATTCTCTCTGTTAAGGTTTAATCTCCCTCCTCCTCATAGTTACACACTCTCTAAATTCTGTTTTTATTTCTGGAGTTGTTTTTTTTGTATTTTTTTTTGAATTTGTAGGTCTGATGAATTGGATCGTATTTACGGTTCCAATGGAATAAATTATGACTATGGAATATTAGTTTTAAGCCTTTTATTATATATATATATATATATATATATATATATATATATATATATATATATATATATATAGTTTCAAAACATATAATAGAGAACTGAAAGACAGAAATATAATAATTTTTTTTTTTTTTTTTTTAACATTGTGCCCCAAGCAAGGCGTGAAGCCACTAGGATGCAGGGGTTTGGTACATTTGAATAGTTGGAGATTATAGCTTTCAGGGAAACAGTAATTGGGGATGGTGTTCCACTGGCGAGAGGTGCGTTAATTCAAGGTATGAAGCTATTGGAGTAGTAGAGACGGCTACATTTGAAGGTTTCTAACGGTGTAAGGGTGAAAGCGGGATGCCAGCCTCGTAAAAATTTTGAATTCATGGAGTCTGGGAACCAGAGAGAGCAGCTCATCAAGCAGTTACCATGGAAGTATTTGTAGAAAAGACAGAGAGAGGCTACGGCGCGTCCATGTGAGAGAGTGACTGCAAACAAGACGCTAGATCAGGGCCAATTAGATTACATATCCTTCTCTGGATCTTGTCAAGAACTCCGAGGTAAGCAGGAAATTTTATTCTGTAATATACTTTAATCATTTTAATCATGTAATTATAATGCAAAATGAAATTTAAGTTCATCAGAAAATGACTGTTAATGAGATCCTTGTGCGTCATGCCTGCTACAGATAGATTTTATATTAGGCGCCAATTTAGTCAGCTTAAGCCTGGTCGCCTCGTTTAGTGATATCAAGTCGATTTCTTTTCTTCAATAACAAATCATTTACGACACTAAAGCTGCATTCAGCTAAATATGAAAAGGGAAATGGTAACAACAAATTTCTTGTAACGATGGTTGAATTTAAGTAAACTGAATGCTCACAATGTGCTGATTGACCGACAGAACATGGGCTCTTCCAGCAACATCTATCACGCCCTCTCCTTATGCGCTGATTGGCCAACAAAACATGGGCTCTTCCAGCAACATCTATCACGCCCTCTCCTTATGCGCTGATTGGCCAACAAAACATGGGCTCTTCCAGCAACATCTATCACGCCCTCTCCTTATGCGCTGATTGGCCAACAAAACATGGGCTCTTCCAGCAAAATGCATCACGCCCTCTCCTTTGTTGACCAAGACACACGGGTGTAAGGAGACGGGAAATACTCTGTATGCCAATTACACATGTACGTACATATACACAAAATATTTTTGGGTATGCATACTGTATATACATCGTATATATATATATATATACATATTAATATTAACACTTTGACTCAAACTCACAAGAAAACAATTCACTGTTAATAACTCATTCTCGAATTGCCCCCTTATTCTGTTGGTATAATAGGACGAAGGGTGTAAATTCTACGCATGCTCCACCAAAATATTAAATGCTCCACCGGTGGGATATGCGTCCCACGTTGGGAATCATTGCTGTAAACTATAAAGCTATTTCCAATAGTAATTGAGATTTCTATCCCTTGTCCGGGTATTGCACACGTAGACCCAGTGAGAGCAGGAAGAGCAATAACTGACTAGTAGTAAACACGAAAACGACAAGATATTCCGAGATATGTGAACAATTCACACCGTAGATTAAATAAAGTGTTAAATTTGAATTTCCCAAAAGGCTACACGGACCGATAAGCACTTAGAGGACAGCGGCGGAAATATGATACTAACAACAAAAATAGTGAGAATTATTCGAATGTAAACAAACTCGATATTGATAGCTGATCTCTTCTCTGATCAAGCTCTAACAGCTCAGCGGTGGGGAAAACTAGTCTGTTACATTCAGTACCTTAAAAGCCAAACTAGTTATATTCCATCATTGCCGATCGGAACCAGAACTATCACCAATCAGATAATAATAAGTTTTTAGCCACCTTTGATTACAGTCATTTTGGCTTGTGTAATGAAGTCTTTTCTTTTCTTTTTTTTTCAGACAATACCGTGTTAGTGTCAAGCTACTCTCATAGTTGAGTTATATTTTGCAATGAAAGTACGCGGAAGTAAGGAAATTGGTGAATTTCAACGAGAGCAAATAATAGGATGACATCAGTGTGTCAAGTCAAATAGAGAAATTGCTTAGTTTTTTCCAGGATAATCATGAAACGGTCAATATTGTCAAGAAATTTAATGACAAAGGCCATTGTCGTGTGGAACAAGGTCCAGGAAGAACAAGCATCGTGTCTGAGAGTACGAAAAGGGCGCTGAAGGAGGAAGTCATCAGAAACCGTCGTCAGAGCGTCAAAGATGTCGCCAACAGCATGGAAATATCACCATATGCGGTGAGAAAGACTCTGAAAGAGCTAGGCGATCAAAGAAGAGTTGCAAGAAAGAAGCCCTTGATTTCAGAAGTTAACAGGAACAGGCGAATGGAATGGGTGAGAGAATTCGAGAGCAAAGATTATGAATTTTGGCAGGCTGTAATTTGGTCAGATGAAAGTAAATTCTGTCAATATTCGAATTCCAGACAGGTTTATGTCTGGAGAAATCAGAATGAGACTTGGAACACTGAATGTCTGCAGCCGACCGTAAAACTTGCAGGGACTAGTGTAATGGTGTGTGGCACTGTCTGTTTTTGGAGGGAAATCTGAGCTGATTCTTGTTGACGAGCAGTTGAAAGGTCCAGAATACTATCAAATATTAGAGAAAGGACTACTCTCACTATTTGAAACAAATCAGATTGACAAGAATGTCTATTTTTATCACGAAGATGTAGCGCTATGTCATATGAGCAAAGTAGCAAAGGCCTGGAAGGAATCGCAAGGAATCAAGTCACTGCCATGAGTAGCCCAAATTCCTAACATAAATCCAATAGAGCACGTTTGGGAGCACCTTGACCGAAGACTTCGAGAGTGTGCAACCAAAGTCACGTCAGTAGCAACCCTTAAAGAAACATTGCCAAAGGAGTGGCAAAATATGGATCAGACGATTGTTGATAACTTGATCAAATCCATGAAAATCGAATACAAGCACTGAAACTAGCAAATGGAGGACATATTCTATACTAGTTCCAAATACTGTTTTATGTTGAATGGGGATTACGTAATTAAATTTTGAAATTCGATGCAGTTTATTTCTCCTGGCTAAAAACATTTCTTAGGCCACTGTACAGGCAGTTTTGTCCCATTACAAAGTCTGGATTATTCTTTTTTTTTCTTTATTTCAACCAATACAAATGAATAGGTCAATAGGGATGTTTATACACCGTGGATATGGAATGGCTGGTCTGAGCTATGAAGATTAATCAGTAGAAAATTTGTCATAAGAAAAGGACTAGCAAAATATGGATCAGATGGTTGTTGATGACTTGATGAAATCCATGAAAAATGGAATACAAGCACTGAAACTAGCAAATGGAGGAATTAATCCAGATTGTTTAATAAGAGCCAGATCAGACCAAAAATAAAGTATTGGTGCCTTGTGAGACATTAATTATTTGCCTCCGTAAAAACCATTCTGTACAGATGAACCGTTTCCATGTCATGTGTTCTAGCAGGCTACATTTCTTAGTCCCACGACTCCTGACCTCACAATATGACGTACAGAAGAGTGACTCATCCCAATTCTCAAGAAGTAGATTCCATTCGGACAGCTTCTCCTCAAGAACTGCTGCTTTGTGGAACAGACTCTCGGCAGGATGTTTTTCCCAATCGCTACAATCTTGACCTCTTCAAGTCTAGGGTTAACCGTTATTTTTCTTGCATTACCTCATAAACTTCACACTGTTTTGCTTTCCTGCTACACTGTACAGTATCCCTCTTCCTTGAGAGGCTCTTGGACCTTGTATCTGATAGACATTGGTAGAAAAAAAAACAATTGGAGAAGAGATAAAGAAAGACATTGTACTGATTTTCTATGTCACCATACCTTCCATACTTGTAAAATCTTCGCAGTACATTTATTTATAAACATGTTTTTCATTCATCAGACCCGTATTTAATTTTAAATTGATGTAAGCTTTTCTGCTGTGCGCCCTCAGCAATTGTGTGATCATGTCTCTCCACAACCTCCTATCGCTTATATTTCTTAACTCTTTGTCATTCCTCTTAAACCACGGCCTGTCGTTTATTCGCAAAACCATTCTCCTGTCCCTTTTACCTTTGATATGTCCTGTGTGTGTTAAATTCTCCGAGCCCTCATTTCCTCGTTATGTGTCCACGAATTTTCACCTGTCTCTTTCTGGTTCTTTTTACAAGCGTTCTTTTTGTTTTCACTTTCCAAAGGCTTTTTCGAGGATTACGTGCATGGCAATTTCAGTATTGTTCTGTTCTCTCGTGAATCTGAATCTCATTTTTATGTTTATACATTCTTTTTATAGCTACAAATATTTAAGTAAATGCTCTGTTTTATAATAAACAGTATTAACGACATTTACTGGCCTGAATGTCCGAGAAATTTTCATAGAAAATATACGTCCTCCGACAGGAATCGAACCTATATGCTAAAAGGAACCGTCATATAATCTGACGTGCTTTTACCGATTTAGCCTCAGAGGATCGTCTCCGTTAGCAAGGTCGATTTTACTGTTTTTAAATTACAATTCTCCATGATTTTCTCTCGTACATTCAAGTCTGCTCGATGCGTATCAAAATGTAAACAAATGACGTCACACATTATGAAATGGACAAAGTCCGACAATTATTTTAAGACATTTTCATGTTTATATATTCTTTTTATAGATACAGATATTCAAGTAAATGCTCTGTTTATAATAAACAGTATTAACAACATTTACCAGCCGGAATGTTAATCCTGTTTATTATAAACAGAGCATTTACTTAAATATTTGTATCTATAAAAAATAATGTATAAACATAAAATGTCTTAAAATAATTGTTGGACTTTGTCCGTTTCATAATATCTATCTATCTATCTATATATATATATATATATATATATATATATATATATATATATATATATATATATATATATATTTATATGATTTAAAAAAGATGCCGTCCGTTTAATGGCTTTCATTTCAAAGAAAATCTCATTGTTCAGGCAGATGGACGGTTTATAGTCGCCCGTGATCGATTAATAGTTAGGTCTGTACTATAGCTTCCAGAATAATTTGAATGGGTCTTTGTGAACTGCCATCAGAAGGCACTGGAGTGTGTATTTAACATCAGGTATCAAAATAAAATATGACGGAGAGGAACCAGGAATAAAAGATAATAAGGTTTTGTCTGTGTCAGCCATATTTGCCATCGAGGAATCAAGTGTAACCTAATATTACACTTCGGCACTGAACTCTTTCTCAATCTATTCTTCAATCATGTGCTTCGGTTTTCAAAGGCCTTCAGCTCAAGTTGTGTTCACCAATTTCCCTATTTTTTATAATGAAGTTATTTCGGAATTTATGACAATTTATTTTGGGTGCTGCGTTTTTTTTTTCTTACTTATGACATCACGACTTTCATTGACTAATCAAGCTTTCTTTCGCAATTAAACAATAACGTGGCAAAATAAATAAAATAAGTGAACAAAATAATGGAAACTCTCGTTCTCACATGAGGGTAAATGTCTCCTGATATCTTGTAGATTTAATGAGGCCAGTTCTTGTCAAATAATTTGAAAACATTCCACGAAAGAAAAGAAAAAAAAATCATTAGAGATATTTAAGAAACAATGTATGAAATGGTCATTGACACATGATTCAAACATTAACTAGGTTGTTAAAACCTTTAATTACATTATCTCTTCCTGCCTATGAGTTCATTCATATCTATCTATCTATCTATCTATCTATCTATCTATCTATCTATCTATCTCAGTCTGTTTATAGCTATCTATCTCAGTCTGTTCATATCTATCTATCTATCTATCTATCTATCTATCTATCTATCTATCTATCTCAGTCTGTTCATAGCTATCTATCTCAGTCTGTTCATATCTATCTATTTATCTATCTGTAAATCTCTCTATCTATCTCGGTCTGTTCATAGCTATCTATCTCAGTCTGTTCATATCTATCATCTATCTATCTATCTATCTATCTATCTATCTATCTATCTCAGTCTGTTCATATCTGTCTGTCTTTGTATTCATATCTATTTATCTGTTTATCACAGTCTGTTCATATCTATCTATCTATCTATCTATCTCAGTCTGTATATATATATATATATATATCAGTTTGTATATATATATATATATATATATATATATATATATATATATATATATATATATAGCTGTCCCTTAATATCTATCTATCATTCTGGGTTTGATATTTTTCATATGGTTAATCTCGCTGTTTCTCTTTCTCTCTTTATGTTTTTTTTTATTCAATTCTTTCAATTTTTTCTGCTTTACTTCATTTGACCTTACAGTCTTTCCTTTTTCTTTTTTTTTCTTTCTTTCTTTCTTTCTTTCTTTCTTTCTTTCTTTCTTTCTTTCTCCAAGTCATCCCACCATTTTATACCTTTTCTTTCCTTCGTTACACTTTTTATACAGTTCTTTCAATTGTTTTTCTTCCTTTCTTTCTTTCTTTCTTTCTTTCTTTCTTTCTTTCTTTCTTTCTTTATTAATTTCTTTTTTATTTTTATTCTTTATTTCTTTTTTCTTACTTTCTCCAGTTTCCGCTTTCGTTTCATACATACAGCCGTTCCTCTATAGATTGACATATACTTTTAATTGAATCAGAGGAATGAATTAGTATCAAAATGGCGACATAAAAACAAATTCAAATTTTCATAATATAGGTATAACTTTATTAGCTACTATATTTCTCTAACTCTTCAAATGTCGAATATATAAATAATTCTAATTTCTATATATCCATCTTTACACTATATGAATTATATCTACTTTTTAAGTATAACTTTATATTTTTAAATATAAATTTTTTTGAGATTTAACTTTTCTTGAAAGATAATTGTTTTCTTTATTTTATTTATTTCGTTATATTTTTATTTTTAAATGTATAATTTATTTATCTTATATTTTTATTTCTAAATATATTTTCTTCTTTAATATAACCTGTTGATTTTATATTAAATATAATTTATTTCTAAATATAATTTTACTTGTTTTTAGTAAAAATTATTTAAATCTGTCTTATTTTTAAATTAACTTGTCTTTGGAATAGTACTTTAAAGTATGATTTTATTTTTAAAGTTTGACATTATCTATATAATTTAAGGTTTTTTAAAACCCCTTTTTACTCCTCCCTTAGCTTAAATTTAACAATCCATTCTTCATGCAACCCAAATTTAAAGTGATAAGGTTAATATCCGGGTTTAATTTTATAAAGCTTCTTCCTTTTATGACAAATACACTTCACCCTCACTTGACCCCTGCCTTGTGCATTTCGTCTGACAGAAAAATTGAAATGGATAAATTCTGTATTCCGACATGAACTCTGTCTATACCGGGGTTGAATAAGACTGACGAATTTTATTTTTTCGCCAGTCGAAATAAGCTTATTCTCCATATGAGCTGATTTAGGATTTTATTGTGTATTAATTTCTGCTCTATAATAAAATATACATTGAGCTCTTTTTGTGAATCAGTTTTAATATTTTATATTACTAGGATCCACTTGGATTACCTAGCTTATGTCAGAGGTTATCCCCCAGACGAGGCTCTGTTGAGGGGCGGAGTCTCGTCTCGGGAAGCTGACTCCGTTTTTACGTGGTCTGTAGGGAATTTTTACCCGAGCCTACGGGCTCGGATACCCCACTTTAAACTCGGCCTTGTGCCACATCTTGCTGCGTGGGTCAGTGGTAAATAATTATACCAACTAATCTATTACCTTTTATATATATATATATATATATATATATATATATATATATATATTTAAATGTCCGGTGTATTTGAAGATTCCTGGATTGGGGATAGGGGTCAAGCCTTAATTAAGCAGGTTAGCAAGTCGGTTTCCGGTTGTTTCCCATCAGTTGCTTTACGTAGCATTTTTCGAACTAGGTCTGCGTTTCCCTCTTTTCGCAAGGATGTATTGCCCTACATCAAATTGAGTAATTTAGTATATGAATTTAATTGCCAGTGTGCTGCTGGTTATGTGGGGCGTACAACCTTGCATTTGGAAACTAGAATCAATCAGCACGTACCTTCCAAAATACGACTTGGTAAGATAGATAGAATATGCTATCTTCCCCCCCACTGAATATGGAATCGGCTATTGCTCAACATTTAGTTGAGAATATAGCTTGTGCCAAGTTGTATAAAAAGAGTGGTTTAGAATTATTCATACAGCCGATTCCAATAATCATTTGAAGATTTTGGAATCGGTCTGCATAGGATAAAGGAAACCTTCTCTCTGCCGGCAAAAAAGAATTTGTAAAGTCTCTTAATCTGTTGGGGGATATTTTATTTTAACTGTCCCTCGCTAATTTATTTACACGATTATTTCCCCTCCCCTCGTTACAAATATATACACTTGTTTGTTTTTATTTATTGTGTTTCCCCCCTATTTTTGCTCTTCATTGTCGTTAATATTCTTTTCGTTGATTAATTATCCAACAATTGTCTCCTGATGAGATGTTGGTTGAAAGGGCCTTAGAGACTTTTAAAATTAAAATCAATACATTCCTTGTTTTTAAAACTATATATAAATTTTGTACCTCTAAGCATTTGTTTATATATATATATATATATATATATATATATATATATATATATATATATATATATATATATATATATATATATATATATATATATATATATATGTATATATATATATATATATATTTGTCTTTTCGAGTCCCCGTTTTCCATTTTATTCTTGAATCTTTCATCCGTCCATTCGTTCTTTCTTTCTCACTAATTTCTCCCTCTCTCGCTTTCAAGAACTGACATGGCACAGCGGTATCCGCTTTGAAGCGCTAAAACCCATTGTCGATTCCCCCACCCTCCTAAATGGCCATCGCGCGCTGGAAACAACCGGCCGCTTCATTCTTTGTCCCTTCTCTCTCTCTCTCTCTCTCTCTCTGTTGAAATAAATGGAGACATTCTCGGAAACCAGCCTCTCTTTTCCACGATACACATCACTGCTTACGTTAGCATGTTCGTTTGCATTGGTGTTCACAGATTTTGTGCACTGCAGCACCTTTCTTTTATTCGGCGGCTCTTGCCTAGGAGCGGGCACTTTGTCGTTTAGCAGTCGGGTTATGGTTTTTGCGCATGTGAAATCGATGATATGTCAGCGATATGGATATTGATTGGCAGTCACTGATTAGAAATGATCTTCATTTCATTCGCCAGCCAATTTATGAGCTTTCAATTTCACATTAATCAAAAACAGCACTCTATCTATCTATCTATCTATCTATCTATCTATCTATCTATCTATCTATCTATCTCAATCTGTTCATATCTATCTATCTGTATATATATATATATATATATATATATATATATTCTTTTATATTTATAATTGCCGATCCCATTCTCTTCACAGATTTTAGCAGATCTATCTCATTCTATTCATATTTTAGTCTGTTTCTATCTATCTATCTATCTATTTATCTAGCTATCTATCTATCTATCCCAGTCTACTCATATCTATCTATCTAAATTTCAACATATCTATCTATCTAAATTTCTACATATCTATCTATCTATCTATCTATCTATCTATCTATCTATCTATCTATCTATTTATCTATCTATCTATCTATCTATCCCAGTCTACTCATATCTATCTATCTAAATTTCAACATATCTATCTATCTATCTATCTATCTATCTATCTATCTATCTATCTATCTAAATTTCAACATATGTATCTATCTAAATTTCTACATATCTATCTATCTATCTATCTATCTATCTATCTATCTATCTATCTCAGTCTGCTCATATCTATCTATCTATCTAAATTTCAACATATGTATCTATCTAAATTTCTATCTATCTATCTATCTATCTATCTATCTATCTATCTATCTATCCCAGTCTGCTCATATCTATCTATCTATCTATCTATCTATCTATCTATCTATCTATCTATCTATCTATCTATCTAAGTCCTTTTCATATCTATCTATCTATCTATCTATCTATCTATCTATCTATCTATCTATCGATCTATCTAAGTGTCTTCATATCTAAGTTTCTTCATATATATCTATCTCAATCTGTTCATATCTCTCTCTCTCTCTCTCTCTCTATATATATATATATATATATATATATTCTTTTATATTTATAATTGCCGATCCCATTCTCTTCACAGATTTTAGTTGATCTATCTCATTCTATTCATATCTCAGTCTGTTTCTTTCTATCTATCTATCTATCTATCTATCTATCTATCTAAATTTCTACATATCTATCTATCTATCTATCTATCTATCTATCTATATATCTCAGTCTGTTCCTATGTAAACCTCTTCATATCTATCTGTCTCTCTCTCTATATATAACACTGCTAAGATCTATCTATCTATTTATGTATCTCAATCTTTTCAAAGGAATCAAAATATTATTTTAATTAATGTTCACCTAATACAAGGCCCAAGACTCACTCCAGGTAGAGGGTTACTGTATGAAATTATATTAGCGTAGGAAATAGCAAACCCCGGCAGTAAAGCCGAAATACAGAATAGAAGGAACCGGAAAAGTAGGAAATAAACCAATTTTGTTTCCTGGAAATAGTAAATTTTAGCCTTTAACTTTCAGTTAAAGCTAAAATGAAAGCTCCAAAAAGGCTTTTTTCATTTTTAAAAATTCATTTTCAACCTTTGGTATCGCGAATTTGTGGAGGAATCTAGTTAATATTCATTCCTGAATTAAGTGCATTGACAAATATGGTAATTAATCTTTTAGAAAAATAAATATATTTGCGTAAATGCTTTTCATCATTTGGTTATGAAGTTACCGATTTAGCTTCGGAAATTAATATTCACTAAATTAAGTGCCTTGACAAGGAAAGAGATTATGTTGAAAGTTAAATATTTATTGTAAAAAGCAAAAGATTTATTTGCGTGCATACGACCATTAATATCTATCGCTGTATTAAGTGCCTTGACAAGGAAAGAGATTATGTTGAAAGTTAAATATTTATTGTAAAAAGCAAAAGATTTATTCCCGTGCATACGACGATTAATATTTATCGCAGTATTAAGTGCCTTGACAAGGAACAATATTATATTAAAAAATAAATTATTATTTGATGGATTATATATTTTTTTCATCATTAGGCTATGGGTTTCGATGTAACTACAGAGATTATTTTTCACCTCTGAATTAAGTGCATTAACAAAAGAGGATATTATATTAAAAGAAGAAAGATATACTGTGTAAAATAATTCCTTTTTTTTATATGGCACTGAATGATGACTTAGCATGAGTGACATTGAAAATGGTGCGAAGCTACGCCTCACCATCCACTGTACAGGTTACAATGGGCGAAAATAAGAGTGGGTGAGTTAGCCTGAGTACAAGCCACTCCCCGAGTACGTCTTTGCCAGCTTAGCTGCTGCACCTATTGACAGCCCTGACAAGTGACAGTCTAAAGAACCGGTTTTGTCAGATGAGACAAATGCTAATTCATTTGCACGGAGGATCCTGACTTGTTCAAATCCATGACAGACCTCCGACCAGGCGGCTTTTAGAGCGAATTGGTCGGGTATTACTTCAGCTCTAAAACGGATTCGACTAAAGGAGAAATGGACAAATTTCCGGAAATGGACATCTACAGGATGATCCATTTCTTTGACACCCGTGGAGAAAGAAATCACCCGATGTTTATCGTCCGATGTTATTACGCAAATCACATAAAGCTCAATGACTCGAATTTGCTCTGAGCAATGTTTGTCAAATCTTAAAGGATTATCGTATTTCGCGGCCTATACGATGATCTTATGTATAAGACGCATACTTACCTGCCCCAGGGCTTCGTCCCTGTACTGGTGGTATCATGGCTACGACTAGCTTGGACCGGCTTTGAGCAGTTTGGTCCAGCTATGACAAGCCAAGACCAGGTATGACTAGCTTAGACCAGCTATGACTAGCCTGGACAAACTATGACCAGCTAAGACCAGTTAGACCAACGCCCCGAGTGAAAACACTCGGGTCCCCACGTTAAAAACTAACCTTGTGTCATAATCTGACTCAGTGGGAAGGTCAAGTAAATCTCTACTTACTTTACCCAGGGATCCGTGCCTGTGCTGGTGGCATCACATCTATAACTAGGTTGGACTCTCCCTGGCCAGATTAGACCAGCTCTGACCAGCTTGGACAAGTTAAGACCAGCAACCCGAGTTAAAACAATCTGATCCCCACGTTAAAAACAGACTTTATGTCACAACCTAGGTGGGTGTCAAGTAAATATCTACCTAGCACAGGGATACTTTGACTGGCTTTGGTCGCGTTCTGACCAGTTTGGACAGGCTATGACTAGCTAAGACTAGCTTAGACGAGCTCTGACCAGCATGGACAAGACCAGCGATGGCTCGATTAGACAAGCTCTGACCAGCTTACTCTTTACCCTTGTTCTCACACTCTGTAACCCCTTGCGTACGAGAGTCGAATTCTTGCTTGTGGTGAAATGTTTAAAACAAAAGAAAGAAAAACGAATGAGCGTCCTTGTATTCATAGAAAAATAAAACGTTCATTAGTCGGACTATTGTCCTCATCTTTGTCGCCATATTTATTACAACGTTTCGGCCGTTGTACGCTCCGGCCTTCTTCAGGTGGTTGGAATGTCGAACTGAACCCTTTATTTTGCTCACTCGGGTAGACTGTTCTAGTTCCACGTGCTATGTTTAATGGATGTCAGTTATCAGTTAACTCCTGTTACTTTCCTTCTGAAAGTTCTCCACTGCCTTAACCGCGTATTGAACTCACAATCTTTGGGTCCATATCACTGGATCTAACCAACGCTTTTATTCACTGTGTCATGTGTCCTTGAGGACATCTGTGTATGATCTATAATGGTGAAATGAGATCTTTTTTTTTTTTTTTTTTTTTGGAGGCATTAAAATTTACAAGCCATTTCCTACCCCAGTTAATCACCCATTGGATATCCTTTTCAAGAGGAGCGGTCAGGTTAACTTTGTCATCTCAGACGGATTTATTATTGAGACAGGAGTAAATGGTAGTGTGGTAGTGTCATCTGCATAAATGCCTACTTGGGAACGGATGACATAGAATAACTGAAAATCTGGAGCAAACTTTCAGTTTTAATAAGAGAAAATTAGTCATGAAGTTTGAAAATAGGGAAATAATAAAAACGTCTCCTGGATTAAGCATTTATTTTTAAGACATTATACTGTATGTTTTCAATGAATTTGTATAAAAACTGTGCTTGAATTATTATGGTAAGTTTTTGAAATATAGGTCTTATTTTATGCCTGTAGGAAAGCAAAGAGAATTGGGTTCGTCCCCTCTTTACTAAGTGTTATATAGGAATAAAGAGTCACTGCCGACACTGGGGTTTGAACACAGATCACCAGAAAGCAAACACAGTTGATTCCATTTCTAATAAGTAGACAACGTAAGACGAAGGTAGGTTGAACAAGTGTATTGAAATAATAGATATATATACAAAGCAAGAATGTTAGTCATAAGGAGGTAGAGGTGTACGCCCGAACGGTAGGTTAACACTGCGTCTCCGCTTCCCAACCGACTGCCACGAGGAATGTATGTGGCACAAGGCCGAGTTTAACGTGGGTTTCTCCGAGCCCGTAGGCTCGGCCAAAAATATCCCCTTTGAACCCGCATAAGCAGGTTCGGGATCTGTCTACCTCCCCGGACGAAAATTTGCCCTTCGTCAAAGGCTCGTCCGGGTTCCTCTCTGCCAAAGCAGAGAGTTCGACAGAAGTCGCACACAGTCTGAGACTGCTCTATGATTCTATATTTAACAGTCCCACCCATGAGAAATGTATGTGGCACAAGGCCGAGTTTAACGTGTGTTTCTCCGAGCCCGTAGACTCGCTCAAAAAAGCAATATATATATATATATATATATATATATATATATATATATATATATTATTAAATGGGGTATATTACGAAATCTCAAGGCTAACACAATACTCTTGAATACGTATCGTCTATGCCAAGAAGAAAAACAAGTTCTAGCAACTTATAAGGACACCACTAAATTACTGAATGAGAGACAATATATCATGACCAACTTAAACACATTAAAAGTTCAGCTTTGGGTTATTTGAACCCGGTTAACATATATATATATATATATATATATATATATATATATATATATATATATATATATATATATTTATTTCGCCATTAATCGCATTAATATTGCAGATTGACTCTATGTATGATTATTTCTTTATATATAAAATATATGCTGCCTAATATTATATGTTTATAAAAAAACAATTGATCCCGCAGTATAAAATTCCTGAGAAAAAAAATACTAAGACATATCACTATATTAATTGAACTATATACTTCGTTCATCTCATGTTAACTGAAAAACACTTGTAAAAAAAAGAATTCGTGGATTTACCATATTACAAAATTCATATAAAAATTGTCACTTGAAATTTTGAACTTTAGCATTGCGACTCGCACGTTCCGAGATTGTACAACCGTCAATAAATAGCACATTCTTAAAAAACATCTTTTGGTCTACAAACAATTATTTCGTCTTCAAGTTTTAACTTTAAAGGAAAAAAATTACAGCCTGATGATGAAGACATGGATCCTCGAAAGTACTTGCTTAAATTTAAAAAATATACACTAGAAACATCTGACAACAGTTTTATAAATGAGGATCACATCATTCAATGGATTAACAGTATTTTAATGCATACATTATGTTTCTACTTGCGAAGTGCTTTCGCCATTAATCGCGTTAATATTGCTGATTGATTCTATGTATGATTATTTCTTTATATATATATATATATATATATATATATATCTTAATGTTGTGGTACGATCCACCTAATTTACATAGTGGAGTACCGACGATATAAATATGGGTTGGTACCGGAAGACGGGGGGAGAAGGAAGTAAGAAGAGATCGAATCGAGAGACTCTGCCCGACTGCGATTAAGTCAACCATTCTGCAGGAACAGTCTTCCCAAGAATATACCAAAACTAACTGTAAATATTGTGTACCTTTTCCTTGTTTCAATACATTTTGTTTACGTACATTTTGTGGTGTATTATTATTATTCCATGCTTATCCAAGCTTCAACACTTAATGACGTGAAAGATGAAAATATGGTTTTATTTAATTGCAGGACAAAAAATAACTGTCCTTTAAATTGATTATGCTGTACTAAAGTGGAAGGTGAAAATAGTAGCTGTAAATGTTACGTCGGATACACTGGAGGCCAGTTCAAGAGGAGGTGGAATAATCACAACTCATCTTTTGGAATCCCGGAACTTAGATACAACATGAAGCTAGCAAGCCATTATTGGAAGTTTAGGGAGAGTCATAAAAAGAAGCCCAAACATTAAATGGAGTATATTAAGAAATCTCAAGACCAATACAATAATCGGGAATATGTGAAAGCTTAGATGTGGCAAAGGCCGAAAGTAAGGTGCACCCAGTGAGGATCGAACTCACTAGTCAGTTACAATTGTTCTAGCGAGATAAGATCGCTAATCATTACACCATTATTGCCCAGCTATAGTAACGTATAAGGACAACACTGAATTACTGAACGGGAGGTTAGAGGTCATGACCAACTGTAGACACATTAAAAAGTTCAGCTTTGGGTTATTTGAACCGGGTTACTATATATATAACTATATATATATATATATATATATATATATATATATATATATATATATAGTAACTATAATCGTTTCGAAAAACCTTCGAATTTTTGATTTGCCAATAATCAAATCAATCTCGAAAGAAAAAAAGGTTTTAAAAAGAAAGAGCCTGGAACATCTGACGAAAAGAATCACACAGATACAGGTTTGAAGCCCAAAGAAAAAACCCCGATACGAGTAAACAACTAACTAAAGAGCTCAATACAACCGTAGAGCAGACCTAGATAAACCTAGTGAGGCAGACAAAGAGGTTTGCCTGGCTCACTAGATCTATCTATCTATCTATCTATCTATATATATATATATATAGATATATATATATATATATATATTAATGACGTGTGTTTTGGTAAACCCTCCTACAATAGAACGAACTCTTTCTCCACTCATAAATACTAACTGCGAGACTTCCTAGGTTAGAGTCGTAGGTAAGTCGTGAGCAGCCGAGACGCAGTGTTAACCTGACCGTTCGGACGTCCACCTCCATCTGCTTATTACTAACACTCTTGCTTTGTATATATCTGTTATTTCAATAAACTTGTTCGACCTACCTTTGTCTTCCGTGTCTTTCTTTCTGGCCCATAAACAGGCCACAACATAAACAAAGAAAATTTTAATAACCCTTATTTTCCTCATGGAATTTGCAGTGCTATTTGGAAAGCCTTCTTCTGACATTTTCTTTTTTAATATTAAATTTCGGGTTGTCTGAATTCGATAAAATAACAAAAGACTGTTGGTGGGTTGCTCGTAATTCGGCCGTTAAAAATAATCACGAGTTTCATTGAAAGAATAAAATTCAGTAGAAAAGACAACATAGTTTCAACAAATAAAAATTAATTTAATATAACGACAAGAATACAAGCAGTTGATGATAGATTGGAAAGTAATGTCATTTTTGTTTGGCTTGATAAAGTTCTGAAATAAAATATAAATTGTCTTTGTGTATGTATGTGAGAAACAATAAAATGTTGTTATATGTGCGTTTGTATAAAAAAAGTCAACACGTGCGTGCGTGGTTCATAGTAAAGAGAATAAAAGAGATAGAAATTGTTTCTTACTGTTAACGGCGTTGCATGAGGTCGTGAAGATCATAAGCGAGAGTTGCGTGGAGTTTGGTGACAGCTGCTTGTATCCTGCTTGGGGTCGGATTTCGTATGTTTTTATACACTTTTTCGTAACAAAATCGGTTCCAGAATTAAATTATTTATTTCTTCCTAATTGGCCATAAAAAGCCACGTTGTATTGTCGGAGTTAGCTCCTCCTTAATTCCCAAATTTTCACTAGGGGTCATTCTCCCTATACTATAAATACTGAGCGACTTCTCACCTCGTACTCTTTTACATTTCTTCATTTCAGCGACTACAATGTAAGCTCTCTTAGAAGATCCGTGTCTCCCCATTTGTGGGAGATAGGACATCTAATATCGACCTGTTTAACAGGTGTAATATTGGAGGAATCGAGGCTTGTATCATGCAGTCTTAGTTAAGCTGGACTGGTCATGTCTTGAGAATGTCTGATGACAGGATACCCAAGATCCTAATGTAGAGCCAGTTAGATCAGGGCTACAGGAATGTAGGACGCCCATGCCTAAGATACAAAGACAATCTGAAAAGCAACTTGTCAGCAGTTAATATACCACATAACACCCTTGAGCGCTTAGCCTTGGAGCGGGTAGAATGGAGATCAACGTGTTTTAGTGGACTCAGCAATTTTCAATCTGCTTGTCTGAATCATCTTCAAGAAGCGAGAGCAAGATCTAAAATGTCAGCCAATCTAAGAGTGATCTCATCTCACAATCCTCACACTTGCTCCATATGTGGCCTCCTTTGTAAATCACTAGCATGTCTTAAATGCCACTTAAGATTATCACACAAACTTTCATAACTGAATCAAGTAAACTGTCTGATCTTCATACGTCGAAACCGACGGGAGAGTCCATTATTATTATTATTATTATATATCAGTTTTGTTTGCTTTCTTTACATCTTCAGTTGGACTCAACATGAGTCCGCCATTGTTCTTGTAGTTGGACTTCCTTCTAGCAGGAGATAAACGCACGTGTTTCCCTAATTTAACAAAATTCAAACCACAGGGTGCTCTACAGTCTGTCTTCTACTAGGCCCGCACGATATTTGGGTGGCATTTACCAAAATCAAGATGAAGAATACAACAAATTTTTTGATTTGTATTCTATAATTTTATTGGTGTATTTTAAGATGTAAGTATTTTATTGAGTGTGATTGATTTATAAATATTGTATTTGATATTTTAGTGGACACGACAGCATCAATTTAAAAGTTTCAAAAGAAAATGTTATATACTGATAAAAAAACACTTATAAGTAATTACTTAGTCTCCATTCCTTTAACAATTCTCTCCCATCGTTCTACAAGCTTGTTGATGCAATTGTCGGAGAAAATTCCTGTTTTTGGTTGGAAAAAAATTGTAATCGTTGGCAGCCATTTTCCAAACAAAAGCATTTGTCATAGAGAAAGAAAGAAAGTGGCTTTTATTTTCTTTGGAGAAAAGATTCCTTGTATAATTAAAAGAAATCGAAGACTTGGTATATTATTTTCACTGTTGACAGCGAGATTAACACATATTGCTTGATGTGGTTTGTTTCTAATTTATTTATTTGTGTATTTGTAAAAGGAACCGCATTATCATTGACATTTCCTGTTCCTGAAGCAAAAAAATGTTTGCACGTATGATCTTCCTTAGTGAAAAACGCCAATGGTTTCAAATACTGGCAACGTTATTTTCAACGAAAAGTTACAACATTCAAGAAACGTTGTGCTTAATCATTGTTTATTTATGTTGATATACATGAGAAAATGTGAGTGAACAAGTGAGGAAGAAACGAAATAAAGAACAATTTAATAAACCTTATTTTTCTAATGGAATTCGGCGTACTATTCAGAAAGCGAAACGGGCCACATGTGACCTGCGGGCCCCACTGTGCCCATGACTGGTTTAGATCAAGAAGCTTCATTTTAAAGTCAACAGGAAACACGTCGGAACAGTGCTCCAAACTCTTCAACTGTCAAACTCTCTACCTTGAGCAGAGATGAATCTGGACGAGGCTTTGCCGAAGTGCAAAGTCTCGTCCGGGTAAGGTAGACAGGCCCGGACCCGTTTATGCGGGTTCTACGGGAATATTTTTTGGCCGAGTCTACGGGCTCTGAGAACCCACGGTAAACTCGGCCTTGTGCAACATACATCCCTTGTAAGGGGTCGCTGTTAAATATTAACAGGAAACACGTCCATCTCTATGACCACGCACAGTCGCATACAACAAAAAAAATAAAGATATAAGAATTCGGCGTTAGGGTCTTGACCCGCCCGAATCTTTGATATGGAACCCACTCTCTAATACATGTCGATATCAAAATTTCCCAACCTGGGGCCGACAAATCCTCGAAAGAAAATTGAGGGCGGGGAAGAGTCGCGTTTTTTTTTAACTTACAAAAAATCAGGGAATTATCCAAGTTAAATGTAAACATCACTAAACATTAATTTTTTACTTTAATAATCATTTACCTTTATATATATATATATATATATATATATATATATATATATAAATTCATGAATCATTCATACAAAAAAAAATATAGAGGTTAATGATTTAAATGGCGAGAATACATCTTCGCAAACAATATAGATAAGATACATCAACCCCGAACCTGTATATGAATGATATGATCCCTGTTTATAAATTCCAGTTGCATAAGGTCTTTTAATTTTTACAAGCTTTCGTCTGTTCCTACAGACATCCTCAGGTATGGAAATATATATATATATATATATTGATTTAAATAAACATAATCTTATGTTCATTTTTTTTAAATATCCGGACATAGGCTGCCTTTCGGCCAACGCATCATCAGGGACCAATCGTTGGCAACTTTTAACTCATTTGAATTGATAAGAGATATCACTGGAACACGTTTCAAATTACGAATGTTGTAAATACGTAAAATTAAGAAAAAAATAAAATAAAATAAATAAGTAAATTTAAAAATGAAATAAAATAAATAAATAAATTTAAAAATAAAATAAAATAAATAAATAAATTTAAAAATGAAATAAAATAAATAAATAAATTTAAAAATAAAATAAAATAAATAAATAAATTTAAAAATGAAATAAAATAAATAAATAAATTTAAAAATAAAATAAAATAAATAAATAAATTTAAAATGAAATAAAATAAATAAATAAATTTAAAAAAAATAAAATAAATAAATAAATTTAAAAATGAAATAAAATAAATAAATAAATTTAAAAATAAAATAAAATAAATAAATAAATTTAAAAATGAAATAAAATAAATAAATAAATTTAAAAAATGAAATAAAATAAATAAATAAATTTAAAAATAAAATAAAATAAATAAATAAATTTAAAAATGAAATAAAATAAATAAGTAAATTTAAAATAAAATAAAAAGTAAATAAATAAATTTAAAAAAATAAAAAATTTAAAAAAAATAAAATAAATAAGTAAATTTAAAAAATGAAATAAAATAAATAAATAAATTTAAAAATAAAATAAAATAAATAAATAAATTTAAAATGAAATAAAATAAATAAATAAATTTAAAAATAAAATAAAATAAATAAATAAATTTAAAAATGAAATAAAATAAATAAATAAATTTAAAAATAAAATAAAATAAATAAATAAATTTAAAATGAAATAAAATAAATAAATAAATTTAAAAATAAAATAAAATAAATAAATAAATTTAAAAAATGAAATAAAATAAATAAATAAATTTATAAATAAAATAAAATAAATAAATAAATTTAAAATGAAATAAAATAAATAAGTAAATTTAAAAATGAAATAAAATAAATAAATAAATTTAAAAATGAAATAAAATAAATAAATAAATTTAAAAATGAAATAAAATAAATAAATAAATTTAAAAATAAAATAAAATAAATAAGTAAATTTAAAAATAAAATAAAATAAATAAATAAATTTAAAATAAAATAAAATAAATAAATAAATTTAAAAATGAAATAAAATAAATAAATAAATTTAAAAATGAAATAAAATAAATAAATAAATTTAAAAATAAAATAAAATAAATAAATAAATTTAAAAATGAAATAAAATAAATAAATAAATTTACGATTTAAAATACGTGAATGAATAAAACTGATCCAGTGGAGCATAAAATGGAAAAAAATGAAGCTCACATATCTCTGAATAAATTCAAGGATCTTAAAAAATTCTCCTTCTGCTTGCATAGTCCAGGCTGGAATAATTTTAAGCATAAAGCTTCCAAAATTAATAAATGGTGTTTTGATCTGCCTGTATGCAAAATGGAAAACGAGTCCGTCGGAAAACGAGACGAGCATGACTCATTATCCAATAGGTGTTGTCCAATCGAAGACTCGTGCACTGGTTACGACACACTCGCAATATATATATATATATATATATATATATATATATATATATATATATATATATATATATATATATATATATATATTTGAAACAGTACAGAAGCGTATTAAGGCATAAAAGCAAGAAATTTTATATTGTAGGCCATGATAGATTTAAAACAAAAGCACGACCAGTCGACCGGTTTCGTCCCCTCTCATCAGAACTGTTAACGGGGAACTAAAATTATGAAGAAAAGGAAAAGAAAAAGTCTGTCATGGATGACATGAATGAGTGGACAGGGAGAAAAAAAAAACTATTATAAAAAATTATACCAACAAAGATGCTAGAAGCACAGCACAGCAAGTCCAAGCAAACAATCTCTTTGCCTGGACTTAATGTAAAGCGTCTCCAACACCTTAAGATGGAATAAGGAGTGCGAACTGGCCAAAACGGAAAACCAGTTCACACTGAAAGCCATCGTACAAGGGGATTCTTTAAAATTTAATTCTTTAATCTAAAAATATTATAATATATATATATATATATATATATATATATATATATATATATATATATATATATATATATATATTATAATATTTTTTGTTTAAAAAATATGATTCCTTCGCTACATAAGAGTTCTCATATTTCAAAAACGAGAGCCGAAACCATCCAAATAATTATTAAAATTAAGTTGAATTGAGGTGTTTAGTCCCGTTTCATCTTTACGTGAAATTTTAGGAATAAGCTATCTCTTGGTTTACATGTGTTTTTAGGCATGGTCCGTTATAACATTTGTTATTGTGGGAGTGGCTAGAGAATTTTTCTTCGTTAAGTGGTCAGAGAGTTAATTTTTATCAATAGATTCATAATCTTCTGAGAGGTTTTGCTAAGGTTGGGTAGGGTATCTATTTCAAGGCTAATGTTGGCGGTCATCCTTTCGCTAGTTCCCAGTGAGGGATATTTTTATGGCGCTCCTACAATCGTTATGTGTCGGGAGGATTGTGTTTTATTATTGTCCATCTGATTATCTATTTATTTATTTGTTTATTCAAGTGGGTGTTTTATATACAAAACGTATTATACTGAATTTCAATTTGTCTTTTGACGACTACAGAAAGGGTTTTTCCTGTTTAATGATTTGGCTAAGCTTTTAAGACTTTTATTAAACTATTGGATTTTTTTATGCTAATTATTTAATGCGAAAATTTGTTGATGTCGGCAAAAAACCGTTAACTCCTGCCTATGGTTTAATAATTTTTCATTATTTAGAATTTTAATGATGTGTAGTTTTTCATGTAGACATAAAGGGCATGGGCCATCCCAGGTTTTACAAGTTCTTGTTTTATTTACTATTTTCCATTTTACTTTTGGTGTTTTATTCGTTTATTTTAGATGGCAGAAATATTGGGATAGAGACGTCTGATTTCTATTTTGAATATTGTTGAAGGAGCTTTTGTGTTGTCTCCATCTAATTTTAAATTCATTCTTCGTTGAGCCTATGTATATCCTATCGGTATATATTATTTTAAATAAACCTGAGAAAATGTTATTTTTCTTGTATTAACCACCAATATTTTCATGACTAAATTTTACTCAAAAATAAAAAATATTAAAGTCGATTTTTTTTAACATTTTCTTAACGATTAATCGCCGACGCATATCCGCTGAAAATAATTTACAAAGATTCCAACAACAAACAAACGGGATTGTCTTAAAAATTTGTTTACAAAACCGTATTTCAGATTTGCGGAAAATTTTTCATGTGTTGTTAAAATCTTTAAACATTTTTATTTTTTAAGCGATCATTTTCTCGCTTTTTATCTTTCTAGAAATCTAAAAAAATAGGGACTATGTTGAAACTTGAATAAAGCATGGAATAATAATAATAATACAACACAAAATGTACTTAAAATGTATTGACACAAGAACGTGTACACAATATTTACAGAGAGTTTGGTATATTCTTGGGAAGACCGTTCCTGTAGAATGGGTTGACATTAGTCGCAGTCGGGCAGAGTCTCTGGATTGGATCTCTTCTTCCTCCCTCGTCTTCCCGCTACCAACCATATTTATATGGTCGGTACTCCACTATGTAAATTAGGTGGATCGTACTACAACAGACTAGAAATTTGAATTACTAATTGTGGACTTCTGATTACTGAAAAAAATCAAAGATCCTCCTTAGTGTATGATGTCGGAATAAAAAATGATTTTACCAACGTATATTACACTTTTAATTCATTTAAAAGAACTGTTCAGAAAGAAAATTAAAATTTAAAAAAATAAACCGTACTGAAATTAGCACTTCTACCCCACCTCCCCAGTAGGCATAGAGGATTCCCGTGTTTGAAATGTTCGGGGTAGCAAACACCGTCCTGGAAGATTATTATAGTTGATGAATGACAATATAAAAATTACAAACCATTACCTGTCCCAATATTTGTATGTCCTCTAAAAGAGGAGTGGCCAGGTTAACTTTTTCAGCTCTGACTGATTTGTTATGTAGACAGGAGTAAATGGTTGTGTCATCCGCATAAATGCCTACTTGGTAACAGATGGCATAGAATAACTGAAAATCTAGGACAAACTTTCAATTTTAATACAAGAAAATTGGAAATGAAATTTGAAAATAGGGAAATAATAAAGACGTCTCTTGAAATAAACATTTTTAAGACATTACACTGTATATTTTCAATATGTTTGTATAAAAACTGTGCTTGGTGTGTTATGGTACCTTTTTGAAGTAGTTCCGGGTAGCAAACACCAGACCTGTCGATTATTATAGTTAATGATTGACGATATAACTTAGAAAAAAAGTAACAATTAAAATGAGCAGAAAAACAACGCTGCTTAAACTAGCCCTTTGGGGGCTCCAACCTCGTCATGGGGTCTAGCGTAGTACGCACGTCACCGGCCATGCAGATACACGATGTGTATTAGTTGATGATTAAAAATATTACGTAAGTTTAAAAATAATTTTTAAAATGGCGGATGGCCCTAAAAAAAGTGCTGAAAAAAAATGAAAAGCAACAACAGGGGAAAAAAAAATTGCCGGCAGTAGAGCTTCGGAGATTTTGATGAGCTTGAAACCACCTCCTAATTTTGGGGTAGCACCTGTTATGTTCTCATCTCTGGGCAAATAATTAACCCCTAAATTGGGGTTGAAATATTATGAAAATACAAAATTTTATAGAAAAAATACTAGCAATTTTCATAGTAATAAAAATTACCAGTAATATATATTTTTAGAAGAAATTACTAATGTCCTCCCAAAAAATTAATTTCGGCATTAAATAACCATTTAAGGTTGATATACCGTAAAAAAAATAAAGCAAACGGTACCTCTTCTATCTGACTCGCCATATTGACTTGATATATCACTAAATATATTGCTACATTTTTGGATCGATTTGATGGTGAAAACTTTGTTTAATGGAAACCAGATTAAGAACCTCATTGAAGATATTTCCACCTCAAAACCTGAAGAATTTTGTTCAAATGCTATCGTAGAGCTGACTGATTGATGACAACGAGTAATTGCAAATAAGTGTGAATATATGATTGGAGAAAATGCAATTGTACGCTGTTTCCTTATGAATAAACCAAACAAAAAGAGCATACCTTGATGAGAAAAGACCCCAAACTTTGATAGAAATAAAATTTCATCATCAAAATCTTTGTTATTATTAAGAGGAAAGACCAAAATATTTGAGATTATTTCAATATGTTTTTTAATACATTATTTACATTATTCGGACTATTATCCTCATCGATATGAAAAATAAAGGTGAAATATAGAACCACAAATACTTTTCGAGTTATTAAGTTTAGATAAAGTAAACAGTAGATAGCGTCGTTTTGACATGTAGACTAGTTTACATTTGTTATTCGTGTACATTTGTGGCTAATCTGTCTTCATAGTTGAACGTATGTAGCAGCAAATTAACTGAGAAGTGTTCCATTTAACAATGACAGACAACCCCGCGAATGGAAATGGACGCGAGGCTACACGGCTGTTTCAGATTGCGTTTCTAGACCGAAGGCAGTCGAGTCATTCAACATTTGCCGCCTTTTTAACATGGCGTTGCTGAGACAAGATCCATCGTACCACAAATTCTGGTAATAAGTATTTTTGGATTATTCGTGTAAAACATAAACTTTAAATATAATAACTCAAAAATGAAGGAGTTCTGGACTATGTTTATATGCATTTTTTTCCTTGTATAGCATAAGGTATCCGACCCGAATGTTTTTTAAATATTTTCGATACACCCTGTATATATTTCAGTTGTCATTAAAAGCGTCCATTATTTTTTCAATAATTTTGGTGAAGCTAAACACTCCTAATGATATCTAGCGATAAGAAAAGAACACTCGTACTGGCCCATCGATTAGCAGTCTTCTGTATTTACAGTCTTTTTAATCGAATTCCTTACGCCGTTTTAATTTGATTTCTTTCTGAAAACACTTATTTTTCTTTCTTTAAAACAAAGGGAAGCAAAATAAAAAGACGGATGTATTTTCGACTGCATTGAATCAGAAATGGCAGACATTGATTAAATAAAGTGATTAGCAAACACCTTAAATACACTCCGCATGAAGAATTCTTAAAGGAACGTTTTTATTGGTCTCGGAAGAAGAATCGTTTCTACTGAGTAGTTGTTCCCAAAACAAAGAATTGTTGCTAATCTCCAGAAAAGTGACTCATTGTGCCTTACCTAGCTAATGTTTTCCGCTGAGGTGACGTGGAAAAACTATATTCAACCAATTCCTAAGTCTACTGCTTGGAATAGACGTTTACTGTGGCGTGTGAGATAATTTTTCTCTCCAGAATCTATCTTACATATCTATAAGTCTACCATTCGTCCATGCTTGGAATATTGTACCTTCTCGGGCTAACGTTCTCAGCTGACATTAAGTGAAAAGACTATATTAAATCCATTGCTAGGTCAGCTGCTAAGAAAGTTGGTTCACTGTGTCGTGAGACAATTTTTCTCCAGAATCTATCTTACATATCTATAAGTCTACCATTCGTCCATGCTTAGAATAATGTGCCTTCTCCAGGCTAATTTTCTCAGCTGACATGAAGTGAAAAGACTATATTAAATCCATTGCTAGGTCAGCTGCTAAGAAAGTTGCTTCACAGACAATTTTTCTCTCAGAATCTATCTTACATATCTATAAGTCTACCATTCGTCCATGCTTAGAATAATGTGCCTTCTCGGGCTAATTTTCTCAGCTGACATGAAGTGAAAAGACTATATTAAATCCATTGCTAGGTCAGCTGCTAAGAAAGTTGCTTCACAGACAATTTTTCTCTCCAGAATCTATCTTACATATCTATAAGTCTACCATTCGTCCATGCTTAGAATATTGTGCCTTCTCGGGCTAACGTTCTCAGCTGACATGAAGTGAAAAGACTATATTAAATCCATTGCTAGGTCAGCTGCTAAGAAAGTTGGTTCACTGTGTCGTGTGAGACAATTTTTCTCTCCAGAATCTATCTTACATATCTATAAGTCTACCATTCGTCCATGCTTGGAATATTGTGCCTTCTCGGGCTAACGTTCTCAGCTGACATGAAGTGAAAAGACTATATTAAATCCTTTGGTAGGTCATCTCAGAAGTACAGATAGATACTGAAAATAAAAATCTCATACTCATTCATTTATTCAAATACAATTTTTTACAGGTGGACCAATCGATTTAAGTGGTGTTTATATTCGTTCCAGTGAACATGAAAGAAACCCATATTGAATTTCTTTCTGAATAAATATTTCATATCGTAATTTATTGTGTAACAGGGTAATGTCACTGACTGAGCCACAATAATACATAAAATGTTTAGCGGCTTGAGGTATTTAAAACGTTAAGAATTATTTGAAATAAATGGTTAATACTTATTCAAATAATAACGTTAAACAATTATTACTTCTCCACGGACTTCTGTATAGTGATTTTCCAAGCGTAGCTTAGATGTGACACAAGGCCGGCTGTATGGGTCACCTAGTGAGGATCCCAGTCACTATTCAGTCGTAACTGTTCTAGCAAGACAAGCTTACTAACAGTTATAGCGTCACAGAGTGATCAAATGTTGATTTTCTAAGCATAGCTTAAATGGGCCAAATGCCAAATGCATGGGGCACCTAGTGAGGATCGAACTCACTATTCTGTCGGTTTTAGCGAGACAAGCCTGCTAAACATTACTCCACGTGGAGGTGCCCCAAAACGATATATAGTGATTTTCCAAGCGTAATTTAGATGTGGTACAAGGCCGAAAGTATGGGACACCCAGTGAGAATCGAACTCACTACTAACTCGTAATTGTTCTAGCAAGACAAGCTTGCTAACCATTATATCGCCTCGAGGTGCCTAAAGGATATTTCCAAGCGTAGCTTAGATATGGTACAAAGCTGAAATTATGGGGCAGTGAGGACCGAACTCAGTACTCGGTCGTAATTGTTCTAACGAGATAAGCTTGGTAACCATTACACCTCCGCAAGGTGTCCCGTACATCTGTATATGTATGCCGTGATAATATTTCACCGTGAAATACGACGCCAAAAGTGCAACAATTTCAGTCTTGCCTGTATATCAGTTCGCTGAGATACAATTTTCCATTGAGTGAGCGATATACTTTTGAATATATCTACTAGTGTTGGGACGATTAATCGGAATCGGAATCGAGAATCGGAAAAATCGGAACTTTTTGGGGTATCGAAACGGTATCGGAATCGGAAAAATTTGTGCCTATTTTCCGATTCCAAAACGATTCTTTTAAATTTTAACTTAATTTTTCATTATTGGTGCTAATGATAAATATTTATTGTTTTTAAATTATCACTAAAACTAAAAATCATAATAACATCAAAATACGATGTAAATTTATTTTACTTGTATAAAGAAAAACAAAAAAATAAACTTTGCATAAATTCTCTAGGTAACCTTTAAAAAAGAATGCAGTTGATTTACAATGTTCCGAAAAATACTTAAAATTAAATAGAACATTTTGTCAAGAAAATACTTTCAAACATCATTGATAATTAAATGGTACCTAGAAATTGATGCAACGGAAAATTGGACACCGGAAAATTAGCAACAGAAAATTACGTCAACCATGAAAAGTCGAGACTTTCGGATCTGGCTGTGCTGTCCATTGAAAACGAGACTTTTGACGATCTTGACCAGTTTGCTGTGAAAAACATTCATTTAAGACTATAGTATTGAATGTCATTTTTTGTATTTGCCGTTTTTTCTTTAGTTGTTCTGAACAGTTGTTGCATTTTAAAAATCTTTTGATTTGAACTGATTATTTTGTGGTATTGGATTTTGTCTTGGATCATACATGTAAACAGTAACGTACCGGTCAGTAGAGTAAAGTAGAGGTAGAGCATGTATGAAAATTTAGATACAGCTAACCATTCAGCATAGGGTGAATCGGAGGTCATTGGGGTGACATTTGAGCGGACTGCCCCGTGTGACGTTTACTCTAGCTACACCACTGCTCTAGCTACGGCACTGATTTCACGGCAGACTTAAGTGGATCGCGCGGCACACTAGTGAGCCGCCTGACTGCAGTCGAGAGTAATTGTATTAGATGGTCACTGCAAGGAACTTCACCGAAAATACAGACGTTCATCATGGCTAGGGAAAAAATCAGTATCTAGTTAGCGATGACTGAATGCTACCAACATTTTCCCCCTTAGAATGTGTGACCCTAAGAAATAATATGACGTTATTTTGAATAGATCAATGTATCATTTGGTTTCTTTTTTATTTTTCCTTTCAAGAAAAAGTCGTCGTTTGAATTTATTTGCTGAAAATATTTGATGATGATTCGGTAAACATTTCAAAATGCGGAAATTAATGAGGATATGGAAAGAGAAAGTGGATCTTATCTTTTTGCGCGTTGCCTGCGTTTGATGGCCGCAGCTAATGGTGGATAGATGAACAGACTGATAAATAGACGAGATAAAAAGGCAAAAGTGGTAATGCTGAATAGAGGTGAGTCGGGGTGGGGTGTTTCTCGAAGAAACGTGTTCATTTGATCATTGAGAACTAAACAAAAATGAAGAAGAAAAAGCGTGGCGCCTCTGCCGTTATTTCTTCTTTCAAGTTCTTATAAAATAAATTCAAGGATTTTTCTCTCCCACACCCTACCGAATTCAAACGAAGATTAAAAAGAGGAAATGCTTCCCCCCCTCTCTTTTTTTTTCGTTTCTCGATTTATCGCACTTGTTCATCATCTTTGGAAAAGTCGTTTAATATACACGAATGTTTTATTTTGCGTGATTTTATCGATTTTGTTCGAAGTCGACATGAAAAACATGATCGTGAAATACCACTTGATAACAATCAAAAAATGCTTAACTACTGAACATCGTTCAAATGCATTTCAGTGTTATTACGAACTACTTTTTATTTGACCAAAATAAATTCATATTTTTCATCGATTTGCTTAGGTAAATAAAATGAATTAGATTTATTCAAATTCCTCACACAAACACGCATATATGTAAATGCGTGTGTGTCACCTTATGCAAGGCAGTAAAGCCACTAAGACACAAGGTGTTAATGGGTGTGGAAGAATTAGGAACAGAAACATTAATAATGAGCGGGAAGAGAAAAGAGTAATCAGGAATACAGTAGATAGCGATTGATATTGCATTTGCATATTTGAAAATTAAAGTTGGCTGGAAAGCATGGAGCCATAAGGGAGTTCCATAAGCAAGAGAGTAAAGCCACTAAGACACAGGGGGTTACTGGAGTCGAAGAATTAGGAACAGAAACATTAATAATGAGCGGGAAGAGGAAAGAGTAATCAGGTGGACAGTAGATAGCGATTGACATTGCATTTAAATATTTGAAGATTAAAGTTGACTGGAAAGCATGGAGCCGGAAGGGAGTTCCATAAGCAAGGCAGTAAAGCCACTAAGACACAAGGGGTTACTGCGTGTGGAAGAATTAGGAACAGAAACATGAATAATAAGCGGGAAGAGGAAAGAGTAATCAGGTGGACAGTAGATAGCGGTTGACATTGCATTTAAATATTTGAAGATTAAAATTGCCTGGAAAGCATGGAGGCGGAATGGAGTTCCATAAGCAAGGCAGTAAAGCCACTAAGACGCAAGGGGGTTACTGGGCGTGGAAGAATTAGGAACAGAAACATTAATAATGAGCTGGAAGAGAAAAGAGTAATCAGAAGGACAGTAGATAGCGATTGACATTGCATTTAAATATTAGAAGATAAATGTTGGCTGTGAAGCATGGAGCTAAAACGGAGTTCTATAAGCAAGGCAATAAAGCCACTAAGACACAAGGGGTTACAGGATGTGAAAGAATTAAGAACAGAATCATTAATAATGAGCGGGGAGAGAAAATAATAATCAGGAGGACAGTATATAGCGATTGAAATTGCATTTAAATATTTGAAGATTAAAGTTGGCTGGCAAGCCTGGAGCCGGAAGGGATTTCCACAAGCGAGAAGTGCGAGGGAAGAAACTTTTATCATAGAACTTACGGCTATATCTAGCCAGCCCAACTGTAAATTGATGACATCTCGACGACAGTTTGGTACTTTGCTTAAATTCAAAATGTCTGCCATACAGAAGACATCATTTGAACAATGAGAGTTTTTATATAAAAGACACAGGGAGGCAAACTTCCAGGGAAAGTAACAGACCCCGAGCAGCCAGATCAGGACAAATAATATTGCTGATTCTTCTTTGGATCTTATCAAGGATATCACAGTAAATAGCAGAGGCATAGTGTAAATCGTGCAAAATGAACATATGAGAAATAAGCAAAATGATATTAACCGGAGACATCATAAGTGATTTATTTAAACATTTGCAGCTAAAAAATAACACTTGTCCAGATTGTTAGCCACGAAGTTAAACCATGAGCCGATTGTCACAGTAACCAAATTTTATTCTGTTGTAACAATCTTTGGTAGATGAATAAGGTGGGGATGAATCAGGGCGGAAGAGGCGAACAGTTAAACGGGAACATCTTCCCTTTTGGATCTCTATATTTTCGGTGCTAGTGGTCACTGTCTTATAGAAACAGAATTATTAAATTTGCCAAAAATTTATCAAGACCACAAACTCTGCATTCACTCATTCACCGTCTTTTGTCAAGATCCTTTGATATAGCTCTTGCGATGTCCACTTCACTTCCCTGATAATATATATATATATATATATATATATATATATATATATATATATATATATATATATATATATATATATATATATATATATATATATATATATATATATATATATATATATATATAAATATATATATAAGTAATGAAAATCTTGGTTTATCCGTATGGATAATCCCAAGGAGGATGAAATCCAGCGACCTCAATGTTAAATAAGAGTGATGAATTCAATGAAGACAGATAACTTTAAGGGTTTATTGGTTATAATTTATTTCCCCAGTGAATTTCTTTTCCCTGACTCATCAAGTTGTGTTTCATTGAATTTTATATATATATATATATATATATATATATATATATATGTGCACATTTCATTGAATACGACAAACAGGGTGTTTTTATTTAGTTTTTATACAATTTTTCATGCGATGTAATATTTTTTTCAGATGATAAATTATATAAAAACTGTCCGAATTTTCTTTTTATCCGAGCGCTTTCGGCTATACCATTTTGCCTTTTTCAAGGATTAAATATTTTAATGTAAATATTTAACAGTTCAAATATTTAATCCTTGAAAATGGCTAAATGTATAGCCGAAAGAGGTCGGATAAAAAGAACATTCGGACAGTTTTTATATAATTTATCATCCAAAAAGAAAAAAATTATTAGATCGCATGAGAAATTGTTTAAAAAACTAAATAAAAGCAACCTGTCTGTCGTATTCAATGAAATGTGCATGAAAGAAGGATTGCTGCCTAATATATATATATATATATATATATATATATATATATATATATAAGTTTTTTGTAGTACAAAATTTAAGGATAGCTAGGAATAAGCATAATTTATATGGCATTTCAATGTATATTTTAATAGCTAAAAAACCAGCTGGTTTCGTCCCAGTCTTATCAAGTTTATTTCTGGGATATAAAAAAAAATATAAACGTGTAAATTTAAATGATATTAATGATAAACAATGGATGAAAAAAAATGAATTTCAAGAAAACTAGAGTCTATTAACATTCAGACCCAGTAAGCATTTCCTCTATTTACAAAGAGAAGGCCCACGGGATCTGATATACAAGGACTCTAGGACCTTGAGGTGAAATGTAGAGTGGGACATAGATAAAATCGAGAAACGGTCCACACCAAAATCAAAGACACAATTCCGACTATTTATAACATGCTCTGCAGTAGCAGAGCCAGAAGTATTGGTTAGTTGGCTTTTCCTGGCGTCCGGATTCAAAATCCTAGGGAGTAAGTGTTGTTTTATTCTCAGATCCAAACGTTGAGACGTCCTCCCTATGTAGTCGAAACTACACTTATATTTATAAATCACTTAATTAACTTGATGGGGGTGGGGGAGAAGGACATCCTTACGAATAGAAGAGAAAATAGGACTGGCAACAAATATTACCCGAAAATTAGCCGAAAAATAACAGCTATTAATCGCACACAAAATTCGCCTAGCTAAAGATTCACCCTCTGGACCAAAAAAGGGAAGACGCAAATAAACTGGACATTTTTTAACAAAATGAGTCTTATATGTATATATATGTTTTCCCTTTCATTATCTATCTATTTATTTATATGTGTCTTATCATATCTATTTATTTATCTATCTAATTATGTTAATATACTTATATCTCTCTGTCTTACGATTCAATATCAGTCCGTTTCCTTATATATCATATATTTCACTATATATATCATTTCTCTTTATCTATCTATCTATCTATCTATCTATATATATATATATATATATATATATATATATATATATATATATATATAATATATATATATATATATGTGTGTGTGTGTGTGTGTGTGTGAGAGAGAGAGTGAGTGTGCATTTGTTCTTTAATGATCTATCTATCTATCTAATTATGTTAATATGCGTATATCTCTATCTTACTATTCAATATTCTGTTTCGTTATATGCCATGTTTCATCATATATATCCATTTCTCTTTATCTATCTATCTATCTATCTATCTACCTATCTATCTATCTATCTATCTATCTATCTATCTATCTATGCGTGTGTGTGTGTGTGTATTTGTTCTTTAATGATCTATCTATCTATCTATCTATCTATCTATCTATCTATCTATCTATCTATGCGTGTGCGTGTGTGCGTGTATTTGTTCTTTAATGGTCTATCTATCTATCTATCTATCTATCTATCTATCTATCTATCTATCTATCTATCCGTGTGTGTGTGTGTGTGTATTTGTACTTTAATGATCTATCTATCTATCTATGTTAATATGCGCATATCTCTATCTTACTATTCAATATTCTGTTTCGTTATATGTCATGAAATTTATTGACTATATACATACAGACATACACACACACATATATATATATATATATATTGGCTATATATATATATATATATATATTATATATATATATATATATTTGGCTATATATATATATATATATATATATATATATATATAGTTCTATATTTAGGCAGCAATCCTTACTTTATGCATGTTTCATTAAAAACAACAGATAAGTTACTACGGTTAAGCTTTTTATTTAATTTTTCTTGTTTTTTTAAACAAGAGCTTTCTTTTCTGGACAAAAGGGTGTGTAAGAACTGTCCAAATGTTCAGTTCAGTTCTTACACACTCTTTGTCCAGAAAAGAAAGCTATATATATATATTGGCTACATATACATATATATTGTCTACATATATATATATATATATATATATATATATATATATATATATATATATATATATATATATTGGATACATATCTATCTATATCTATCTATCTATCTATATATATATATATATATATATATATATATATATAGCCAGAGGGTCAGACCAAATATGACAGCAATATTCATTGCACGGATGAATGGAAGATTTATAAACGTGCCAGATGGATTCTAATGAAGAACATTGTCTTAATCGATTCAATGAACCAGAAAACCTTGAAACTGATTCCGCTCTCAAGAGAACATATAGAAGCAGCTCTCAAGAGAAATTCAGCAAAAGGTCTGTAGCATTGCTGTTTCGACCAGACACCAGGTTCGCATTTACGGTCCAGCTTCTTCCAGTTAAGCATTTGTACCTTAAAAATTACACAGGAAATAAAACCATTAGCCGATTGTGGCAGCAAACAAATTCCATTCAGTTGTAAAATTATGCTGTAGACTGGTGAGGAAGAAATGAAGAGGAGGTGAACAATTTAACGGGAGCATCTTCCCTTTCGTGTCTCATTCCTTTCTGTCCACTCTTTGTAGGTCTCACATTTTATGCCGCTAGTGACCACTGTCTTATAGAGACAGGGTTCATTGTCTTGTCATCTTTGTCTAAGAAAGTAATTCATCAAAAAGCCAAGGACTGGTTGCAGTCAATGGCCTTCTTTGTAAGGTTCGTTTGACATGGTTTTTCTGTGGTCCAATTCATTTGGCATATAATGAGCAGGACAAAACCCTGTCTGAAACAATATCTGTAACAACTTTCAGTTGATATCGCGACAGTTCACAGAGGAAAATGTATTCAGTGAAAGCGATTTATTTTATTTTATTTTTGTTTGCGTGTGGCCCATAATTATTATTTTAAAAATTATGAAACTACCAGCGTCTCTCGTTTTATGCGAATATGTAGACGTGGCAACATCAACAATGTTCAGTCCACTGACACCCAAACGGATGTAACGCATCGCAAAAACCTTTTTACAATCTATCATACTATTTTTCTAAATACTATATTTCTAAATACTGTTTGTTGATATATAAAATTGTCGAGCTGAATTTGAACTCGGTGCGATGATTTCAATATTCATGTTTTTAACCATTAGGTTGCTCGTAGCGCCACTTCAATTCTTCAGACATTTAATTACCCAGTCTCTATGAGGAATCGATAAGTGACGATAAGACGTCTTTTAAGTTAATAGCGAAAGAATCGATGAATGGGGCAATTTAAACTCTTAAAAAAAAGTAAAATAACTTTCTCAAGCATCGATAAAATCTAAAATTTCAATTTTGAAATTTTAAAATTGTTATTTAATAAACCTAGTTTGGGTCGCGTAGCAGTTAATGCCCCGGCGAGTGGAACCAAAAAGACAGGTTCAAACTCTGGCCAAGTCTGCGGTGGTCATTTCCTTAAAAATGAGCTTAGGAAAGGCATGAAATTATTTCCTTTCCCCTACGCCAGCTATAGTAATAGTACTTAATAACGGCCATGTCGTCTATTTACATTATTTGGACTGCTGTCTTCATCTTTGTTGCTATATTCACAACGTTTCGGCCGTTGTAATATCCAGACATCTTCAGAATCAGTCTATATTTCTGAGACGAGGTATTGTAAGTATTTACACTATTTACATTGCTTGGATTGTTGTCCTCATCTTTGTTGCCATTTTCGCAACGTTTCGTCCGTTGTATGCTCCGGCCTTTCTTCAGAATTTGTCTATATTTCTGGGATTGGGTATTGTAATTTACATTGTTCGGGCTGTTGTCCTCATCTTTATTATCATATACACGACGTTTCGACTATTGTACGCTCCGGCCTTCTTCAGGATGTATCTATATTTCTGAGATGTGATATTGTAACTATTTACACTATTTACATTTTTGACTGTTGTCCTCATATTTATTGTCATATTCATGACATTTGGATCGTTCTATGCTCCGGCCTTCTTCCGGCTTTGTCTACATTTGTGGGATGAGGTATTGTAACTATTTACACTAATTACTTAGTTCAAACTGTTGTCTTCATCTTTAATGTTATATTCACGATGTTTCGGCCGTTGTACTCTCCGGCTTTCTTCAGGTATTATACGTTGGAATTTCGAACCAAGCCCTTTATTTCGTCCTGGGATTGGGGGCGTGGATTGTCCAAGTTCTACTGACCCTGTATTTTCAGGATATCTCAATTTCAGTTATCTATTATTTAACACAACTGTCCAAGATTTTGCTTCCCATCTGCTGTGGGCAGGTATTGAACTCACATCTCTTTTGGGTCAAATCACATAAAACCAACGGTTTTATCCACTGGGTCATGTGGAATTTCAACTTGTCTTTTTGGTTCCTCATAAAGGAGCATTAGGCATTTATTCTGTCTATATTTCCATTTCTGTCTCAAGAACACATGGCACAGTGGATAAAGGCGTTGGTTAGATCCAGTGATATGGACCCAAAGAATGTGAGTTCAATACCTGGTTAAGGCAGTGGAGAACTTTCAGAGGGAAAATTAACAGGAGATAACTCATAACTGACATCCATCAAACATGGCACGTGGAACTAGAACAGTCTACCCCAGTGAGCGAAATAAAGGGTTTCATTTCGACATTTCAACCACCTGAAGAAGACCGGAGCGTACAACGGCCGAAAGGTTGTGATAAATATGGCGATAAAGATGAGGACAATAGTCCGAATAATGTAAATAAGGCATTTATTCATTTCACAAGTCAAGTAGCTGCTATCCCTCTTTCTTTTGATGGGAGTTTCCTTCCTAACCTTTTGTTTGAAGTAGTGGGGAACGTCTACATTATTATTTTTTCTTTGAGTTGTGTTATCCACTTTTGTTGTTGTTGCTGTTGAAAGTCCTATTAAAATCTGGTTTATTTTGTCTGATGCAGTTCTAGGAAGCAGAAACGTCCTTCTACAGAATGATTCTTGGAATGATATGGGCTTAACATGTGAGCAACGAGGAAGATTTTCATATTTCTTCAAAATGAAGAATGGTAGATTCAGCCACGGAAAATTTGCATCCAGGTTCTTACAATATATCCCCATTCTTGGTAGATTTCCTGTTGTCACAATGTGGAATAGTCAGGGACAAAGGTGAAGAAGAAAAAGAAAAAAAATACAGATGAATTTGGCTAGATTGAAAAATAATAATAATAATATTCTTTCAAAAATATTATTTTAAAAATTATGAAACTACCAGCGTCTCTCGTTTTATGCGAATATGTAGACGTGGCAACATCAACAATGTTCAGTCCACGGATGAAACGCATCGCAAATCCTTTTTTACAATTTGTCATACTATTTTTCAAAATACTATATTTCTAAATACTGTTTGTTGATATATAAAATTGTCCTCGTCTTTGTCGCCACGTTTATTACAACGGAAAAAAGATGATCTTCTTTTGTGTTAACATTAAACTTAGCTAGCCACAATTACCCAAACATAGCACAATATTTCTTACACCAAAACAATGCATTTTTACTTACCATTCATAATACCGCATTGTCTCTATCAAAATCCTAACTAGTCCCAATATGTACAATTCATGTCTGTGAGGGGAGGGGAATAAAAAAACATTTTAAAAAATTTAAACCCAAATGAATATTTACAAATATGAAATAAAACTAGCAGGGCGAAGAGCTTTATTTATTTGTAAAATTTACAAAATGTGGCACAAAGCCAAAATGAGGAATCGGGAAAATGACAGTTTTCTTCTGTCTTAACATGAAACTTAGATAGCCACATTTACTGAGCCAAACATACCACATTATTCCTTACACCAAAACAATACATTCTTACTTACCATTCTTACTACATTCACTGTAATACCTCATGTCTCTCTGAAAATCCTAACTCTTCTCCATATGTACAATTCATATCTGTGAGGAAAGGGGAATAAAATAACAAATTCAAAAATCTAATCGCCAGTGAATATTTACAAATATGAAAGAAAACTTGTAGCTCTTGTTAAGGTGTGTCGTTTCGTTATCACCCCAAATCCCTACATTTCTGCAGATTTCTCGCTATATAGTATTTTGACGGTGAAATAGATGTTAAATAAACATCGTATATCATAGGGGAACATTTGACCGAGCAGGCTCGCGTAAGACATCGGCTAAGGATCAAAAAGGATCAAGGCGTAAAATCGGAAAGCCTGGAAGGACAGAGGAAAGCAGCGAGGAATCTGCCTAATGAGCTTGTCGAAATGGATGACAGAATTTGGGGAGATAACGAAACGACAAACCTACAAATGATACGAATCTGTCTATATTTCTGAGATGAGGTATTATGTACATTATTTACATTATTCGGACTATTGTCCTCATTTTTGTACTCTGGTTGGAATTTCGAACTGCGGTAGACTGTTCCACGTTTGATGGATGTCAGTTATCAGTTATCTCCCTCTGAAAGTTCTCCACTGCCTTAACCGGGTATTGAACTCACACTCTTTGGGTCCTGTCACTAACCAACGCCTTTATCCACTGTACCATGTGTCCTTGAGGACATCTGGGTATGAATTTCTGGGTATTATAAACCTAATGTCTTCAGCAACCATTTTTACCAGTGCTCATATTGCAATTTTGCTATTATCATTGCATGTTTTTTACCAGAACTCACATTGCAACTTTATTGTTATCATTGCTTTTCTCTGGCACTCCTTATTACTGGTTCCCATATTGTATTTATTTCTATGCTTGGTCGGCTCAGGAGATTTTTGTGGCACGTGAAATATAGTCCGAATAATGTAAATAATGTAAATGATAGGAAGTTGTGGAGAACCATGAACGTCTACGTCCCGAAAGGACACGGAACAAAGAAGAAAAACAGGTCAAGGGGAAAAGACAAATCATGCGGGATACCAGAGCTTGTTTTACTATTTTAAAGAATCAATTTGCGCGCATTTCTTCCGTTTTTGTTACGTGCCTGCGTGCGTGCAATCACATGGCGTGTTTGATTGGCAGTTTACTTATTAGGGGAGTGACAATGTGTTAATCGAATATCGAATCCCGGACAGCATTGAATTAACGTCACCCTAATCGGCGACTTGGGCATTCTCCAGCTAATTGGCTTGCGGATCCAAACGTTTTGTTTGCGCAGGCTTCGTCTTGGCATTCCACCCGAAATATTCTCCCTCAGCAATGGATTCTCTTCTATCTTGGAACATTTAAAGGAAAAATACGCGGACACTTTTTATTTCGCCAAAGGTCGAAAACAAGGTTTTATTTTATTTTATTTTTTTCAGAACCAGGTTAAATGGTATTTTTAAAAGCAGATGTATAATTTATTTCGTTCTGACATTTCTTAGTTTATTTTTTCGCAAATGAGATGTTAAAATACACCATTTACATTGATCGGACTATTGTTCTCATCTTTGTTGCCATATTTATCACAACGTTTCGGCTGTTGTACTCACCGGCCTTCTTCAGGTGGCTGAAATGGCGAACTGAACCCTTTATTTCGCTCGCTCGGGGAGACTGTTCTAGTTTCACGTGCCATGTCTAATGGATGTCAGTTATCAGTTATCTCCTATGAATTCACATCTCCAAGTTCTCCACTGCCTTAACCAGGTATTGAACTCACAACTCTTAAGGACACATGGTAAAGTGGATAAAGGCGTTGGTTAGATGCAGTGACAGGACCCAAACAGTTGTGAGTATCTGTCTGTATTCCTAAAATGAGGTATTATGTACACTATTTACATTATTCAGACTATTGTCCTCATCTTTGTCGCCTTATTTATTACAACGTTTCGGCCTTTCAGTATCTGTCTATATTTCTGAGATGAGGTATTATGTACACTATTTACATTATTCGGACTAATCTTTGTTGCAATATTTATCACAACGTTTCGGCCGAAAAGTGTGAACTTTGTATTAGGTATTTTAGGCAATTTAAATTTTAGGTTGACCCTTTAGCTTCTAATATCACTTACAGTAAACTGCTACCTCCTGTTTTCTCTGGCTATGCCGACGTGAACCACATTTCACTTGCATCGTCTGGCGAAATAGTTTATCCCCCCCCCGAGGAGGTAAAAAGATTTTTGTGATTGTTCATTATATTGCTCTGCACAGGTAACATATATGGAGATTTTTTTTATTATTATTTTAGATCAGTTTTCATATTCACAATTAACATTGCATTTAAATTTTTGAAGATCAAATTGTGAATATGAGAAAAAGAAAACATTTTTAAGGAGAGAGGACAATAAACGAACGGTAATTAAGAGCACAGAAAATAAAGATTTATATTGCATTTAAATTTACTAGGATTCACTTGGATTAAATACACACGGATTTATTTTAACTTTACTATATATATATATATATATATATATATATATATATATATATATATATATATTAAAGAAAAAAAGACCACTTTAAGGTTCCATTATAATAATTTATTTCACCAGAGCCCTTTTTAAAGGAATCTGTTTCATCAGATAGCACTTCCGAAAGATGAAAAAATATTTGCTTTGGATTTACATTGAGCTCTCAGGATTTCATCCTCCTTGGGACTACTCATACAGATTACCAAGTTTTTCATAACTTAAATATATATATATATATATATATATATATATATATATATATATATATATATATATATAAGTACTTAGGGAAAGTGTTCAATATCTGTGATAGAGCTAACATATAGAGTTTTATGTACATTAATTTGTAACCCTGGGCTTCACGCTTTTACGATCGTCAGATAAACTGTTTTATTTTAAAAAATAAATAGATTCACTTTCGAAGAAATAAACGCGTTTGTCTGATGATCGTAAAAGCGTGAAACCCGAGTTTACAAACTAATATCTATAGAACTGAATATATATGTAGTCGTCTCTCCCGTCGAATTCGACGTATGAGGGTCAAGCAGATCACTTCCCAGGAAACCGACAGCCCGACAACAGCACATTAGATTTGATTATAGTGGTGAAGGTTTCGTACAGGACCATCCACACTTTTTGAAGGGCCGAATACAGAGACCTGGTGCACTAAGTGCCACGAGGTTCCCAAAACGACCCTCCGCAGGTTTTTAATTCAGAGTTTTTCCTTCTCCTAGACCAGTTACCATCCAAGGCTATAGAACCCAGTCTATTTACCCATAGCTGGAAGGAGAAGAAGAGGATTCACCCCTTTTCCCAAGGGTATTAGCACTGCGATTCCTCAATCCAAGCCGCTATCCATTACTCCACTGAGCCTCATTATATATATATATATATATATATATATATATATATATATATATATATATATATATATATATATAATCCCAGATCAGTTATGTGAAGAAGACAATTTGGTATAATATGTCTTGTCCACAGAATTGACCTGGGAATTTATGTATATTGTCGACATGGAAAGAAAAAAAACTCTTAGTATAAAAGAAATTTACATTAATGTGAAAGAGGTTTCTCTTTTTAAAATTTGGATACTTGTAAAGTAACTATAATAACAAAAAAAAGATTTTTTCCAGTTGTCTTCCTATACCACACACACACCAATATATATATATATATATATATATATATATATATATAACTCTCTCGAAAATCTTTCGGTTGAGCATTGTTGAGAGATTGTGAATTCTATAAACAGCAGCTGTCAGCCCTAACGCATCGCTCTTCATTAATGAATAGAGCACTCTGGTTGTCTGGTGTTTGTTTACATTTATAAAAACAATAGAATAGAATCCGTCATTCTCTCTGCTGAAGCGCCGTTGGCGTAGGAATAGAAACTCCGGCCGATACCAAAGCCGTCGCATTTCGATCTTCAGTTGAATCATTCGGTTTTCTAGTCGCACTGACAAGCTGTGATACAGCGAAACTGGCCTGTATATGAACCACATACACACACACACATACTCACATATATATATATATATAGATAGATATATAGACATAGGTATATATATATATATACATATGAGAGTATTTTCATGTATCTTATTAGATTTATTGCATCCTAAGTGTCTCACGAGATCAATATAAATTATATTCCTCATAACATAAGTAAACATGAAAATATCCAAACCTGAATGTATCGCCATAAATTCAGATGGAATTATATTGATAATAACTTAGCCTTTCTCTGTATAATGTCTTTATTTATGGCCTATTTCCCGTCAAAATATTTGGCGGTGTTTCTAAAACGAAGCGTCGATATATGCATAGGTTCCTGATCTATAGGCTTGGATGGAAAATAATGTCCGATTTTAGAATAAACCTTTTAATTGTGTTCTCTTCTTTTAGTTTTCAATCATTTCACCCCAAATAAGGTGTTAGTGCTCCTAAGACACAAGTCGTTACCAAATATGAAAGTGTAAGAGGAAAATAGGGAAAAAAAAGCATTACTAAGTAGAGCGAAAATTAAAAGAGAAGGAAAGAGTTCGATTATATGACTCAGCTTTTAAACAGAGCAGGCTTAAGCAAAGAAGAGGAAATTGTGGAGAGCTATGATCACCAACGTCATGAAGGGACACGACACATAGAAGAAGAAGAATGAGTTTGAGTAAATGGATAGCGGAACAAGGTTTAGGAGAGATAACAAAAAGACAAAATTTATTAAGAGCTAAAAAGGAGAGGAAATTGTGGAGGGCCATGATCACCAATGTCCTGAAGAGACACGGCACATAGAAGAAGAATGAGCTTGATCAAATGGATGGTGGAACAAGGTTTAGGAGAAATAACAAAATGATAACATTTATTAAGTGCTACAAAGGATAGGAAATTGTGGAGAGCCATGATCGCCAACGTCCTGAAGGGACACGGCACATAGAAGAAGAAGAATGAGCTTGAGTAAATGGATGGCGGAACAAGGTTTAGGAGAGATAACAAAAAGACAAAATTTATTAAGAGCTACAAACGACAGGAAATTGTGGAGAGCCATGATCACCAATGTCCTGAAGTTTCACAGCACATAGAAGAAGAAGAATGAGCTTGAGTAAATGGATGACGGACCAAGGTTTAGGAGAGATAAGAAAAAGACAAAAGTTATTAAGAGCTAAAAAAAAAAAGGAAATTGTGGAGAGCCATGATCACCAATGTCCTGAAGTTTCACAGCACATAGAAGAAGAAGAATGAGCTTGAGTAAATGGATGACGGACCAAGGTTTAGGAGAGATAAGAAAAAAAGACAAAAATTTATTAAGAGCTAAAAAAAAAAAGGAAATTGTGGAGAGCCATGATCACCAATGTCCTGAAGTTTCACAGCACATAGAAGAAGAAGAATGAGTTTGAGTAAATGGATGACGGAACAAGGTTTAGGAGAGATAACAAAAAGACAAAATTTATTAAGAGCTACAAAGGAGAGGAAATTGTGGAGAGTCATGATCACCAATGTCCTGAAGTTTCACATAGAAGAAGAAGAATGAGTTTGATAGAAGAAGAAGAATGAGTTTGAGTAAATGGATGACAGACCAAGGTTTAGGAGAGATAAGAAAAAGACAAAATTTATTAAGAGCTACAAAGGAGAGGAAAAATTGTGGAGGAAATTGCCATGATCACCAATGTCCTGAAGTTTCACAGCACATAGAAGAAGAAGAATGAGTTTGAGTAAATGGATGATGGACCAAGGTTTAGGAGAGATAAGAAAAAGACAAAATTTATTAAGAGCTACAAAGGAGAGGAAATTGTGGAGAGCCATGATCACCAATGTCCTGAAGTTTCACAGCACATAGAAGAAGAAGAATGAGTTTGAGTAAATGGATGACGGACCAAGGTTTAGGAGAGATAAAAAAGACAAAAAAAGTTATTAAGAGCTAAAAAAAAAAAAAGGAAATTGTGGAGAGCCATGATCACCAATGTCCTGAAGTTTCACAGCACATAGAAGAAGAAGAATGAGCTTGAGTAAATGGATGACGGACCAAGGTTTAGGAGAGATAAGAAAAAGACAAAAGTTATTAAGAGCTAAAAAAATAAGGAAATTGTGGAGAGCCATGATCACCAATGTCCTGAAGTTTCACAGCACATAGAAGAAGAAGAATGAGTTTGAGTAAATGGATGACGGAACAAGGTTTAGGAGAGATAACAAAAAGACAAAATTTATTAAGAGCTACAAAGGAGAGGAAATTGTGGAGAGTCATGATCACCAATGTCCTGAAGTTTCACAGCACATAGAAGAAGAAGAATGAGTTTGAGTAAATGGATGACGGACCAAGGTTTAGGAGAGATAAGAAAAAGACAAAATTTATTAAGAGCTACAAAAGGAGAGGAAATTGTGGAGAGTCATGATCACCAATGTCCTGAAGTTTCACAGCACATAGAAGAAGAAGAATGAGTTTGAGTAAATGGATGACGGACCAAGGTTTAGGAGAGATAAGAAAAAAAGACAAAATTTATTAAGAGCTACAAAGGAGAGGAAATTGTGGAGAGCCATGATCACCAATGTCCTGAAGTTTCACAGCACATAGAAGAAGAAGAATGAGTTTGAGTAAATGGATGATGGACCAAGGTTTAGGAGAGATAAGAAAAAGACAAAATTTATTAAGAGCTACAAAGGAGAGGAAAATTGTGGAAGAATGAGTTTTATAATGATCACCAATGTCCTGAAGTTTCACAATGTCCTGAAGTTTCACATAGAAGAAGAAGAAGAATGAGTTTGAGTAAATGGATGACGGACCAAGGTTTAGGAGAGATAAAAAAAGACAAAAGTTATTAAGAGCTAAAAAAAAAAAAAATTGTGGAGAGCCATGATCACCAATGTCCTGAAGTTTCACAGCACATAGAAGAAGAAGAATGAGTTTGAGTAAATGGATGATGGAACAAGGTTTAGGAGAGATAACAAAAAGACAAAATTTATTAAGAGCTACAAAGGAGAGGAAATTGTGGAGAGTCATGATCACCAATGTCCTGAAGTTTCACAGCACATAGAAGAAGAAGAATGAGTTTGAGTAAATGGATGACGGACCAAGGTTTAGGAGAGATAAGAAAAAGACAAAATTTATTAAGAGCTACAAAGGAGAGGAAATTGTGGAGAGCCATGATCACCAATGTCCTGAAGTTTCACAGCACATAGAAGAAGAAGAATGAGTTTGAGTAAATGGATGATGGACCAAGGTTTAGGAGAGATAAGAAAAAGACAAAATTTATTAAGAGCTACAAAGGAGAGGAAATTGTGGAGAGCCATGATCACCAATGTCCTGAAGTTTCACAGCACATAGAAGAAAAAGAATGAGTTTGAGTAAATGGATGACGGACCAAGGTTTAGGAGAGATAAAAAAAAAAGTTAGACAAAATTTATCACCAATTAAGAGCTACAAAGAATGAGAGAAATTGTTTAGGAGAGAAAGAAAACAAAATTTATTAAGAGCTAAAAAATATTGTGGATCACCAACGCCCTGAAGTTTCACAGCACATAGAAGAAGAAGAATCAGTTTGAGTAAATGGATGACGGACCAAGGTTTAGGAGTGATAACAAAAGGCAAAATTTATTCAGAGCTACAAAGGACAGGAAATTGTGGAGAGCCATGATCACCAATGTCCTGAAGTTTCACAGCACATAGAAGAAGAAGAATGAGCTTGAGTAAATGGATGACGGACCAAGGTTTAGGAGAGATAAGAAAAAGACAAAATTTATTAAGAGCTACAAAGGAGAGGAAATTGTGGAGAGCCATGATCACCAACGCCCTGAAGTTTCACAGCACATAGAAGAAGAAGAATCAGTTTGAGTAAATGGATGACGGACCAAGGTTTAGGAGTGATAACAAAAAGACAAAATTTATTAAGAGCTACAAAGGACAGGAAATTGTGGAGAGCCATGATCACCAATGTCCTGAAGTTTCACAGCACATAGAAGAAGAAGAATGAGTTTGAGTAAATGGATGGCGGAACAAGGTTTAGGAGAGATAACAAAAAGACAAAATTTATTTATTAACAAAGGAGAGGAAATTGTGGAGAGCTATAATCAAATTTATCAATGAAACAGCCTGTCGGCTTTCAGTTTTAACTTCAATGTTCACTTATATATATATATATATATATATATATATATATATATATATATATAGGTTTCCTGAAAAATGAAGTCCTGGTTATGACGACAAACTACATCCGGTAGCAAAACCTCTGAACAAATGAGGACCTGAAGAAGAGATGGACATAAAATTTTTGAGAACGTTGTAACCACCTGTTAATTACTTTTTGTGCACAGGTCCAAAAGACAAAATCTGACCCAGGAAATTGGGTGGAGCACTTGTTAGGGGTCTCAGCTATGGGCAAATTGTTACCCCACCAAAAAAAACTCTATGAAGGTAGGAAAATACTTTACATTAAAAATACCGGCGATATTGATAAAGAATACAATTTTAAAAGCAAAATGAACAACATTACATATTATTATAGAAACAAAGGAATAACCAACCAGTAACAGCACATAGAAGAAGAAGAATCAACGGACATTTTATAGCAAAATTTTATTAAGAGCTAATGAACAACAATACATTTTATGAGTAGAATTGCCAAGATTACATTTTATAGCGAAATGAACAACAATACATTTTATAGTAGAATTGCCAGTAATACATTTTATAGCGAAATGAACAACAATATTTTATAGTAGAATTGCCAGTAATACATTTTATAGCGAAATGAACAACAATACATTTTATAGTAGAATTGCCAGTAATACATTTTATAGCGAAATGAACAACAATACATTTTATAGTAGAATTGCCAGTAATACATTTTATATAGCGAAATGAACAACAATACATTTTATAATAGAATTGCCAGTAATACATTTTATAGCGAAATGAACAACAATACATTTTATAGTAGAATAACCAGTAATACATTTTATAGCGAAATGAACAACAATACATTTTATAGTAGAAGAATAACCAACGTAAAATACATTTTATAGCCAGTAATACATTTTATAGAAATGAACAACAATACATTTTATAGTAGAATTGCCAGTAATACATTTTATAGCGAAATGAACAACAATACATTTTATAGTAGAATTGCCAGTAATACATTTTATAGCGAAATGAACAACAATACATTTTATAGTAGAATTGCCAGTAATACATTTTATAGCGAAATGAACAACAATACATTTTATAGTAGAATTGCCAGTAATACATTTTATAGCAGAAATGAACAACAATACATTTTATAGTAGAATTGCCAGTAATACATTTTATAAAATGAAAACAACAACAATACATTTTATAGTAGAATTACCAGTAATACATTTTATAGCGAAATGAACAACAATACATTTTATAGTAGAATTGCCAGTAATACATTTATAGCGAAATGAACAACAATACATTTTATATAATAGAATAACCAGTAATACATTTTATTAGAATTGCGAAATGAACAACAATACATTTTATAGTAGAATTACCAGTAATACATTTTATAGCGAAATGAACAACAATACATTTTATAGTAGAATTGCCAGTAATACATTTTATAGCGAAATGAACAACAATACATTTTATAGTAGAATTGCCAGTAATACATTTTATAGCGAAATGAACAACAATACATTTTATAGTAGAATTGCCATTTTATAGCGAAATGAACAACAATACATTTTATAGTAGAATTGCCAGTAATACATTTTATAGCGAAATGAACAACAATACATTTTATAGTAGAATTGCCAGTAATACATTTTATAGCGAAATGAACAACAATACATTTTATAGTAGAATTGCCAGTAATACATTTTATAGCAGAAATGAACAACAATACATTTTATAGTAGAATTGCCAGTAATACATTTTATAGCGAAATGAACAACAATACATTTTATAGTAGAATTGCCAGTAATACATTTTATAGCGAAATGAACAACAATACATTTTATAATAGAATTGCCAGTAATACATTTTATAGCGAAATGAACAACAATACATTTTATAGTAGAATAACCAGTAATACATTTTATAGCGAAATGAACAACAATACATTTTATAGTAGAATTGCCAGTAATATTTTTTATAGCGAAATGAACAACAATACATTTTATAGTAGAATTGCCAGTAATACATTTTATAGCGAAATGAAAACAATTAACAACAATACATTTTATAGTAGAATTGCCAGTAATACATTTTATAGCGAAATGAACAACAATACATTTTATAGTAGAATAACCAGTAATACATTTTATAGCGAAATGAACAACAATACATTTTATAGTAGAATTGCCAGTAATACATTTTATAGCGAAATGAACAACAATACATTTTATAGTAGAATTGCCAGTAATACATTTTATAGCGAAATGAACAACAATACATTTTATAGTAGAATTGCCAGTAATACATTTTATAGCGAAATGAACAACAATTCATTTTATAGTAGAATTGCCAGTAATATATTTATAGCGAAATGAACAACAATTCATTTTATAGTAGAATTGCCAGTAATGCATTTTATAGCGAAATGAACAGCAATACATTTTATAGTAGAATTGCCAGTAATACATTTTATAGCGAAATGAACAACAATTCATTTTATAGTAGAATTGCCAGTAATATATTTATAGCGAAATGAACAACAATTCATTTTATAGTAGAATTGCCAGTAATACATTTTATAGCGAAATGAACAACAATACATTTTATAGTAGAATTGCCAGTAATACATTTTATAGCGAAATGAACAACAATACATTTTATAATAGAATTGCCAACAATATATTTTTCTAAAGTTAAAAGCATACATTTGCGTTCAAAATATAATTAATTGCAACCATAAAATTGTGTTCAAAATATTTAGATTTCGGCATTTAATAAACTCACAGAGGTGTTGATGTGCCGCTAAAGAAATTCAACCTAACCACTCATTAAACTCTTTATTCCTTTTTTCTCTATTCGTATAAGAGTTTTGCTTGCTGGACATAAAGCATGCAAAAACGTTTCGAATGTTTTATATAACCGAGCATTTTCTAATAGAATAGCCGAAAGTGCTCGGATATATAGAAAGTGCTCGGATATATAGAACATTCCCGCAAAATCCTTTCGTGTTATATAACGCTAACATCACATTTTAACATATATATTTACCAAAATTACAAAGAAATGTCTTGAAATACTAAAGAGTAAATTTATTGAGTAAAATCGCTATTGATTTCAACTATGGCCTCCAGACAACGTCGGAATCTCCTGCAATTCTTCTGAACGGTCTCCTTGTTTAAGTTGGAGAATGCTGCCATAATCCTTGCTTTCATTTCATCTTTGGTGTTACAGGGGGTTTTCTGGGTCTCTTGCTCAATTGTACCCCACACATAATAATCAAGGGGGCTGCAGTCTGGGAAGTTAGGGGAACAGATTGCAGGGGTGTCGGGTCACAGAAATTGTCTGATAGCCATGACTAGATCCTCATATTTGTAGTGCAGTGTCCTGTTACCAAACATAGGTCTCCTAGCAACAGCCCTCTTGACTCAGGGAAGCACTAATTCTTCAAAGGCCCTTTATGTTGGCCTGCGTGTAGCGTCTGAGGCCCCGTGGGAAGATGAATAGAGGTATAACTTCGTCATCACTAGTGATCACTCCAAACACATTCGTAATCACCATTAGACTCATCCAGCTCTTTCCGAATCCTCAGTAGTGTCCTCAGATTGACACCCAAAGAGACTGAAATATTCGTACTAGTTTGCTTTGTTTTACGGCATATCAACCTCAATGGGATATTTAATGCCGACAACTTTTCTTCTTTTTTTTTTCTGGTAATATTTTGTTTTGTCAAAAATCTATTTCTGGCAATATATTTTTCCTCAAAAATGTATACCTGGTAATATTATTTTCAAAAACATATTGCAAGTAATTTTTTTTTCAAAAACGTATTGCTGACAATATTTCTTTTCAAAAATATATTTGCTGGCAATAGTTTTTTTTTTCTTCAAAAATTTATTTCTGGTAATAATTTTTTACAAAGTATTTCTGGTATTAAAACCTATTTTTACGCTTTTATAAACTTTTAACTATTTACCCATAGCTGGGACCCTAACAGGTGCTACCAACCTGGGTTAGGTTGCACCTGGGAACACCAGCAATTAAGAGGAGGTTCCCCGCTCCTCAAAGCCTCCTGATCAGAGGCCTTGCTGTTGGACGTAGTTTATCGTCTTACCCTGGACGCGGATGTAGTTTATCGTCATACCCAGGAAGGATATTCGTACTTGAGGTTGCTTCACGAATGCCAAGCAATACAGAATGCCGTTCTAAATTTCTGGCGGGGTAAGTGCGTCATAGTGATTTTTTTCTAATAGACGAAACCCAATTGACCCTATTATACTAAGCAGTCGAGAAAATAAAAAAAAAATCCAATACGCCTGCGTGGAATTAAAAATGGCGGCAATTTAACCATCGCTCTCTCTCTATATATATATATATATGATATGATATGATGGACTCTTCCGTCGGTTTCGACGTATGAGGTTCCAACAACTTTGTTTATTTAACCTTGTGTGTGCGTCGCAAGTGACATTTCAGTCGCGCAAGTGATTTGCAAAGAAGTCCAGATTGTGCAAGAATGTGGATTCTTGGAGTATATGGCTGGAACAGCAGCAGATATTTTATTCCTTTCCCTAGTTTGACGAAGCTTGACAATGTTTGATGCTGCCTTGTTCTTGATGCCATTGTAGCATGTAATCTTCCATTCATTACGATCAATTACGATGTTCTCAAAGGTAGTGTGATTTATATTCGCAGCTAAGAGGTTACTTTTCAGCTTGTCCCTGTACCTAAGCAAAGGCCGACCCATGTTTCGATGACCATTGTCAAGTTGACCATACATGAGCATTTTTGGAATTCTGTTGTCTTGCATACGTAACACATGACCTGTCCAGCGTAATTGTGATTTTATGAGAAAGGACTCAATACCATCAATATCAAAAATGATGAAAAGGTCTGCATTTGCCATTCTGTCGCTTAGGTTTACCCCACAGATTTGCCGAAGACAGCCTTTGTGAAAATTATCTATCTATCTATCTATCTATATATATATATATATATATATATATATATGTGTGTGTGTGTAATTTAAATAAAAACAGACCACTTTAAGGTTCCATGTAATAAATTACTTCACCACAGCCCTTTTAAAGGACTGCGGATCATCCGAATTTACTTCTAAAAGTTGAAACAAAAAATGCAATTTAATTTATTTAAATTTAATTTTTTAATTTATTTAAATTATTTGCTCTGGATTTACATTGAGCTCTCTGGATTTTATCCTCCTTGGGTTTACCCATACAGATTACCTAGTTTTTCATAAACTATATATATATATATATATATATATATATATATATATATATATGTGTGTGTGTGTGTGTGTGTGTGGTAAAAAATAACAATTAGAAAAAAAAATTTAGATTTTGCCGACGCGTTTCGTCTTCCGACATTTTCAAGGCAAAAATTAAATCAAAATGTAACTATAACAACAAAAACATTTCGATTTCATTTTTGCCTTGAAAATGTCGGAAGAGAAAAAACGCGTCGGTAAAATCTAATATTTTTTTTCTAAATGTCATTTTATACCAATTTGTCTTGTCCACAGAATTGATCTGGGAATTTAACTATATATATATATATATATATAGTGAGAGAGAGAGAGAGAGAGAGAGAGAGAAAGCGAGAGAGATAGACAGATAGATAGATAGAGAGAGAGAGAGAGAGAGTTAATAGTAACTTTATGAAATTATGGTATTAGTTAAGTGACAATGTATTTACACTGTTGGTCTTTTCATAAGTAAGATCAATAGATCTGCTTTTACGTACATTTGCACATTTCAAATTATTGGTATTGATCTGTGCTTTTAGATGAAGATATCTCGCTAAAGTTTTGACACATGTGTACTGTACCATTTACGATTCTGTGGAATTGCGAGTTGCTTATTCGCTATTTCCATTTAAAGTCTGAAAAGTCTGGAAACTTTCGAAACGGATATCAGGTGTAGACTCGTTCCTCGATTGCGAGTATCAGAGAAGGATTTTCCGCCTGGATGGATGGCTGTCTACTGATCTGACTTTGCATTTGGTGACCAGACCACGCACGGCGTTTCGACTCTTTTATATGGCTTCATTTCCGTGGTATCTCAACAAGCGGCGACGGCCTCTACTTTTGTCTGCTAAGGTGTTTCGGAAAGTCCGCACCATTAGATTTTAGATGTTGCATATTTGAGTGATCTTTGTGATTCCCAGGAAAAAACGTGGCGAGTTTGAGACATCATCCGGTCGTCGAAAAAAAAAAAAAAAAACACTGACGAAAAAAAATGCTTAAAGGAATTTTAATATAACTCGTATAAGTTCGTAGTTTCTGGTTAAAAAAAACGTTGGTAAGAAAAATACTGTATGAAAAGGTTGACCAAGCAAAATCTTAGTCCTGCCAACGCAAGTTAAATTTGATTTTTTGGGGTTGTGTAGTCATATCCTTCTATGGCAACTCCTAAAACAATCTTGAATGAAATTCAGAACCAGGCTACTGCAATTTTAAATACAGTATAATCCTTGACAACCGGACTAAGATGGCCTTATGGATATGAGGAATTGGTTACAAAGTCCGAATATATATTTAGATTAAAATAAAAGAACTGAAATCAGTATCTATCTATCTATCTATCTATCTATCTATCTATCTATCTATCTCAATCTGTTCATATCTATGTATGTATGTATGTATGTATGTACGTATCTATCTCTCTAGCAAGGTTTGATCATATCTATCTCGCTTCTGTCTCTATTTCTGAGATGAAGTATTGTAACTATTAACAATATTTACATCGTTCCGGCTGCTGCCTTTATCTTAATTGTCATAGTCACGACGTTTCGGCTGCTGCACGCTGCGGCGTTCTTCAGGATCTGTCTATATTTCAGAGATGAGGTGTTGTAAATATTTATATTTTTTGGACTGTTGTCCTCATCCTTATTTCCCATATTCATGACGTTACGGCCGTTGTACGCTCCGGCACCGTCAAGTAATATTAATTAGGATTTCGAACCGAGTCCTTTATTCAGTCCACGGGGGTAGATTGTTCTAATTCCATGTGCCATACCTCTTCCCAATTCCTCAGTTTCAGTGAATCCCTCTTGTATTCAACTCACGGCTCATGTAATTTTAAATCACTCAAGCAACGCTTCCATACACAGGAATATGTTTCCCTATCTCAGTCTGTTTATATCTATCTATCTATCTATCTATCTATCTATCTATCTATCTATCTATCTATCTGTTGTGGTCCGGTTCCTTATACCACGGTGATAGACCAAGGTATAACCAATAAAGAAGAACTCGAACACAGGTATGTAATAACACAGATATATTACAAACAGGAATATATACAGAGAAGTAGAAAGTGTTAGTATGAACAATCAGGTTTAGTAGAGAGAACAATGTAGTCTCGACCAGTATCACAATTCCAATGTCTTGTAGTAATTGTCTGAACGCGACTCTGTTTCGGACTGCCTCTGACTCGACTCTTGACTCGACTTGAACTACTGATTACTTGCTTACTGACTGAGGCGCAGTATTTATTAAGTATGGAATTGTCCATTATTATTATTATGGGTAAGATGCCAAAACACTATCTATCTATCTATCTATCTATCTATCTATCTATCTATCTCAGTCTGTTCATATCTATCTATCTAATTCAGACTGTTCATATCTATATATCTATCTATCTCAGTCTGTTCATATCTATCTATCTATCTATCTATCTATCTATCTATATATATATATATATATATATATATATATATATATATATATATCCCAGTCTGTTCATATTTATCTATCTATCTAGCAAGCTACCTAGTTATGTCAGTTCATTATCTATCTATCTATCTATCTATCTATCTATCTATCTATCTCAATCTGTTCGTATGTATGTATGGGGACATCAGGGGGTGACTACTTTCCGCTTATAAATAACCCATAGATGATGTCGCTAAACACAAACAACCAACATCTAACCAGGAGATCTTGTAGTCTTCTTTCAGAGTCGACCCTCACCAAATGTTTCATCTGCGCATCTTATACGGTTAAGATTACGCCAAACAACAATAAATACGGGTAGGATTTTCAGATCCCTTAGAATAGAATGGTGTATTCAAATAGTCCCTTTGCAGATGACGAATTATTTTCCACCCTCCAACTGCTCTGTCACAGACGAGATATGGCAAGCCTCTTATTGCTCTATTACTACTTCGATTCCTTCGTTCTACCATTTCTATCCTTCACGGCTAGGACCCGCCGTGACACATATAGCAAGCCACCCTTTTTCCCTCCGTATTCATTTTGTGACGTTTCAGTCCAGCAGCTTTCTTCTGCGATTCAATCTTCTGTGAAACCAACACCCAAAAGAATGTTTCCCCCGATCACTAAAAGCTTAACCTGTTCCAGTCGAAGGTTAACCGTTATCTTCCCCACCTATGCAAAATCTACCTTGAGTGCCTCCCAGTCCTTGTAAATGGTGAACCTGACTGTAAAAAAAAAACCCTCAAAAACCCCCTATGAGAAATTTAAGTTGCTTCAGCGTGTATTGTTTGCTTTTCTGAGAGAAGGTAGACACGACATTGGACTCTTGCTTAAGTATCTGTTTGTTTAGATGAATAATTTTTTTATATTTACAACATTCTAAGAACAAAGACAATTGCATTAAAACTAATGCAATGCAATATTTATCATTTTATAAAGCGATAAATAAAACTATTTTGTAACCAAATGCAAGGAATTCCTTCTTATTTACGATTTTATAAAGTTGGAATCATTTTTCAAAAGTTGCAATACTGTTTATTATCAAACAGAGTATTTACTTAAATATTTGTATCTATAAAAAGAATTTATAAACATAAAAATGTCTTAAAATAATTGTCGGATATTGTCCATTTCATTATATATATATATATATATATATATTATTTTAAGACATTTTTATGTTTATAAATTCTTTTTATAGATACAAATATTTAAGTAAATGGTCTGTTTTATAATAAACAATATTAATAACATTTACCGGTCTGAATGTCCGAAAAATTTTCATAGAAAAATATTCGTCCTCTGACAGGAATCGAACCTGTATCCTATAAAAAGAATGTATAAACATAAAAATAATGATAATAATTGTCGGACTTTGTCCATTTCATAATGTGTGACGTCATTTGTTTACATTTGGATAGGCTTTGAGTAGATATGAATGTACGTGAGAGATTCATGGAAGATTGTAGTTTAAAAGCAGTAAAATCGGCCTTGCTAACTTGTGGCTCAATCGTTTAAAGGACGTCAGGCTATATGACGGTTCCGTATAGGATACAGGTTCGATTCCTGTCGAAGGACGAATATTTTCTATGAAAATTTCTCGGACATTCAGGCCTGTAAATGCTGTTTAATACTGTTTATTATAAAAACAACATTTACTTAAATATTTGTATCTATAAAAAGAATGTATAAACATAAAAGATGTCTTAAAATAGATAGATAGATAGACAAATTCATATAGATATAAACAAACTGAAATAGATATATAGACAGATAATAAGCAATCTTAGATAGATAGATAGATAGATAGATAGATAAATAGATCTTCACAGAGAGACAGACAGACAGACAATTGGTATAACTTAATTCACATAAGTAATCTCTATACTTACCGTAACGCTAGTATACTTAGTATGAAGACTGACTCCAAAGCAATTGGTATTTACCCAATTCTTCCCACAATGAGAGATGTGGACCAAGGCTGGTTTTTATGTGGGGCGATCCCGAGCCCGTCGTCTCACGTAAAAATTCCCGTTAGACCCCGCATACACGGTGTCGGGTTTGTTTACCCACCCAGACGAGACACTGCCCGTAGGCATAGCCTCGTTTAGGTTACTATCTGCCTGAAAAGAAGAAAGGTCGACAAGTGTGTCACGAGCCTAGCAGCGAATTGCTTGATGTGGGTGCAACAGGTATATATCCAATCCTCCCCACAAGGTGGGATATGCACAAGACCGCAAGCATATACGGTAATTCATTTTATATAATATTTTTTATTTCATCTGATCGCAGTTTTATTCATATGATTGGTGACCTGGCTTATCAATCAACTCTCAATATTTTGAAGTGAAATAAATTTAGAATAAAGCTAATTTTATATCTCGTGTATAATGCGACCCCTTTAAAATTAGCTTCAAAATTAGGTCTTCAAATATCGCATGCTAGTCGAGTATATACGCTATATATTTAATAATTGAATAATGATATTATTAATTCATACGCGTAAAATATATTATCACACGATGGAAGATAATGGCACTTATGTCGAAGTATCAACTTAGTCCAGAGATTTTTTTTTCATATCAATTGATTGAATTCGTAAGTATACTCTTAAATAACTTTTACTTCAGTTAGTTGTGTGAATATTATTTTCTGATATTACGTTTTATTTTGTGTCCGTGTCTGAACACACAACGAGTACTTCCCAATTCTTCGTTCCCGCCATGACAGATGTTCTTAGAAATTCCTCTTTCAGAAATTTCTTCGCTCCAATATTTTCTCCATCAGATTATTTCAATTATTTACATTCCTTCTTCTACACGGCAGACATTTCAGATTCAAGGAATTTTCTCTAAATTCAATGCAATCCTCTCTAAAAGTAATACATCTTATCCAGAGAGAGAGAAAGAGAGAGAGAGAGAGAGAGAGAGAGAGACAGCCGGAAGTGTTTTTGTCAGCACTTCCGTTCTCACCGGATAAAAAGAACGCCTCATCTCCCACCAACATACTCTTGACATGCGCACAGCACTTCCGTCCGATGTTGTCCCACACTGATGTCAGATTTGTTGAAATAGGTTGTGGCTGTCATTCAAGAAATGTTTTAATGGACATTTGTCCACACCCTGAGCGACTTTACATGCTCCGATCAGTTCAGTCTAATCACTAAACTGAAAAGGTTGGTTGCAGAACGGACGTGGACGTTCCTACAACACATCCTGCAATAATTCTGAGAATAGATACAAGAATTATTTGGAAAAAGTTATGCGTTAGACACTGGTAGAACCATGACAGGAAATTTATACTCAGGCATGCGTTGAAATATTTTTTTTTATATCAGTGTATACTCAAGCTGTTGAGGCAATCTATGAAGGTAGTCACTGTTAAAATGGTTATGTTTGAGAGAAAATTTATATTAGTGCATGTGTACCAATCTTTATTATTAATAATATTTAACTGCTATAAGGCGCGAGAGACACTCTGTATAGAGATCCACGGTTAAAATGTATCACTTGAATTACAGAGAAAGAGGTAAGAATGGAGGATTATGAGGATAAGTTGGAAATATAAGGATCTGAAGATTATATTGTTCAGGGAACTATCCAGGCAGTACGTTTAGCAATAAAGGGAAAAGGGGTCTGATTTGGGGGTTGGCCTTCTTCCGGTTCTGAAACACTTTTATTGTCCTTTCTCCTCATTAAAGTGTTCTCGTTCTCTTTAACTCCCAGTAACCCCTTGCGTCTTAGTGGCATTATCGCCATCTTCTGTCTTCCTGAAACGTGTTCAATTATTGTGCTTTCTCCTCACTAATGGCCTCTCATTCTCTTTCACTCTCAGCAACCCTTTGCGTCTTAGTGGCATTATCGCCATCTTCTGTCTTCCTGAAACCTGTTTTTTTATTGTCCTTTCTCCTCACTAAAGTCTTCTCATTCTCTTTCACTCCCAGTAACCCCTTGCGTCTTAGTAACATTATCACCATCTTCTGTCTTCCTGAAACCTGTTCTTTTATTGACCTTTCTTCTCATTAAAGTTTTCTCATTCTTTTTCACTCCCAGTAACCGCTTGCGTCTTAGTGGCATTGTTGCCATCTCCCTCTTCCTGAAACCTGTTCTTTTATTGTCATTTCTCATCATTAAAATCTTCTCATTCTCTTCCACACCCATTAACCCTTTGCGTCTTAGTGGCATTATCGCCATCCTCAGTCTTCCTGAAATGTTTTTATATTTCTAGTTACTCACTATATTCTTGTCATTCACTTTCGCTTCGTGCAACCTCATGCGTCTTAGTGACATTATCGCCATCTTCCGTTTTCGAAAACTGTTCTTTTATTGTCCTTTCTCCTCACGAAATTCTTCTCATTCTATTATATCTTTATATATTGTGAAAAAAAAAACGACAAAATGAAAAAAAGTTTAATTGTGACGCGTTTCACCTTTAAGACTTCATCGCGCTAAATTTGTTATATTGACACGACTGCAAATGTGCCCGAACGATGGATGGTGGAAACTAAAAGAAAAAGAGTCTATATAAAAAAAATTCTGAAATTCTTAAGGATTCCTCGTTCATGGTCACGTGTAGTGGCGCCAAAATAAGAAAGTTACTGCAATGAAATCCTGAAGTAAACTTCTTCTAATTTGTCATACATTTTCCCCAGTACTTTTTATGATATATAAAAATATATGTATATCGTTATTTCTCCCTGTTGCTTTCTCTCTCTCTTTCTCTCTCTCTCTCTCTCTCTCTCTCTCTCTCTCTCTATATATATATATATATATATATATATATATATATATATATATATATGCAGAAATATAGTTTTATGGTGTGCTATATTTATGGGATAAAGTGCTCAATATCATAAATAGAGCGTATGTAAATATATATATATATATATATATATATACATATATATAATGTATACACACATACACACACACACACACACACACACACATATATATATATATATATATATATATATATATATATATATGTATGTATGTGTTTTATAAGACAGAAGATGGCGGATAATGCCACTATATATACGTGTGTGTATGTGCGCATGTATGTATATATATATGCATGTATGTATATATATATATATATTTATATATATATGTATATATATATATATATATATATATATGCATATATATATGTGTGTGTGTGTGTGTCTGTATGTATATTTATATATATATGTGTATGTGTATATATATATGTGTGTATGTATGTAAATATATATATATATATATATATATATATATATATATATATATATATATATGTGTGTGTGTGTGTGTGTGTGTGTGTGTGTGTATGTGTCTGGATATATATACATATGTGGCTGTGTATACATGTGTGTATATGTGCTTGTATATGTGTGTAGATGTGTATGTGTTATATATATATATATAAAGAAAAATATATACGGAAAAAACAAACAAAAATCATATACAATTATGCTGTTTTAATGTTAATATGTCAACGTCGGACGTTTCGGTCTAATAAACCATCTTCAGGACATATTCATAAATTATAACATTATTATAATTGTATGTAAGGATTTTTGTTTGTTTTTTCCGTATATATTTTTCTTCATACTGTCGGATTTATATCCATATATTTTCTTATATATATATATATTACTTTTAAACATCAATTTTCTCCCGACATCAAAGTTTCTGGGTAAAATTTCCAGATCTCTGGGGGTGTGGCATTAAACGATATTACCATTTCTTTTTTTAAATTATTCTTGAAAATTCTAAAAATTATTTTTAAAAAAATGTAAATTTCATTTAAAGCCACCAACCTTGAAGACTGGAAATTTTACCAAGAAACATCAATATCGGAATAAAATTGATATTTAAAAGTTAAGAAATCTTTTCATATAATATTATTAACACTATTTTTTATATTATTTTGATATTTTTAATATTGTTATATGCTACATATAAAAATATCTGCCGTTTCTTAAATCTTTAATCTTTAATATTACATATATATATGTGTGTGTGTGTATCTTCTTAATCAAGTCATGACAGTTATACTATGACCACCTTGAGAGTGCGAATGATGATACTGTTTTTTTTTCAGATGTCCTCTGCGTTTGCATATCCCTGTGGTCTAATCTGCTTCTAATGTGCTTTGGTAGTTTTTGAAATGTCCGAAGTGTTGTTTTCATTCCCAAATTTAGTTTTCTAATTTTGTCGTTTTCTACTTAACCATTCGTTCTCTTGAGAATGTTTCGGTAGTGTCTGGCTGTCAAAACAGATGTTCTATTCCTCAGTCTTGGATAGTCGTCAAGAACCTTTATGGAAGCGACGATACTTCCACCTTTGTTTTGTTTGTCTCTTGAAATGTCCGGTGAGTTGATTTCCTTCCCAAATTTAGTTTCTAATTTGGGCGTTTTCTACTGATACATTTGTTCTCTCGAGGAATTTACTGTAATGTCTGCTTGTCATAACAAATGCTTCATTCATCTGACTTGGGTAGTTGGCAAGACCTTCAAGGGGATGGGGGGGGTATTTGCAGATGCTGAGAAAGAATCTTTCCTCTCCTTTCCATGTAAGAACAAATGGCACACACATACACACACACACATATATATGTGTGTGTGTGTGTGTGCGTGTGTGTGTGTGTATGTGTCTGTGTGTCTGTGTGTGTGTAAAATAAATCGGTTACTTAATAAAACAAAGACAGTACGACAAATATTTATTAAATATTAATTATTAATCATATGACAGAAATGAAGAAAGAAAAGAAAAGTTTTAAGTTCGGAATTTTCGGACACGGCTGTGTCCTTCTTCAACGGACCGAAGAGTAAACAGAGAAATGGGAATTACTCAGCGATAGATGTTTTTGTAAATGGTGTATTTTCTGGTGGAAATCGTATTGTTAGCAAAAACCCGATCTTTGATTCCTCGATGTGCGAATCATTTTATAAAAATAAGCATAAATTTAGAATTTTGATCGGTGTAAAAGTGTTAGGCAGGTCTATTATTACTAGTGTGTACCGTCTGGGGAGTGAGACTGTAAACATAGATGAAGACAGTTATAGGTTGGGCAATGGAAAAGATGTCCCGCGTGTAGAAAATTGTAACAAAAATTGTCGGACAAAGATCTCAGGTGTAGAAAGATGGGCTGTTCTTAGAATATGTGATGAAAAAAAACTGAGGAGGAAAAAATGGAATATATAATAATAAGATGAAATGTAAAAAATAAAATTGTATACACAGTTATGTGCACTTATGTACAATGTACACACACACACACACACATATATATATATATATATATATATATATGTGTGTGTGTGTGTAAAATAAATCAGTTAGTTAATAAAACAAATAGTGTTAATAATATTATATGAAAAGATTTCTTAACTTTTAAATATCAATTTAATATATATATATATATATATGTGTGTGTGTGTGCACGTGTATGTGTATTTATTTATGTATGTGTATGTGTGTATATATATTCGCACTCTCGAGGTGGTCATAGTATAACTGTCATGACTTGATTAAAGATATACACACACACACACATATATATATATATATATATATATATATATATATATATATATATATATATATATATATATATATATGTAGATTAAAGATTAAAGATTTAAGAAACGGCAGATATTTTTATATGTAGCATATAACAATATTAAAATATCAAAATAATATAAAAATAGTGTTAATAATATTATATGAAAAGATTTCTTAACTTTTAAATATCAATTTAATATATATATATATATATATATATATATATATATATATATATATGTGTGTGTGTGCACGTGTATGTGTATTTATATATGTATGTGTATGTGTATATATATGTGTGTATGTATGTAAAGATGTATATGTGTGGATAGATATATACATATGTGGCTGTGTATACATGTGTGTATATGCGTTTGTATATGTGTGTAGATGTTAATAGATATTAATACGCTTTTCCTCTCAGTATTTCCTTTACTTATTTTTTATTTTATTTTCTTTACCATCTTTTTTTGCTAACAATAATATATATATATATATATATATATATATATATATATATATATATATATAAGTGAACATTGAAGTCAACATTTAGAAGCGACAGTCTGTTTCATGCTGGACGCAATCGTCAGGCGACGAGTGCTGTTATTTTGTTCGGCTATTTATATATACGGGTCAGTGGTGCATTGTGGGCAGTCTTTTTTGGCGGTTATTTTACCGGAAGTCGTTTATTTGTTTATTTATTATATATATTTATATTATTATAATATATATATATAATATTATATATAATTATTTATAATATTTTATTTTATATTTATATAAAATATTATATATAATTATTTATTTTTATATTTTATTTTTATTTCTTATCTTATCGGTGTTTCCTTTTATTTATTTTTTTTATTGAGTAAAAAATTGCTTATATCGCTTGTTTAATAGTTTTGTTTTGGTTTGGGTAGATAATTAAACATATTTATTCAATTTTGGAGTTGATGGTTTTAGTTTATTCTAACTAGTATTTTTTTATATATATATATATATATATATATATATATATATATATATATATATATATATAAATTTATATTATATATATAATATATAAATTCTAACAGCATTAATTCAAATGAGGGCTCGATACCGATGTTAGAGCAATAATTAAGCGAATAAATATGTAAATTTCATATATATATATATATATATATATATATATATATATATATATTGTTATGGGATCTTACCCATAATAATAATAATGGACTATTCCATACTTAATAAATACTGCGCCTCAATCAGTATATATATATATATATATATATATATATATATATATATATAATTTTACAAATTCATGAATTATTCATACAAAAACAAATACAAAGGTTAATGATTTAATTGGCGAGAAATCCATCGTCGCAACAATTCAAATAATATACAAAAACCCCGAACCTGTTATGAATGAAAAGATCCTTGTTTTTATAAATTTCTGTTGCATTAGTTCTTATTTTTACTACAAGCTTTCGTCTGTTCCTACAGGCATCTTCAGGTATGGAATAGATGTTGTTCTTGTTTTTACTCTCAGTAATAAGAGCACAACGAAAATATATGTATTGTTGTATCCGAAAAATGCTACTAGAAATGAGTTATTGTTTTTGGAGCGTGCAGTAGCAACGCTGAGTTTGATTTTAAATTTTACAATTGTGCGTTCTTGTACAAATATGGTGATCAGCGAATTCTTTTTTACTGGTAAATTTTCTGTCAAAGTGGCATGAACTATATTGTTTAATAATTACAGTAATGTCGCACTTATTATCCAAAAGTTGCACTTGGATCAGTTATTTTAATTTCAATAAAGGTGCAATCAGTTTACAAATTCATGAATTATTCATACAAAAACAAATACAAAGGTTAATGATTTAATTGGCGAGAAATCCATCGTCGCAAACAATTCAAATAATATACAAAAACCCCGTACCTGTTATGAATGAAAAGATCCTTGTTTTTATAAATTTCTGTTGCATGAGTTCTTATTTTTTACTCTCAGTAATAAGAGGACAACGAAAATATATGTATTGTTGTATCCGAAAAATGCTATTAGAAATGAGTCATTGTTTTTGGAGCGTGCAGTAGCAACGCTGAGTTTGATTTTAAATTTTACAATTGTGTGTTCTTGTACAAATATGGTGATAAGCGAATTCTTTTTTGCTGGTAAATTTTCTGTCACTTATCACCATATTTGTAAACTGATTGCACCTTTATTAAAATTAATATATATATATATATATATATATATATATATATATAACAACATCTAATAAATCGATTCTCTTCTGTATGTAAAACCGTTGGTCTTACACTTAGCATAAAGAAAACTGAAGTAGTGCACCAACCTTGTCCTACTCCGAAGCAATTCTGTGGTGAGAAACAAAAGCCACCAGTCTACAAATTTCCTGAGAGACCATTGAAAGTAGAAGACAAACCCACGAACTTTGTAAAGTCTTTCACCTATCTTAGTAGCAAAGTCAACTACAGTGGAACTTTAGATGATGAAATCATGCATCAGATTATTAAGTATATATTTTCGATTCTCACCCGTGGAAGTGGAGTTGAAATGCACTGAAACCAAATTGCTTCATTGTTCTGAGTAAAATGGTTTTGTCTATATGATAAAATTTTAACATATATATATATATATATATATATATATATATATATATATATATAATTTGGAAAGTTTTATCACTACGTTGAGTGGTGTTGGTTCAGTATTGCCTACTACATAATTTCGTGAGCCCATGAAGGTACCAAGTTCACTCTTCAGGGCTTGTTGCCTTTTCTGCTGCTTTTTCTCAATTTTGCCGTATTTATCTGTGGTTTGGTGTAATTTGATATCTTTTTATAGGTGTGTGGTTTTTCATTTAATGTTGTTATTACTTAAGTGGTATGATTTTTTGGTGCGGGGAGGGTGGTGACCTCTTTCTGGTCGTATTTTATTTAATTGCTTTCTACGGGATTATATCTTTATACTATATTGTGTTGACCTAATTTATTGTGTTGATATGTATGCCCGCTTGGTTTTTTTTACGCCGTGTTTAGTTGTTTGACCTCGCGTGTATGTGTTTGTGTGTATGTGTTTAAGTGTCTCTGTATGTATATTTTTATCTGGTTTCTATTTGAGTGTGATTCAGTAGATGTTGTGGGTCTCTGTTTATATTGGTATTTAAGTAACAAAGTAAATATTTATTTGAGTGTTCTCATTTCCGATTATTTTGTTTGATATATATATATATATATATATATATATATATATATATACAAACACACAAGTGAAAATTGATGTCAGTACTCAGAGGCGACAGCGTGTTTCATGGTAACGCAATCATCAGGCAACGTGTGTTATATTTCACTAGACTATCTATATATAGAGATCACTGGTGGATTGCGGTACTTTATTACATTTTGTGTAGTCTATTCTATCGGTTATTTTGGCGGGAGTGGTTTGAGAATTTTTTTATTATTTTCTTTATTTATTCATTTATTTCGATTAATTTATTTTACATGTTTTTCCTTCTTTTTTCAGTTTCCACTGTTTAAGTAACGTAGTAAAATTTGTTTTCGTGTTTGCATTTTGAGTTCTGATCGTTTATTTAGTAGTTTGTTTTTTTGCCTGGGAAGTTAATTATAGCTGTTTTTACCTCCAAGCCGTGTTTGGAGTTTTGGGATTGATTGTTGTATGGTGAGGTTTCTTTCCTTATTTTCCACGATATTTTTGGTGTGATCTGAGTTTTGTTTATAATTTCCCAAATATACTTACAAGGCATTGTGCTGTTCCCGTATTTAATATTTGTGAAAGATGCTTTGTCTGCGTAGTTTCTTTGTTTCCAAGGTCCTTCAGTTACTCCTATGTATTTTACCATGGCTTGTTATACGACACTGTTTTGTAAGCAATTGACGTTTAAGGGACAATAGAACTTTATTCTACAGATACACGTGGTTTTAATTTGTTCGGGTAGTTTTACTGCTGTGCTTTTTTATTATTTTTTTGTTCTCGGTGCAACTGTCGCTGATTTTTACTGTGATTTTGTTGAATATTTTTATGGAGAGTGTTTCATTCAAGTAAGTTTTGTCTAAGAGTTTGCTGAATATGTGAGTGTTGCCGATAGTCCGCTATCTTTTAGCATTGTTTCATAGCTTGTTTTTTTTTTTTTTTTTTTTTTTTAGCTTCGTTGAATATGGTTTCATTGGAAGAATCATCGTAAATCCTGCGGTTAATTTATTTTGGTATCTGCTTGATTATATGTGACGGGTGATTGGAAGATGTGTATATATAGTGGTTTATCATTGGGCTTACGGTTTATATGAATCTTTCTTAGGTTGAAGCTGATACCTAGAAAATCTACTTCGTTTAGGTTAGTTTTATGTCAATATCGAATCCCATATTTTGTTACAGTTTCTTAAAATTATGAGACCGTCGTCTCTGTAGGGTTCTGTGTCATTTCTATCTATTATTTTACTTAGTTCGTGTAGTAAGTATATATCTATGATTTCGCAGTTACGGACCATCAAAGCTTCCCATTGTAGTGTCAAAAATCCCATCTTTCTTTATCCATGCTTCTACATTGTTTAATAGTAATGATTTACGAGAGTGTTTAATGATGTCGATTTCGTTTGGTTTTATTATTATTTGTTCCTGAGCTAATTTGATGGCCTTATCTAGCAGTTACACGTGGGTTTAACTGTTAGACATTTCCATGACGGTCGTCCTCGAGTATAGAATCCAGAGGTTGGCAGTGAATATTTCGGAGACAGTAGGAAAGCGTAGTGCAGGTTCGCAGTGGATATCGTAGCAGAGCGTAGTTCTTCCGTCTGTCATGTTCGCCGGACAAGTTTCCTCTGGTCCTTCCGATAGGAGAAACAAAGATGGCCGCCTTTATACACGACGAATACAGTGTTGTGCGGCTTCTGATTGGTCAACCTTCTATTGGTCGACTATAAAGGGAAATAAGTCATTCTGACTCGCTCACTAGTTACATGGACATATATACCCCAAAAACCGTAACAGCCCCCCTTATTTTGGGTATATTATGGAATCTTCATTCAAAATATTAGTAAAGTTAATAAATACTTTAATTCCAAAAATTATATTTTTTTTTCTTTTTAAAGTTAATATTAATATGTAAGAAATACTTTAGTATTCCAAATTTTATTTTTATATTTTTTCTTGAAAATTAATATTCATAAAAATTAGTCATATCTCTTTGTTCACAGTTAAGTACTTCGGGTTAATAAAACATGAATAACAATATTATAAGTTGAGATTGCGATCACAACAAAAAGTGGAAAGAATTGTTACTTTACCCATAGCTGGGACCCATTAAAACAGTTACTATCACTCCGGGTCAGAGTGATCCAGAGAATCATTTAGAAGATGGATTTGGGCTCAAAGTAGGACCATTTACTTTTATACCTCGAAACTAAGGACTTACATTCATACCAAAAACTGAACTGACGTTCCTTAGGACAGTAACTAATGGATGCAGTTTTACGTCTTACCCAGGACCTTATAGGGACTTAATGGATGCAGTTTTACGTCTTGCCCAGGACCAATGAGGGCCTAAGAAGTCAGCACCAAACATTGCAGAAGCAAAAAGCCTGTAGTTTCCATTTCATAATCGGTTTTTACAAATAAATCCGCCATATTATTTCCCGATTGAACATATTCAATTTGCACTGTTTTCTTTTCTACTTGGTCCCTTACAGATTGATATTTTATATTGATATGTTGTTGATCTTTGATGTAATATTGAATTTCTAGCCCAAGCAATACTGCTCTGATCGCCGAGTAAATAATTATCGGTTCAGTTATTGCCAGTATTGTAATTGCTTTTATTAGCAATTTAAGAAAAATAACCTCTTGTGTTCCTTTTCACAATGCAATACATCCAGCTTCACAAGTAAAAAGTGAAATCTTTCGCTGTTTCTTAATTCCTGCTGATTATTGGGTTACCATCTGCTAGCTTAAAGCAATAGTCTGTTATACTGTTATGGTCTGGTGAATTGGCCCACTCAGCATCACAGGATCCTTCCAATTTTAATAGTTTATTGGATTGTCAAAAATACTAGGCATCGACTGTTAGTCCACTTCAGATAACGTAATACTTGCTTAAAAATTGTTAAAATGTACAGTCCACGGTTTATTTAAGTTTTGGGACAACTTAGTAACCGTATAGCAGATATCTTGCCTAGTTTATATCATCATGCAAATAAGACTTCCGACCAATGTTCAGTATTCATTTTCACACTCCGCTATACCATCTTTCTTATTCATAATTATGTTTCAATCCATTTCACATGCAAAATTATAAAATTAGAATTATGTTAAATTTCGATAAAAGCCTTTCCATGTATCTCGATTAATTCATTGAAAATAGAGTTTCCTTTTAAATTTTTAATATACCAAGAAAAACATGATACTTGACCCAAATTGGTCATTTTAAAACTCATTTCTAGAGAACTCTTGATTTTTAATAGCGCGGCCTCACTCTTTGATGCAATTAACATATTTTCGACCCAAATAACCAGAATTACTAATATTTCATTATTAAATGTCTGTGTACAGATATGGGTCAACTTGGGGAGATTGAAATTATTGTCTCATTAAATAACAATGGATTTAAATTATTCCATGTTTTTCCACTCATTTTGAGTCCATATAGTGACTTTTTTTTTATATATTTCTTTTTAAAGTTTCCATACATAATTATTACTTTTCTTCAAAGCCTCCTGGTGGTTCCATATATATTTCATAGTCGATGGTGGCATTCTGAAATAAGCCTCTTTTAACATCCATATGATGTAGATCCTTACCATAATGGGCATCCATTTACATCAAAACCCTAATTAAGACTTAATGTCTCTACATAAGTCATCTGCCCCATATATCTATAAAAAATCCGTTAGCTACAAAAACGAACATCGCACACTGGCGATCTATTCTTAGTTCGCTTTACAGTGCAAACCCAACGGCTGCCGATGATATTTCTATCATCAATTGAGTAAGACTTACGATTTCTACATAAGTCGTCCCCCACTTATATCTATGAAAATCCGTTAGCTATAAAACGAACCTTGTAGACTGACGATCCATCCTCAGTTCGTCTTACAGTACGGCTGCCGATGATATTTATCATCATCCTGGGCGTTTTGATTCCAAAAGTGTCCCCTAAAACTGAAGATTAAATTTCTTCATTTTTTTTATTTTTGGCTTAAATTTCTTCATTTATCTTTTGAAGGCTTAAATTTCTTCATTTGTCTTTTGAAGGCTTAAATTTCTTCATTTATCTTTTGAAGGCTTAAATTTCTTCATTTGTCTTTTGGAGGCTTAAATTTCTTCATTTAACTTTTGAAGGCTTAAATTTCTTCATTTATCTTTTGAAGGCTTAAATTTCTTCATTTGTCTTTTGAAGGTTTAAATTTCTTCATTTGTCTTTTGAAGACTTAAATTTCTTCATTTATCTTTTGAAGGCTTAAATTTCTTCATTTAACTTTTGAAGCTTTAAATTTCTTCATTTATCTTTTGAAGGCTTAAATTTCTTCATTTATCTTTTGAAGGCTTAAATTTCTTCATTTGTCTTTTGGAGGCTTAAATTTCTTCATTTGTCTTTTGAAGGCTTAAATTTTTTCATTTATCTTTTGAAGGCTTAAATTTCTTCATTTGTCTTTTGAAGGCTTAAATTTCTTCATTTGTCTTTTGGAGGCTTAAATTTCTTCATTTAACTTTTGAAGGCATAAATTTCTTCATTTGTCTTTTGGAGGCTTGTATTTCTTCATTTATCTTTTGAAGGCTTAAATTTTTTCATTTATCTTTTGAAGGCTTAAATTTCTTCATTTAACTTTTGAAGGCTTAAATTTCTTCATTTGTCTTTTGAAGGCTTAAATTTCTTCATTTATCTTTTGAAGGCTTAAATTTCATTTGTCTTTTGGAGGCTTAAATTTCTTCATTTAACTTTTGAAGGCTTAAATTTCTTCATTTATCTTTTGAAGGCTTAAATTTCTTCATTTGTCTTTTGGAGGCTTAAATTTCTTCATTTGTCTTTTGAAGGCTTAAATTTTTTCATTTATCTTTTGAAGGCTTAAATTTCTTCATTTATCTTTTGAAGGCTTAAATTTCTTCATTTGTCTTTTGGAGGCTTAAATTTCTTCATTTAACTTTTGAAGGCTTAAATTTCTTCATTTGTCTTTTGAAGGCTTAAATTTCTTCATTTATCTTTTGAAGGCTTAAATTTCATTTGTCTTTTGGAGGCTTAAATTTCTTCATTTAACTTTTGAAGGCTTAAATTTCTTCATTTGTCTTTTGAAGGCTTAAATTTCTTCATTTATCTTTTGAAGGCTTAAATTTCATTTGTCTTTTGGAGGCTTAAATTTCTTCATTTAACTTTTGAAGGCTTAAATTTCTTCATTTATCTTTTGAAGGCTTAAATTTCTTCATTTGTCTTTTGAAGACAAATTTCTTCATTTATCTTTTGAAGGCTTAAATTTCTTCATTTAACTTTTGAAGGCTTAAATTTCTTCATTTATCTTTTGAAGGCTTAAATTTCTTCATTTGTCTTTTGAAGGCTTAAATTTCTTCATTTATCTTTTGAAGGCTTAAATTTCTTCATTTGTCTTTTGAAGGCTTAAATTTCTTCATTTATCTTTTGAAGGCTTAAATTTCTTCATTTGTCTTTTGAAGGCTTAAATTTCTTCATTTATCTTTTGAAGGCTTAAATTTCTTCATTTGTCTTTTGAAGGCTTAAATTTCTTCATTTATCTTTTGAAGGCTTAAATTTCTTCATTTGTCTTTTGAAGGCTTAAATTTCTTCATTTGTCTTTTGAAGGCTTAAATTTTTTCATTTGTCTTTTGAAGGCTTAAATTTCTTCATTTGTCTTTTGGAGGCTTAAATTTCTTCATTTGTCTTTTGAAGGGTTAAATTTCTTCATTTGTCTTTTGAAGGCTTAAATTTCTTCATTTGTCTTTTGAAGGCATGGCCGCTATGGTCTTGACAGAATGTATAGCATAACAGTTAATATCACATTAATTCATTTCAAAATAGTCTGGCTTTCCTCCATTTTGGTCGGAATTTGCACCTGATTTTCTTCTTCTCGTATACCCCATCTGGTATAGTACCTTCCTCTGCTTGTGGACACTGAACAGGTTTTCTACCCATAATTAGGCCATACTAGTTCGGGTTGGACCAGTTCCTCGCAATTAAAAAACTTTTTTTTTTTTTTTTAAGGTTCCTCCCCTTCGCTCAAAGGAATCTATCAATCTGACGCATCTGTTCTCCCACATCGTTCTAGTTTGTGGAATTAATATAGTCTGGACTTGGCTTATCCTACCAAATAAATATGTCCCTTTAACTTTTCGGATCTAGTTCCGCCCTGTGGTCAACATATATATAGCAAATTGTATCAAAAATATGCATATCACTTATATTGGGCTCTCATTGAGTTTTTAGTTTCTTTCTTAATGCATAAAACCACAGATTTTTGGGTAATTTAAATTCTATTAACAAACATCTAGCCATTTCAAAAAGCAAACCCTCTATACCTCCTCCCAAAGATTATTGGCGTCTCTGCAAGAGTGTATTGAATAATTGCAAACCCTCTATACCTCCTCTATTCAACCAGTTCGAAGTCTTGACCTCCTCTACCGACAAGGCTGAATGCTTTGCTCGGAAATTCTCATCCAACTCGACGCTCGACTCTTCTGGTGTACCCATACCAGACTTCCCTCTTAGAACTGAGGCCATATTGAGTGGGTTAAACATAACCCCAACCTTGGTACTGGGCGTTATCTCCAATTTAGATCCCAACAAGGCGAGAGGTGGAGATGGGATACCAGCCATTGTCTTAAAAGAAATGCGCGCCTGAACTGGCGCCCGCCCTTTCGAAACTATACAACTACTGCCTCAAGGAATCTTGTTTTCCTGACTTCTGGAAGTCCTCTTCGATCGTTCCTGTCTTCAAGAACTCAAGCGACCCCTCTGACCCTTCCAACTACCGTCCTATCAGTCTCCTTCCCCTCTTCGGCAAAATCTTCGAAGCTCTAATCAATACCGGGGTGGTTAACCACCTCATCCAATAATCTGCTCTCAGACAAGCAATATGGTTTCCGCTTTGCCAGATCTACAGCCGATGTGCTCACAGCCATCACGGAAACAGTCTACCGAACTCTCCAAAATAACGGGGAAGCCCGAGCCGTGGCACTAGATATCTCCAAAGCATTTGATAGGGTTTGGCACGCCGGCATTCTCCGCAAGATCCAGGGTTATGGCATTACGGGTTCATTATATAACGTAATACAATCATTCCTGTCAAACCGTGAATTGAAGGTCGTTCACAACGGATTCTCCTCCAGTTCCTACCCCACGAACGCAGGTGTTCCTCAAGGCTCCATCCTAGGCCCCACTCTATTCCTTATCTATATAAATGACCTTCCTGACGCCGTAACTTCTCAAGTCGGCATCTACGCGGATGACACCACAATTTATTCCTGCCTCAAAAACAAATCCAGTCTCGCTGACAAAACTCACCTTGCCGTGCGCCTCGAAAAGGACCTCCAATCGATTGTGAACTGGGGCATGATTTGGCTGGTCAACTTCAACGCTTCGAAGACAAAACTGCTCTCTATTAATCACCACAGAAAGCCTTCCCTTCCCTCCATTATAATGTCTGACGCTCAACTTCTCTGCGGCTTCTCGGTCTCACGTTGACTGCTGACCTGAGATGGAATAAATACATCGAGTCAATTGCCTCGTCCACCGCGAGGAAAGTTGGCTCCCTGAGCCGTGATAGGAAGTTTTTCTCCCCTGAGTCGATCCTCCAGATATACAAATCCACAATTCGCCCTTGCATGGAGTATTGCTGCCATATATGGTCTGGCGCCCCTTCTGTTTGCCTCGGGGTTCTTGATAGGCTCCAGAAGCGGATATGCAATATGGTTGGCCCTGCCTTGGCGTCTCGTCTACAGTCACTTTCTCACAGACGCACCGTCGCCTCCCTCTGTCTGATCTACAAATACTTTCATGGAAATTGCTCCGAGGAACTGCATTCGCTGGTTCCCAAACTTCATGAGTTCAAGCGCCCTACGAGTCTGGCATCCCGCTCTCACCCCTTCACTGTCGAAACTCATAAATGTAGCCGTCTCTTCTACTCTAATAGCTTCATGTCTCGCACCTCTCGCCTGTGGAACTCTCTTCCCTTCTCCTGTTTCCCTGAGAGTTATAATCTCCAGCTATTCAAGTGTAATGTCAATCGACATCTCCAGTTGCCTTAATCTATCTACTACCCTCATCCTTTCTTCTATCACTCCTATCTGATCTTCCTATTTTCTGTAACCCCTTGCGTCCTAGTGGCTCCCCGCCTTGCTTGGGGTGAAATGCTTAAAAAAAAAAAAAAAAAGTGTCCTCCAACTGCGTTCAGCGACACCGTTCTTATGCGGAGAATAAGAACAGGTTTTCTCATGTTTTAATGCCTTCATTTATTTAATTTATTAGGAGGTTTTTGTAAGCATCAGAGGTAAATTCTCCACCATTATCTGTCCAAATTATTTTTAATTTTCCATGCGGGGAGTTCTCAGATAAATAGATTTTCGTAGATTGCAGATTATCAAATTTATTTTCAGAAAGTATATCATAAGCCCTGAATATTCGGCAACAAATTTTAAGTCATTTTTCCTTTAATACACGCGTCACAATATTTTAAATCATTTGGAAGTGTAATTTTCATTCCAGTGACATGTTCTTGCAATCTTTTAACATCAGAACTATTACAGTGGCTTAATATTTTATGCCAAGTTCTTAAGTCGTGCGTGGCCATCTTCGCAGACTTAATACTTTTCAGATAATACAAACGTCCATATTGCTGTATATTAAATTCAGTTCCGTCTGGATATCTTAAATTTAGGAATATATAAAGCCTTTTTTTTTAAATAAACATTCTATATCGTTTCCTCTAGTATTTCGCAGATAAATACAGGCACTACATCTCTTTGAAGCTAAATTATTAGCTCTGGTTCCGTCCAGTAACTCGATAAAATGCCAGTCGAGCTCAAAATTCGGGTAAAAATTAATAAATTTTGCTTCATCTGCACTTACATGATTTGTCGCACCCGAATTGACCGAATCACAACTACTGGCCACAGTTCTCAATCCAAACAAAAAAAAGGCATATGCACGTCCATTCGAAAAAGTTTTTTTTTTTTTTTTACAAAAGTCATTCCGTGTATAAAATTTACATTTCGCACGGACATGGCCGACATTATTACCACAACGAAAACAACATTTTTTTGGGGGGGCCTCGATTTTAGGGGGTACATATTTATCATATTGCTTCATAATTACGTAACGCAATTTTAAACTCAGTGAAAGTTACTTGTTTATCTTTTTGAGTTATAACTTTCGTGAATGGTTTGAATGAAGGTGGCAAACCCTTCAAGACCATGGTTATTTGCAGCCCATCCCAGATAGTCTCACCTGCAATTTTAAAGCATTTGTGACATTCTCTGCTAGAATAATTGGTTGCTGATTCATTTTCTTTTCTCTTTAACGCGGTTAGTTCAGTATATAAAGCAATAATTTTAGGCTTACCTTTTGACAAATAGTATTCACTCATATTTTTGTAGAACTCGGCTTCCATTGACCTTGGCCTCTCTCATTATTAAAGACAAACTCCAGTCATCCAGGAATTGTATTAATTCAGCGAAAACGGTCGCATTTTCCTAAAATCATCATGCCCCCCCCGCTCCTGGTCGACTTTGCAAAGGATGATGTCATGGAGTTTTTGTATTCTGAGGTAGCCTAAAAACTTCGTCTCCCATAATTCATATCCAGATTCATTCCCGTCAAAATAAATCGTGATCTGGACTCATAACCTATGTTAGACATTTTCATGACTGTCGTCCTCGAGTATAGAATCCAGAGGTTGGCAGTGAATATTTCGGAGACAATAGGAAAGCGTACTTTAGGTTCGCAGTAGATATCACAGCAGAGTGTAGTTCTTCCTTCTGTCGTGTTCGCCGGAGAAGTTGCCTCTGGTCCTTCCGATAGGAGAAACAAAGATGGCCGCCTTTATACACGACGAATACAGTGTTGTGCGGCTTCTGATTGGTCAACCTTCTATTGGTCGACTATAAAGGGATGAGCGAGTCAGAATGACTCGCTCACTAGTTACATGGACATATATACCCAAAAAACCATAACACCGTTCGTGTGCTTTGTTGATAATTTTCCTGTTCTGCTTTTTTATTATTTGTGCTGATTTTTTACTATGTTTTTGTTGAATATTTTGTGTAAGGTGCTTGACTCCGGGAAGTGTTTGTGTAAGAGTTTGAAGAATATTTTTCCTACCTTTGTACCTGATGTAGGACGACCGTTAGTTGGATGCTAAAGTATCAGCGACCACCACTAGATTTCTCTGCGTAATACCTATTATATCAAGTTCCTAACGTTTTGTACGTCGAACCTATTTTAGGACCGACTTAGTACAAATACAAGCCTCCACTGTGAAACCATTACATAACACTTTCTTAGATCAATTTTCTTTTTCTTTCACATTTTAAATTCTTTTTCTTTCGTATTTTTCTTCCATCATTGATTCTTTCCTCTCTTTTTTTCCTTACTTGCTTCTTCTTTGACTTGGTTAATAAACTTATTCCTCCCCGTCTTTCTTTTTATCGTCTCCTTTTCTTCACCCTCCCATTCATTCCTTCTTCCTTTTCTTATTACTGTGCTTCCTTCTTTCTTTCTTTTTTGTTTTCCTTCCTATTTTCCCCTTTTCCCTTCCTTCCTTCGTTTGATGTGCCAATCCCCCGCACGAACATGACAGTATTAACGTTTTAGCGGCGACAACTGGGAACGGTTCTTTTGTACGATTTGAAAAACAAAAGTGGAGCTATTTTCGTTTAAAATTAGACAATCCATATAAATACCGTCGGCGTTAACAAAGCTTAGCCTGGCGTGACACAAGGACAGCTTAAAACGAGCACGCCTACCAGCGATAAAATGACGCCTTCTTGATATTTACTAAGCAAAAGGCAATGAAAATGGGGCATCTGGCAACGATTGAACCTACACAAACTAGTAATTTCCTTATAATTATATTGGCTAATTTGCTTATATATATATATATATATATATATATATATATATATATATATATATATATATTCATGAATTATTCATACAAAAACAAATACAAGGTTAATGATTTAATTGGCGAGAAATCCATCGTCGCGAACAATTCAAATAATATACAAAAACCCCGAACCTGTTATGAATGAAAAGATCCTTGTTTTTATAAATTTCTGTTGCATTAGTTCTTATTTTTACTACAAGCTTTCGTCTGTTCCTACAGACATCTTCAGGTATGGAATAGATGTTGTTCTTGTTTTTACTCTCAGTAATAAGAAGACAACGAAAATATATGTATTGTTGTATCCGAAAAATGCTATTAGAAATGAGTTATTGTTTTTGGAGCGTGCAGTTGCAACGCTGAGTTTGATGTTAAATTTTACAATTGTGCGTTCTTGTACAAATATGGTGATAAGTGAATTCTTTTTTACTGGTAAATTTTTTGTCAAAGTGGCATGAACTATATTGTTCAATAATTACAGTAATGTCGCACTTATTACCCAAAAGTTGCATTTGGATCAGTTATTTTAATTTCAATAAAGGTGCAATTAATTTACAAATTCATGAATTATTCATACAAAAAACAAATACAAAGGTTAATGATTTAACTGGCGAGAAATCCATCGTCGCAAACAATTCAAATAATATACAAAAACCCCGAACCTGTTATGAATGAAAAGATCCTTGTTTTTATAAATTTCTGTTGCATTAGTTCTTATTTTTACTACAAGCTTTCGTCTGTTCCTACAGACATCTTCAGGTATGGAATAGATGTTGTTCTTGCTTTTACTCTCAGTAATAAGAGGACAACGAAAATATATGTATTGTTGTATATATATATAAGACATTGAGTCTGGAAGAAACCTCAACAGAATGCAGAAAGCACTGGACGGCCGTATCGTCCTTTATTTGGGATTCATCATCAGTGTGCATCCACTACCGAGAACTGAAACACGGACAGTTACGCTATCAGGCAAAGCTTGGAGAGTAATTATACATTCTTATTGAGCAATGTAATGTCCAATAGTTTTATGAAAACCTCGAAGAAATCCAGTAATATATCTTTAATCATTTCTATGATACAACGGTTCAAATCTCAATCTAACAAATGAACATTTTTGGTATTGCAACTATTAAATTCATATATATATATATATATATATATATATATATATATATATATATATATAATGGATACAGGGAAGAATTCACCTTCCTACAACCAAACATATTCAAACAGAAAAAAGTATAAATAGATTCAATTTTTAAAAACTAAACCAGTTTGTCTGATGTTCGCAAATGCGTGAAACCTAGGTCCACAAATTCATAACCATACGACTGATTACGTTTGCTCTGTCACTGATATTGAGTACATTCCAATAAGTACTGCGCATATATATATATATATATATATATATATATATATATATGTGTGTGTGTGTGTGTGTGTGTGTGTGTGTGTGTGTGTGACTCTCCCGTCGTATTCGACGTATGAGGGTCAGCAACTCAGTTCCTAGGAACCGACATCCAGACACCAGCATACATGATTTGATTATAGTGGTGAAGGCTTTGTGCCCAATCAACCACACTTTTTGAAAGGCTGAGTACAGAGACCTGGTGCCTGGTGCAGTACGTGCCACAAAGTTCCCCAGACGACCCTCAACAGATTTTAAATTCATAGTTGTCCATCTCCTAGACCAGTTGCCATCCAAGGCTATAGAACCCAGTGTGCCTTGCTAATTACCCATAGCAATCCGAGCCTCTACTCCACCGTGCCTCGTCTCTCTCTCTCTCTCTCTATATATATATATATATATATATATATATATATATATATATATATGTGTGTGTGTGTGTGTGTGTGTGTGTGTGTGTGTGTGTGTGTGTGTCTGCGTATGAAAGTATTTGTAGAAAAACACAGGGAAACTCCGTTGCGGCGGTGAGTGTGTGATTCTTATACGATAAGAATATATATTTTATATATATATATATATAAGAATTTATATATATAATATATATAAATAATATATATATAATATATATAAATAATATATATATATATATATATATATATATATATATATATATATGTAGTATATTGACTATGAAAAGGGCTCAGTGTTATGTAAATATAAAAATGGACACTGAGGTCATCACCGATTGGCGACAGTCAGTCTCATGCTTAAACGCAAACTCCAGCTCATATGTGTTGAGTGTTGGCTCAATTATTTATATATGCTAAACAATACACATGGCCTGAAGATTGTGTTTAAGGATGATTGTCACCACTAGGTCTAAACCTCAGTGTCCACACACACAAAACACACACATACATATATATATATATATATATATATATATATATATATATATATATATTATTATTATTATTATTATTATTAATATTTTAATCAGTTCGCACCAACCAAGGCGATATTGCCACTTATGCGTAATACTAAACGGGAAACTCTACTCATGTTAAACATTCCTTGTTTTGGAGATCATAATGATTAATTATAAAGTCTTACTAATTAACTCATAATTGGGGGAGAGAGAAATATGAATCCACACAAAAAGTTCTGTTCAAAATGCCTGGGAGGAGTAAGAATCAGATGATAGGCAAATATATACATATATATATATATATATATATATATATATATATATATATATATATATAGAGAGAGAGAGAGAGATAGATAGATAGATAGATAGATAGATAGATAGATTAAATATCGGGAGGAGATATTTTATCAATGTCGACTCAACATTGCCGACACACCACCTTCCAAAACCAGGAAAACTCATCACCAGCCTACTCAGCGCAAGGCCAACGAAACGCTGGCGACGAATTCATAGCTTCAGACCGGTTTTGGCTGTTATAGTGTGCACATCTCTTCGATCGGCTTTGAGTCGTAGATATTTTGAATGTTTGGCCGTTTGTATTCGTGATTAATTAGTCACAACCGCCTATTTGGCTGACTGGTGTTTAATTTTCAAGCCAAGACTAATAACAGTGCGGAAGCAGTAAATAAAAGATTTGCCCACAATGCAGAATATGCAGATTCGGTATGGGGCTGTCTTTGAGGAGATTGTCCAGCATTCACTGCCATATAAGAGGACAGATACCATGTAACAATTCCGTAGTCTTTTCAACATTTTTAACGATTTTGTTTTCTTTTTCTTAATACTCAGCTTTTGGAAGGAACCTTTGGTAAGCCGTAGAAAATGAATAACTTTTTGACTCTAGTGTATATCGAATCTATGTCTAAAATTTCGGACACTAGTGGAAACCTGTCTAACTTTCTGTATGGATTCATCTTTCTCTCTCCCCCAATTATGGGTTAATTAGTAAGACTTTATAATTAATCATTAAGATCTCCAAAACAAGGAAAAGTATTTTCAGAACCTAAAAATTATATTCTGGCTTTAAATAACCTGCGAAGGGTTGATGAGCCGTACAAAATGAATAATTCAATCAATATATGTCTACATTTTTCACTCACCTGTAAAGCATTTATGATTGTTAATTTGAAGCAGATCTTTGTGACTAGTGAAAACTAGTTAGATATCTACATTTTTTTAATTTAGATTAAACTGGAACTATATGTACCTTTGTTTGTTGGGGTTTTTTTTCTCACTTAAGAGCAAGCTGGATGTATTTATAAAATGGAGTATCTAAAATGACGAGAGGGGACATTTCATCACCGCCGACTCAACACCGGCCAACCGATATTGGCTGTTATGGTGTGCACATCTCTTAGATTGGCTTTGAGTCGTAGAGATTTTGAAAATTTGGCTGTTTATTTTCGTAATTAACTATAAGTTGACCAAAAAAGTTCTGTCCGTTTTTTGATTAGTCATTGAATGAAGTTGAAATATATACAAAATGCGTGTAGCAATTGTTTTCAAATTCAGACAGCTGGAAGTAGGAACATCAGACGTTATAAAAAACACGCGCACTGTGCCCGGCCATCAGTTATAAGCCGGACAGCTGTGAGAAGGATGGAAGTGTCTAGAGATCTCATTCGGGGCTGTTTGCTTTACAACTTCAAAGTGGGCTTATCAGCAGCTGCATCAAGTCGCCGCATATGTCAAGCGTTTGGGGATAGTGCTGTGGATGAACGTACTGCAAGGCGTTGGTTTCGAAAATTCAAGGCGGGAGATTTGTCCCTCCATGATGAGCCTCGCAGTGGACGACCACAGGTCTTGAATGACGGAGTCTTGAAGGCGGCCATTGAAGACGACTGTAGTCTAACGTGTGGTCAACTTGCAAGACAAGTTCAACGTTTCCGATGAAACAGTTAGACTTCACCTGCACCACCTAGGTAAGACGTACAAACTGAGCAAGTGGGTTCCGCAAACACTGTTGGAGGTCCATAAGGGACAACGAGTGGCAGCTTGCGTATCGCAGCTTTCTAGCCACCGTACCGCATACTTATTCAATCGAGTGCTTACCTGTGATGAAAAATGGGTTCTGTACGAAACTCCCAAGCGTTCCAGACATTGGTTGTCTCCTCAGGATGCTGTCCCTCACACCGCAAGACCGCCTATGCACCCACGCAAGATTATGCTTTGTGTCTGGTGGATAGGTCGTCAAGTGGTCTATTATGAACGGGCCGAACGGTCACTGGAGACCTATACCCGTAGCAATTGAAACGTGTGCAACAGGCATTGCGCAAGAAGGATCCAGCACTGGTGAATCGCAAAGGTGTGCTTTTCCTCCATGACAACACCAGGCGGCATGTCACGCGAGTGGTCAGTGATACCATACAGCAACTTGGGTGGGAGACTTTGTGCCATCCACCTTATTCACCTTACCTTGCGCCATCCGATTACCACCTTTTCCACTCCCTGGATAATCATCTCCGTGGGAAATCCTTCACCAATGAAGCAGACTTGCAAAAAGCCCTCACGGACTTCTTTGCGTTAAACCCCCCCGAGTTCTACCGCAAGGGCATTGAACAGCTGGAGACATGTTGGTAGAAAGTGCTGGATGCCGATGGCGATTACTTCGAAGACTAAATATAAGTTACACATCCTGTGAAGCGTTTTCTTTTTTTTCCTTTAAAAACAGACAGAACTTTTTTGGTTACCATATAGTTATAACCGCCTATTTAGCTGACTGGGGATTGAGAAGTCCTAAATATGGAGATTCGGTACGGGGCTGAAAAGGTGCAAAAAAGGGGGGATTAATAGTTCGAATAATTAAAAATCGAATAAACAAAGAGCTAGGAAGAAAAACACAATCAATTGTGGAAAGAGATATAACAGCTACAGGATTTCAGAAAGATTTAAAAAAAAACATAAACAAAATATGGAACAATTGCCTCTCTGTCCCTTATAGCATTATCTCTTATCTCTCCGTCTCTATCTTTTCTCTCTCGGTCTCTCTCTCTCTCTCTCTCTATGTGTGTGTGTCTCCCCTTATCTTTTTATCACTTCTCTCCCTATGTTTTATTTCTTGATCTCTCTGGAAGTCTCTTTTATCTCTTATCTCTCTCTTCTCTCTCTTCTCTCTCTTCTCTCTCTCTCCGTCTCTATCTCTCTCTCTCTCTGTCTCTCGCTTATCATTTTATCATTTCTCTCTCCGCTTATCTCTTTATCACATTTCTCTCTGTCTCTCTCTCTCTTATCTCACACAGTCTCTCCCTCTCTCATCTCTCTCTGCCTCTCTGTTATCCTTGTCTGTCGGTCTCTCTCTCTCCCCCTCTCTCTCTCTTATCTTTTATCTCGTACCTCTCTTTGTCTTTCTCTCTCCTCTCTTTCCGTATCTATCTTCTCTCCCCCTCTCTCTCTCTCTTATCTCTTATCTCTTACCTCTCTTTGTCTTTCTCTCTCCTCTCTCTCCGTCTCTATCTTCTCTCCCCGCTCTCTCTCTGTTTCTCCCTTATCTCTTCATCACTTTTCTCTATGTCTCTTTTCTCTCTCTCTGTCTCTCTCTTATCTCTTATGTCTCATTGCCTTTCTCTCTCCTTTCTCTGTCTCTCATATCTCTTTCTGTCTCTCCCTTATCTCACTTCTCTCTATGTCTCTCTCTCTTACCTCTGTCTCTCTTATCTCTTTATCTCTTGTCTCTCTCCGCCTCTCTCTTCTCTCTCTCCGTTTCTCTCTCTCTCTTTGTGTATGTGTTTCCCCTTATCTCTTTATCACTTCTCTCTCTATGTCTTATTTCTGATCTCTCTCTGGCAGTCTCTTTTTTCTCTTATCTCTCTCCGTCTCTCTCTCTCTCCGTCTCTATCTCTCTCTCTGTCTCTGTCTCTCGCTTATCATTTTATCATTTCTCTCTCCCCTTATCTCTTTATCAATTTTATCTCTGTCTCTCTCTCTCTTATCTCTCACAGTCTCTCCCTCTCTCATCTCTTATCTCTCTCTGCCTCTCTGTTATGCTTGTCTGTCGGTCTCTCTCTCTCTCTCTTATCTCTTATCTCTTACCTATCTTTGTCTTTCTCTCTCCTCTCTCTCAGTCTCTATCTTCTCTCCCCCTCTCTCTCTCTTATCTCTTATCTCTTACCTCTCTTTGTCTTTCTCTCTCCTCTTTTTCCGTCTCTATCTTCTCTCCCTCCCCTCTCTCTCTTACCTCTTATCCTTACCTCTCTTTGTCTTTCTCTTCTCTCTCTCCGTCTCTATCTTCTCTCCCCCTCTCCCTCTCTCTTATCTCTTATCTCTTACCTCCCTTTGTCTTTCTCTCTCTCTCTTTCCGTCTCTATCTTCTCTCCCCCTCTCTCTCTCTTATCTCTTATCTCTTACCTCCTTTTGTCTTTCTCTCTCCTCTCTTTCCGCCTATATCTTCTCTCCCCCTCTCTCTCTCTCTTATCTTTTATCTCGTACCTCTCTTTGTCTTTCTCTCTCTCTCTCTCCGTCTCTACCTTCTTTCCCCCTCTCTCTCTTATCTCTTATCTCTCTCTATCTCTTTGTCTTTCTCTCTCCTCTCTTTCCGTCTCTATGTTCTCTCCCCCTCTCTCCCTCTTATCTCTTACCTCTCTTTGTCTTTCTCTCCTCTCTCTCCTCCGTCTCTAGCTTCTTTCCCCCCTCTCTCTCTTATCTCTTATCTCTTACCTCTCTTTGTCTTTCTCTCTCCTCTCTTTCCGTCTCTATGTTCTCTCCCCCTCTCCCTCTTATCTCTTACCTCTCTTTGTCTTTCTCTCTCTCTTTTCCGTCTCTATCTTCTCTCCCCCCTCTCTCTCTTATCTCTTACCTCTCTTTGTCTTTCTCTCTCCTCTCTTTCCGTATCTATCTTCTCCCCCCCTCTCTCTCTTATCTCTTATCTCTTACCTCTCTTTGTCTTTCTCTCTCCTCTCTTTCCGTATCTATCTTCTCTCCCCCCTCTCTCTCTCTTATCTCTTATCTCTTACCTCTCTTTGTCTTTCTCTCTCCTCTCTCTCCGTCTCTATCTTCTCTCCCCCCTCTCTCTCTGTTTCTCCCTTATCTCTTCATCACTTTTCTCTATGTCTGTTTTCTCTCTCTGTCTCTCTCTCTTATCTCTTATGTCTCATTGCCTTTCTCTCCCCTTTCTCTGTCTCTCATATCTCTTTCTGTCTATCCCTTATCTCACTTCTCTCTATGTCTCTCTCTCTCCTACCTCTGTCTCTCTTATCTCTTTATCTCTTGTCTCTCTCCGTCTTACTCTTCTCTCTCTCTGTCTGTCTCTCTCTCTTTGTGTATGTGTCTCTCCTTATCTCTTTATCACTTCTCTCTGTATGTCTTATATCTTATCTCTCTCTCTGGCAGTCTCTTTTATCTCTTATCTCTCCGTCTCTATCTTCTCTGTCTCTATCTCTCTTCTCCCTCCGTCTCTCTCTGTCCCTCTCTCTCTCTATTTGTGTATATGTCTCTCCTTATCTCTTTATCACTACTCACTCTATGTCTTATATCTTATCTCTCTCTCTCTGTCTCTATCTCTCTTCTCCCTCCGTCTCTCTCTCCATCTCTCTCTCTCTCTATCTCCGTCTTTCTCTCTCTCTCTGTATGTGTCTCCCCTTAGCTCTTCATCATTTCTCTCTCTATGTCTTATATCTAACTCTCTCTCTCTCTGGCAATCTCTTTTATTTCTTCTCTCTCTCTGTCTCTATCTTCTCTCTGTCTCTGTCTTTCTTCTCTCTCCGTCTCTCTCTCTCCCCGTCTCTCTCTCCGTCTCTCTCTCTCTTTGTGTATGTGTCTCCCCTTATCTCTTTATTACTTCTCTCTCTATGTCTTATATATTATCTCTCTCTCTCTGGCAGTCTCTTTTATCTCTCCGTCTCTCTCTCTCCGTCTCTTTCTCCCTCTCTCCCTCCCTCTCTCTTTGTGTATGTGTCTCCCCTTATCTCTTTATCACTTCTCTCTGTATGTCTTATATCTTATCTCTCTCTCTGGCAGTCTCTTTTATCTCTTATCTCTCAGTCTCTATCTTCTCTGTCTCTATCTCTCTTCTCCCTCCGTCTCTCTCTGTCCCTCTCTCTCTCTATTTGTGTATATGTCTCTCCTTATCTCTTTATCACTAGTCACTCTATGTCATATCTTATCACTCTCTCTCTCTGTCTCTATCTCTCTTCTCCCTCCGTCTCTCTCTCCATCTCTCTCTCTCTCTCTCCGTCTTTCTCTCTCTCTCTGTATGTGTCTCCCCTTAGCTCTTCATCACTTCTCTCTCTATGTCTTATATCTAACTCTCTCTCTCTCTGGCAGTCTCTTTTATCTCTTCTCTCTCTCTGTCTCTATCTTCTCTCTCTCTCTGTCTCTGTCTTTCTTCTCTCTCCGTCTCTCTCTCTCCCCGTCTCTCTCTCCGTCTCTCTCTCTCTCTTTGTGTATGTGTCTCCCCTTATCTCTTTATCACTTCTCTCTCTATGTCTTATATCTTATCTCTCTCTCTCTGGCAGTCTCTTTTATCCCTTATCTCTCTCCGTCTCTCTCTCTCTTCGTCTCTCTCTCCCTCTCTCTCTCTCTCTCTCTCCCTCTCTCTTTGTGTATGTGTCTCCCCTTATCTCTTTATCACTTCTTTCTGTATGTCTTATATCTTATCTCTCTCTCTCTCTCTCACTGGCAGTCTCTTTTATCTCTTATCTCTCTCCGTCTCTATCTTCTCTCTCTCTGTCTCTATCTCTCTTCTCTCTCCGTCTCTCTCTCTGTCTCTCTCTCTCTGCCACTTTTCGAACGCATAAACAGCTGATCTCAAACACCATGCATGACCTGTTCCATAACAAACGGCCTGAGTCGGTCCAATCTAATCGCAGAAGGAGAGACAAATGTGTTTGTGGCGTGTCCACAGAAGCACGCTAGGCATTAGCGCTGATAAATGGAGTTGAATCATGAGCTATGAAGTAGGGTTTCCGCCTCGCTGTATAC